>CM051264.1:9084000-9154000 GCA_027921565.1 Artemia sinica | reverse complement strand
AAAAAAATAAGCATTTTCAACTAGAAGTAAGGAGCATCGTTAAAAACTAAGACGAATGGAAATTATCCCGTATATGAAGTTAGCTACCCCCTCCAAAATACCTTGTTCTTTATGTTAGAGTTTGACTTTTCATTCCCAATTAAATTAAAAAATAAGCATTTTCAACTAGAAATAAGGAGCATCGTTAAAAACTAAGACGAATGGAAATTATCCCGTATATGAAGTTAGCTACCCCCTCCAAAATACCTTGTTCTTTATGTTAGACTTTGACTTTTCATTCTCAATTAAATTAAAAAATAAGCATTTTCAACTAGAAAATAAGGAGCATCGTTAAAAACTAAGACGAATGGAAATTATCCCGTATATGAAGTTAGCTACCCCCTCCAAAATACCTTGTTCTTTATGTTAGAGTTTGACTTTTCATTCCTAATTAAATTAAAAAATAAGCATTTTCAACTAGAAATAAGGAGCATCGTTAAAAACTAAGACAAATGGAAATTATCCCGTATATGAAGTTAGCTATCCCCTCCAAAATACTTTGTTCTTTATGTTAGACTTTGACTTTTCATTCCCAATTAAATTAAAAAAATAAGCATTTTCAACTAGAAATAAGGAGCATCGTTAAAAACTAAGACGAATGGAAATTATCCCGTATATGAAGTTAGCTGCCCCCTCCAAAATACCTTGTTCTTTATGTTAGAGCTTGACTTTTCATTCCCAATTAAATTAAAAAATAAGCATTTTCAACTAGAAATAAGGAGCATCGTTAAAAACTAAGACGAATGGAAATTATCCCGTATATGAAGTTAGCTACCCCCTCCAAAATACCTTGTTCTTTATGTTAGAGTTTGACTTTTCATTCTCAATTAAATTAAAAAATAAGCATTTTCAACTAGAAAATAAGGAGCATCGTTAAAAACTAAGACGAATGGAAATTATCCCGTATATGAAGTTAGCTACCCCCTCCAAAATACCTTGTTCTTTATGTTAGAGTTTGACTTTTCATTCCGAATTAAATTAAAAAATAAGCATTTTCAACTAGAAATAAGGAGCATCGTTAAAAACTAAGACGAATGGAAATTATCCCGTATCTAAAGTTAGCTATCCCCTCCAAAATACCTTGTTCTTTATGTTAGAGTTTGACTTTTCATTCCCAATTAAATTAAAAAATAAGCATTTTCAACTAGAAATAAGGAACATCGTTAAAAACTAAGACGAATGGAAATTATCCCGTATATGAAGTTAGCTGCCCCCTCCAAAATACCTTGTTCTTTATGTTAGACTTTGACTTTTCATTCCGAATTAAATTAAAATATAAGCATTTTCAACTAGAAATAAGGAGCATCGTTAAAAACTAAGACGAATGGAAATTATCCCGTATATGAAGTTAGCTACCCCCTCCAAAATACCTTGTTCTTTATGTTAGAGTTTGACTTTTCATTCCCGATTAAATTAAAAAATAAGCATTTTCAACTAGAAAATAAAGAGCATCGTTAAAAACTAAGACGAATGGAAATTATCCCGTATATAAACTTAGCTATCCCCTCCAAAAATATCTTGTTCTTTATTTTAGAGTTTGACTTTTCATTCCCAATTAAATTAAAAAATAAGCATTTTCAACTAGAAATAAGGAGCATCGTTAAAAACTAAGACGAATGGAAATTATCCCGTATATGAAGTTAGCTACCCCCCTCCAAAATAACTTGTTCTTTATGTTAGAGTTTGACTTTTCATTCCCAATTAAATTAAAAAAATAAGCATTTTCAACTAGAAATAAGGAGCATCGTTAAAAACTAAGACGAATGGAGATTATCCCGTATATGAAATTAGCTGCCCCCCTCCAAAATACCTTATTCTTTTATGTTAGACTTTTGACTTTTCATCACAATTAAATTAAAAAATAAGCATTTTCAACTAGAAATAAGGAGCATCGTTAAAAACTAAGACGAATGGAAATTATCCCGTATATGAAGTTAGCTACCCCCTCCAAAATACCTTGTTCTTTATGTTAGAGTTTGACTTTTCATTCTCAATTAAATTAAAAACTAAGCATTTTCAACTAGAAAATAAGGAGCATCGTTAAAAACTAAGACGAATGGAAATCATCCCGTATATGAAGTTAGCTACCCCCTCCAAAATACCTTGTTCTTTATGTTAGAGTTTGACTTTTCATTCCCAATTAAATTAAAAAATAAGCATTTTCAACTAGAAATAAGGAGCATCGTTAAAAACTAAGACGAATGGAAATTATCCCGTATATGAAGTTAGCTATCCCCTCCAAAATACCTTGTTCTTTATGTTAGAGTTTGACTTTTCATTCCCAATTAAATTAAAAAATAAGCATTTTCAACTAGAAATAAGGAACATCGTTAAAAACTAAGACGAATGGAAATTATCCCGTATATGAAGTTAGCTGCCCCCTCCAAAATACCTTGTTCTTTATGTTAGACTTTGACTTTTCATTCCGAATTAAATTAAAAAATAAGCATTTTCAACTAGAAATAAGGAGCATCGTTAAAAACTAAGACGAATGGAAATTATCCCGTATATTAAGTTAGCTACCCCCTCCAAAATACCTTGTTCTTTATGTTAGAGTTTGACTTTTCATTCCCAATTAAATTAAAAAATAAGCATTTTCAACTAGAAAATAAGGAGCATCGTTAAAAACTAAGACGAATGGAAATTATCCCGTATATGAAGTTAGCTACCCCCTCCAAAAATATCTTGTTCTTTATGTTAGAGTTTGACTTTTCATTCCCAATTAAATTAAAAAATAAGCATTTTCAACTAGAAATAAGGAGCATCGTTAAAAACTAAGACGAATGGAAATTATCCCGTATATGAAGTTAGCTACCCCCCTCCAAAATACCTTGTTCTTTATGTTAGAGTTTGACTTTTCATTCCCAATTAAATTAAAAAATAAGCATTTTCAACTAGAAATAAGGAACATCGTTAAAAACTAAGACGAATGAAAATTATCCCGTATATGAAGTTAGCTACCCCCTCCAAAAATATTTTGTTCTTTATGTTAGACTTTGACATTTCATTCCGAATTAAATTAAAAAATAAGCATTTTCAACTAGAAATAAGGAGCATCGTTAAAAACTAAGACGAATGGAAATTATCCCGTATATGAAGTTAGCTACCCCCTCCAAAACACCTTGTTCTTTATGTTAGAGTTTGACTTTTCATTCCCAATTAAATTAAAAAATAAGCATTTTCAACTAGAAATAAGGAGCATCGTTAAAAACTAAGACGAATGGAAATTATCCCGTATATGAAGTTAGCTACCCCCTCCAAAATACCTTGTTCTATTATGTTAGACTTTTGACTTTTCATCACAATTAAATTAAAAAATAAGCATTTTCAACTAGAAATAAGGAGCATCGTTAAAAACTAAGACGAATGGGAGGGGGAATTCATGACGTACATTCATTGTGCAATTCTTATCAAAATCAAAAACCTTGCCAACTTTTAGAATGTGTTACCTCCAAAATTGACTCCCCCTCCCCCTCTCCTACCCTCCTCTGCCCCTCAGAAATGGGGGAACAAAGGGAACGTTAGATCCTATTTTAAATTGACAATACTTATCAAACATCACTTGTGTATTATACAGATCACATATCTCATTACCCTTTTTTAAATGTTAATCAAATAATTCTGATTATAGTGTCCAATTTTTTTTGTCTGCTTTTCAAAATGATCGTATTTGGAAATCTGTCATTTAACACTAAGAAGTAAATTGGGTAACCCTTTCGCAATAACAATAGGCTTAGCAGTGATTAAATCTCATTGTCGGTGACAATTCAATCAGATCAGAGTTGTGCAAATGGAATACCTTTTCGCAAATTGAGTTAGCTTCTATTTCATAGACAAAATATTTGAATTCCTTTTATTCAAATCACCTATCAAGTTATCAAAAAATATATGAACTAGAAATCTGGTCTGTAAATTGCGTCAGAAAAACTTGTCCTTCATAACACGTTATGCAAAGCCCTAACTAGTACAAGACAGAACATAGTATAACGCAATGTGAGGGAGCTCTGAATCAAAACAGGTGTCAGCTCGAAAAAAAAACCACTCTGGTTTTTCTTTGCAAATAGCACATAGTTTTATAACGTGTTTAATCACGTGTAGTTTTAAGAATGTGTATGTGAAATCATGACCTACATTCATTGTGTAATTCCATGTCAGAAAAATTTGAACCAAACCAGATTATACCCACCTAACCAGATTATACCTACCAAACCATATCGTACCCACCAGAAACCTGTTTGGTACAGGGGCGCAAGCAAAGTAGTACCTTGGTTACTACTGACGGGAGTCCATATATGGGCATAGAATGACGTAATCGACTAGGACAATTGGATTTCTGAGAAATTGATTACATAATCGGTAGAACCCTATCAGAAGGTCATGATGGGAGTCCATATATGGGCATAGAATGACGTAATCGACTAGGACAGTTGGATTTCTGAGAAATTGATTACATAATCGGTAGAACCCTATCAGAAGCTCGTGATGGGAATCCATTTATGTGCGTAGAATGACGTAATCAACTAGGACAAATGGATTTCTGAGAAATTGATTACATAATCGGTAGAACCCTATCAGAAGGTCATGACGGGAGTCCATATATGGGCATAGAATGACGTAATCGACTAGGACAGTTGGATTTCTGAGAAATTGATTACATAATCGGTAGAACCCTATCAGAAGGTCATGACGGAGGTCCATATATGGGCATAGAATGACGTAATCGACTAGGACAGTTGGATTTCTGAGAAATTGATTACATAATCGTAGAACCCTATCAGAAGGTCATGACGGGGGTCCATATATGGGCATAGAATGACGTAATCGACTAAGACAATTGGATTTCTGAGAAATTGATTACATAATCGGTAGAACCCTATCAGAAGGTCATGACGGGGATCCATATATGGGCATAGAATAACATAATCGACTAAGACAATTGGATTTCTGAGAAATTGATTACATAATCGGTAGAACCCTATCAGGAGGTCCTGACGGGAACAAGTTCCTTTCTTAATGTCCCTCCTAAACCCATTTTTCAACTTGAAGTACTTATCTTTTTCACCCACAACTATACTTTACAGCTTTTTGGATGCCTCAACACCAAGAAATACTTTTCAAAGACCATTTCAGAGCAAGTTACTTTCTTAATGTCCCTCCTAAACCCATTTTCCAACTTGAAGTACTTATCTTTTTCATCTACAACTATACTTTACAGCTTTTTGGATACCTCAACACAAGAAATACTTTTCAAAGATCATTTCAGAGCAAGTTACTTTCTTAATGTCCCTCCTAAACCTATTTTACAAGTTGAAGTACTTATCTTTTTCACCCACAACTATACTTTACAGCTTTTTGGATACCTCAACACCAAGAAATACTTTTCAAAGACCATTTCAGAGCAAGTTACTTTCTTAATGTCCCTCCTAAACCCATTTTCCAACTTGAAGTACTTATCTTTTTCACCCACAACTATACGTTACAGCTTTTTAGTTACCTCAACACCAAGAAATACTTTTCAAAGACCATTTCAGAGCAAGTTACTTTCTTAATGTCCCTCCTAAACCCATTTTCCAACTTGAAGTACTTATCTTTTTCACCCACAACTATGCTTTACAGCTTTTTGGATACCTCAACACCAAGAAATACTTTTCAAAGACCATTTCAGAGCAAGTTACTTTCTTAATGTTCCTCCTAAACCCATTTTCCAACTTGAAGTACTTATCTTTTTCATCCACAACTATACTTTACAGCTTTTTGGATACCTCAACACCAAGAAATACTTTTCAAAGACCATTTCGGAACAAGTTACTTTCTTAATGTCCCTCCTAAAACCATTTTCCAACATGAAGTACTTATCTTTTTCACCCACAACTATACTTTACAGCTTTTTGGATACCTCAACACCAAGAAATACTTTTCAAAGACCATTTCAGAGCAAGTTACTTTCTTAATGTCCCTTCTAAACCTATTTTACAAGTTGAAGTACTTATCTTTTTCACCCACAACTATATTTTACAGCTTTTTGGATACCTCAACACCAAGAAATACTTTTCAAAGACCATTTCAGATCAAGTTACTTTCTTAATGTCCCTCCTAAACCCATTTTCCAACTTGAAGTACTTATCTTTTTCACCCAAAACTATACTTTACAGCTTTTTGGTTACCTCAACACCAAGAAATACTTTTCAAAGACCATTTCAGAGCAAGTTACTTTCTTAATGTCCCTCCTAAACCCATTTTCCAACATGAAATACTTATCTTTTTCACCCACAACTATACTTTACAGCTTTTTGGATACCTCAACACCAAGAAATACTTTTCAAAGACCATTTCAGAGCAACTTACTTTCTTAATGTCCCTCCTACACCCATTTTCCAATTTGAAGTACTTATCTTTTTCACCCACAACTATACTTTACAGCTTTTTGGTTACCTCAACACCAAGAAATACTTTTCAAAGACCATTTCAGAGCAAGTTACTTTCTTAATGTCCCTCCTAAATCCATTTTCAACTTGAAGTACTTATCTTTTTCACCCACAACTATACTTTACAGCTTTTTGGATACCTCAACACCAAGAAATACTTTTCAAAGACCATTTCAGAGCAAGTTACTTTCTTAATGTCCCTTCTAAACCTATTTTACAAGTTGAAGTACTTATCTTTTTCACCCACAACTATACTTTACAGCTTTTTGGATACCTCAACTCCAAGAAATACTTTTCAAAGACCATTTCAGAGCAAGTTACTTTCTTAATGTCCCTCCTAAACCCATTTTCCAACCTGAAGTACTTATCTTTTTCACCCACAACTATACTTTACAGCTTTTTAGATACCTCAACACCAAGAAATACTTTTCAAAGACCATTTCAGAGCAAGTTACTTTCTTAATGTCCCTCCTAAACCCATTTTCCAACTTGAAGTACTTATCTTTTTCACCCACAACTATACTTTACAGCTTTTTGGATACCTCAAGACCAAGAAATACTTTTCAAAGACCATTTCAGAGCAAGTTACTTTCTTAATGTCCCTCCTAAACCCATTTTCCAACTTGAAGTACCTATCTTTTTCACCCACAACTATACTTTACAGCTTTCTGGATACCTCAACACCAAGAAATACTTTTCAAAGACCATTTCAGAGCAAGTTACTTTCTTAATGTCCCTCCTAAACCCATTTTCCAACTTGAAGTACTTATCTTTTTCACCCACAACTATACTTTACAGCTTTTTGGATACCTCAACAACAAGAAATACTTTTCAAAGACCATTTCAGAGCAAGTTACTTTCTTAATGTCCCTTCTAAACCTATTTTACAAGTTGAAGTACTTATCTTTTTCACCCACAACTATACTTTACAGCTTTTTGGATACCTCAACACCAAGAAATACTTTTCAAAGACCATTTCAGAGCAAGTTACTTTCTTAATGTCCCTCCTAAACCCATTTTTCAACTTGAAGTTCTTATCTTTTTCACCCACAACTATACTTTACAGCTTTTTGGATACCTCAACACCAAGAAATACTTTTCAAAGATCATTTCAGAGCAAGTTACTTTCTTAATGTCCCTCCTAAACCTATTTTACAAGTTGAAGCACTTATCTTTTTCATCCACAACTATACTTTACAGCTTTTTGGATACCTCAACACCAAGAAATACTTTTCAAAGACCATTTCAGAGTAAGTTACTTTCTTAATGTCCCTCCTAAACCCATTTTCCAACTTGAAGTACTTATCTTTTTCACCCACAACTATACTTTACAGCTTTTTGGATACCTCAACACCAAGAAATACTTTTCAAAGACCATTTCAGAGCAAGTTACTTTCTTAGTGTCCCTCCTAAACCCATTTTCCAATTTGAAGTACTTATCTTTTTCACCCACAACTATACTTTACAGCTTTTTGGTTACCTCAACACCAAGAAATACTTTTCAAAGACCATTTCAGAGCAAGTTACATTCTTAATGTCCCTCCTAAACCCAGTTTCCAACTTGAAGTACTTATCTTTTTCACCCACAACTATACTTTACAGCTTTTTGGATACCTCAACACCAAGAAATACTTTTCAAAGACCATTTCAGAGCAAGTTACTTTCTTAATGTTCCTTCTAAACCTATTTTACAAGTTGAAGTACTTATCTTTTTCACCCACAACTATACTTTAGAGCTTTTTGGATACCTCAACACCAAGAAATACTTTCAAAGACCATTTCAGAGCAAGTTACTTTCTTAATGTCCCTCCCTCCTAAACCCATTTTCCAACTTGAAGTACTTATCTTTTTCACCCACAACTATACTTTACAGCTTTTTGGATACCTCAACACCAAGAAATACTTTTCAAAGACCATTTCAGAGCAAGTTACTTTCTTAATCTCCCTCCTAAATCCATTTTCCAACTTGAAGTACTTATCTTTTTCACCCACAACTATACTTTACAGCTTTTTGGATACCTCAACACCAAGAAATACTTTTCAAAGACCATTTCAGAGCAAGTTACTTTCTTAATGTCCCTCCTAAACCCATTTTTCAACTTAAAGTACTTATCTTTTTCACCCACAACTATACTTTACAGCTTTTTGGATACCTCAACACCAAGAAATACTTTTCAAAGACCATTTTAGAGCAAGTTACTTTCTTAGTGTCCCTCCTAAACCCATTTTCCAATTTGAAGTACTTATCTTTTTCACCCACAACTATACTTTACAGCTTTTTGGTTACCTCAACACCAAGAAATACTTTTCAAAGACCAATTCAGAGCAAGTTACTTTCTTAATGTCCCTTCTAAACCCATTTTCCAACTTGAAGTACTTATCTTTTTCACCCACAAGTATACTTTACAGCTTTTTGGATACCTCAACACCAAAAAATACTTTTCAAACACCATTTCAGAGCAAGTTACTTTCTTAATGTCCCTATTAAACCTATTTTACAAGTTGAAGTACTTATCTTTTTCACCCACAACTAAACTTTACAGCTTTTTGGATACCTCAACACCAAGAAATACTATTCAAAGACCATTTCAGAGCAAGTTACTTTCTTAATATCCCTCCTAAACCCATTTCCAACTTGAAGTACTTATCTTTTTCACCCACAACTATACTTTACAGCTTTTTGGATACCTCAACACCAAGAAATACTTTTCAAAGACCATTTCAGAGCAAGTTACTTTCTTAATGTCCCTCCTAAACCCATTTTCCAACTTGAAGTACTTATCTTTTTCACCCACAACTATACTTTACAGCTTTTTGGATACCTCAACACCAAGAAATACTTTTCAAAGACCATTTCAGAGCGAGTTACTTTCTTAATGTCCCTCTTAAACCCATTTTCCAACTTGAGAAACAATTTAAAGTTCTGTTCCAAATATTTCCCCGGAAGAAGAAAAGTTCAACTTCGATTCTGAATTTTCTCAGTGAAAAGGAAATAAGTTATTGATCAATTCTATTTTCTCAAAATATTATAAAATTTTCCATTTCAATTCAGATTTTTCTCAGAGATGAAAAAATTTAAAATATTTCAACTTCGATTCTGAATTTTCTCAGTGAAAATGAAATAAGTTATTGATCAATTCTATTTTCTCAAAATATTATAAAATTTTCCACTTCAATTCAGATTTTTCTCAAAGAGATGAAAAAATTTAAAATATTGTTCCAAATTTTTCTTAGAAGATAGAAAAGTTCAAGTTCTAATCTGAATTTTACCAAAGATTATAATTCAATTCTAATTTCTCCAGAGAAAATAAAAAGCTTCCACTTCAGTTTTAAGTTCAACAAGACATAAAAAATTTAAAGTTCAGTTCTAAATTTTTACATAGAAGATAGGAAAAGTTATACTATGACTATGATTATTTTCCATGAAGATAAAAAGTTTTACTTTAATTCTAAATTTTCTTAAATTCAGTTCCGACTTTTCACATAGAGATGAAAAAAGTTAAAGTTCTGTTCCAAATTTTTCTTAGAAGATAGAAAAGTTCAAGTTCTCTTCTGAATTTTACCAAAGAACACAATTCAATTCTAATTTCACCAGAGAAAATAAAAAGCTTCCACTTCAGTTTTAAGTTCACCAAGACATAAAAAATTTAAAGCTCTGTTCTAAATTTTTCCGTAGAAGATAGGAAAAGTTATACCATGATTGTGATTATTTTCCATGAAGATAAAAAGTTTCACTTTAATTCTAAATTTTCTTAAATTCAGTTCCGGCTTTTCTCAAAGAGATGAAAAATTTAAAGTTCTGTTCCAAATATTTTCCCGGAAGAAGAAAAGTTCAACTTCGATTCTGAATTTTCTTAATGAAAATGAAATAAGTTATTGATCAATTCTATTTTTCCAAATAATATAAAAAGTTTCCACTTCAGTTCAGATTTTTCTCAAACAGAAGAAAAAATTTTAAATACTGTTCCAAATTTGTCATAGAAGATAGAAAAGTTCAAGTTCTCCTCTGAATTTTACCAAAGAACATAATTCAATTCTAATTTCTCCAGAGAAAATAAAAAGCTTCCACTTCAGTTTTAAGTTCACCAAGACATAAAAAATTTAAGTTCGGTTCTATATTTTTCCATAGAAGATAGGAAAAGCTATACTATGATTGTGACTATTTTCAATGAAGATAAAAAGTTTCACTTTATTTCTAAATTTTCTTAAATTCAGTTCCCACCTTTCTCAAAGAGATGAAAAAATTTAAAGTTATGTTCCAAATATTTTCCCGGAAGAAGAAAAGTTCAACTTCGATTCTGAATTTTCTTAATGAAAATGAAATAAGTTATTGATCAATTCTATTTTTCCAAATAATATAAAAAGTTTCCACTTCAGTTCAGATTTTTCTCAAAGAGATGAAAAATTTAAAATACTTCCAAATTTTTCATAGAAGATAGAAATGTTCAAGTTCTCTTCTGAATTTTACCAACGAACACAATTCAATTCTAATTTCTCCAGAGAAAATAAAAAGCTTCCACTTAAGTTTTAAGTTCACCAAGACATAAAAAATTTAGAGTTCTGTTCTAAATTTTTCCGTAGAAGATAGGAAAAGTTATACTATGATTGTGATAATTTTCCATGAAGATAAAAAGTTTCACTTTAATTCTAAATTTTCTTAAATTCAGTTCCGACTTTTCACATAGAGGTGAAAAAAATTTAAAGTTCTGTTCCAAATTATTCATAGAAGATTGGAAAAGTTATAATTTGATCGTGAATATTCAAGTTCTCTTCTGAAGTTTACCAAAGAACACAATTCAATTCTAATTTCTCCAGAGAAAATAAAAAGCTTCCAATTCAGTTTTAAGTTCACCAAGACATAAAAAATTTAAAGTTCAGTTCTAAATTTTTCCATAGAAGATAGGAAAAGTTACACTATGATTGTGAATATTCTTAATGAAGATATGGAGCTCCATTTTAATTCTAAGTTTTCTCGAAGAAGTGCAAAAAATGTACAAGTTCTCTTCTGAATTTTCTTAGAGAGGAGAAAAAAAGTTAGCTCAATTCTGAAATTTACCAATGAAAATGAAAAAGCTTCCATTTCACTTCATAATTTCTCAAAGACATAAAAATTTAAAGTTCAATTCTAAATTTTTCCATAGAAGATAGGAATGGCTATACTATGATTGTGATTATTTACCATGAAGATAAAAAGTTTCACTCTATTTCTAATTTTTCTTAAATTCAGTTCATTCATCTAACCACCAAAAACAATAGGTTAGGTTAGGTATAAATAAATATTAATAAATAATTAGAAACATTTCTCCATGTTTAAGAAAGGCTATATTAGGTTAACTTATCATGAGCCTGTGTTAACTTATCATGAAGTGAAATGGAAGCTTTTTCATTTTCATTTGTAAATTTCAGAATTGAGCTAACTTTTTTTCTCCTCTCTAAGAAAATTCAAAAGAGAACTTGTACATTTTTTGCACTTCTTCGAGAAAACTTAGAATTAAAGTGGAGCTCCATATCTTCATGAAGAATATTCACAATCAAAGTATAACTTTTTCTATCTTCTATGAAAAATTTGGAACAATATTTTAAATTTTGTCATCTCTTTGAGAAAAATCTGAATTGAAGTGGAAAATTTCATATTATTTTAGGAAAATAGAATTGATCAATAACTTATTTCATTTTCATTGAAAAAATTCAGAATTGAAGTTGAACTTTTTCTTTTCCGGGAAAATATTTGGAACAGAATTTTAAATTTTTTCATCTCTTTGAGAAATGTCGGAATTGAATTTAAGAAAATTTGGAATTAAAATGAAACCTTTTATCTTCATGAAAAATAATCACCATCATAGTATAACTTTTCCTATCTTCTATGGAAAAATTTAGAACTGAACTTTAAATTTTTTATGTCTTGGTGAACTTAAAACTGATGTGGAAGCTTTTTATTTTCTCTGGAGAAATTAGAATTGAATTATGCTCTTTGGTAAAATTCAGAAGAGAACTTGAACTTTTCTATCTTCTATGGAAAATTTGGAACAGTATTTTAAATTTTTCATCTGTTTGAGAAAAATCTGAACTGAAGTGGAAAATTTTTATATTATTTTGGGAAAATAGAAATGATCAATAACTTATTTCATTTTTATTGAGAAAATTCAGAATCGAAGTTGAACTTTTCTTCACTTCTTTGAGAAAATTTAAAATTGAAGTGAAACTTTTAATCTTCATAGGAAATAATCACAATCATAGTATAACTTTTCCTATCTTCTATGTAAAAATTTAGAACTGAACTTTAAACTTTTTATGTCATGGTGAACTTAAAACTGAAATGGAAGCTTTTTATTTTCTCTGGAGAAATTAGAATTGAATTGTGTTCTTTGGTAAAATTCAGAAGAGAACATGAATATTCACGATCAAAGTATAACTTTTCCAATCTTCTATGAAAAATTTGGAACAGAACTTTAAGTTTTTTTCATCTCTATGTGAAAAGTCGGAACTGAATTTAAGAAAATTTAGAATTAAAGTGAAACTTTTTATCTTCATGGAAAATAATCACAATCATAGTATAACTTTTCCTATCTTCTACGGAAAAATTTAGAACAGAACTTTAAATTTTTTATGTCTTGGTGAACTTAAAACTGAAGTGGAAGCTTTTTATTTTCTCTGGAGAAATAAGAATTGAATTGTGTTCGTTGGTAAAATTCAGAAGAGAACTTGAACTTTTCTATCTTCTATGAAAAATTTGGAAGTATTTTAAATTTTTCATCTCTTTGAGAAAAATCTGAACTGAAGTGGAAAATTTTTATATTATTTTGGGAAAATAGAATTGATCAATAACTTATTTCATTTTCATTAAGAAAATTCAGAATCGAATTTGAACTTTTCTTCTTCCGGGAAAATATTTGGAACAGAACTTTAAATTTTTTCATCTCTTTGAGAAAGGTCGGAACTGAATTTAAGAAAATTTAGAATTAAAGTGAAACTTTTTATCTTCATTGAAAATAGTCACAATCATAGTATAACTTTTCCTATCTTCTATGGAAAAATTTAGAACTGAACTTTAAATTTTTTATGTCTTGGTGAACTTAAAACTGATGTGGAAGCTTTTTATTTTCTCTGGAGAAATTAGAATTGAATTATGTTCTTTGGTAAAATTCAGAGGAGAACTTGAACTTTTCTATCTTCTATGAAAAATTTGGAACAGTATTTTAAATTTTTCATCTGTTTGAGAAAAATCTGAACTGAAATGGAAACTTTTTATATTATTTGGAAAAATAGAATTGATCAATAACTTATTTCATTTTCATTAAGAAAATTCAGAATCGAAGTTGAACTTTTCTTCTTCCGGGAAAATATTTGGAACAGAACTTTAAATTTTTTCATCTCTTTGAGAAAAGCTGGAACTGAATTTAAGAAAATTTAGAATTAAAGTGAAACTTTTTATCTTCATGGAAAATAATCACAATCATAGTATAACTTTTCCTATCTTCTACGGAAAAATTTAGAACTGAACTTTATATTTTTTATGTTTTGGTGAACTTAAAACTGAAGTGGAAGCTTTTTATTTTCTCTGGTGAAATTAGAATTGAATTGTGTTCTTTGGTAAAATTCAGAAGAGAACTTGAACTTTTCTATCTTCTAAGAAAAATTTGGAACAGAACTTTAAATTTTTTCATCTCTATGTGAAAAGTCGGAACTGAATTTAAGAAAATTTAGAATTAAAGTAAAATTTTTTATCTTGATGGAAAATAATCATAGTCATAGTATAACTTTTCCTATCTTCTATGTAAAAATTTAGAACTGAATTTTAAATTTTTTATGTCTTGGTGAACTTAAAACTGAAGTGGAAGCTTTTAATTTTCTCTGGAGAAATTAGAATTGAATTATGTTCTTTGGTAAAATTCAGAAGAGAACTTGAACTTTTCTATCTTCTAAGAAAAATTTGGAACATTATTTTAAATTTTTTCATCTCTTTGAGAAAAATCTGAATTGAAGTGGAAAATTTTATAATATTTTGAGAAAATAGAATTGATCAATTACTTATTTCATTTTCACAGAGAAAATTCAGAATCGAAGTTGAAATATTTTAAATTTTTTCATCTCTTTGAGAAAAATCTGAATTGAAGTGGAAAATTTTATAATATTTTGAGAAAATAGAATTGATCAATAACTTATTTCATTTTCACTGAGAAAATTCAGAATCGAAGTTGAACTTTTCTTCTTCCGGGGAAATATTTGGAATAGAACTTTAAATTTTTTCTCAAGTTGGAAAATGGGTTTAGGAGGGACATTAAGAAAGTAACTCGCTCTGAAATGGTCTTTGAAAAGTATTTCTTGGTGTTGAGGTATCCAAAAAGCTGTAAAGTATAGTTGTGGGTGAAAAAGATAAGTAATTCAAGTTGGAAAATGGGTTTAGGAGGGACATTAAGAAAGTAACTTGCTCTGCAATGGTCTTTGAAAAGTATTTCTTGGTGTTGAGGTAACCAAAAAGCTGTAAAGTAGAGGGACATTAAGAAAGTAACTCGCTCTGAAATGGTCTTTGAAAAGTATTTCTTGGTGTTGAGGTATCCAAAAAGCTGTAAAGTATAGCTGTGGGTGAAAAAGATAAGTACTTCATGTTGGAAAATGGGTTTAGGAGGGACATTAAGAAAGTAACTTGCTCTGAAATGGTCTTTGAAAAGTATTTCTTGGTGTTGAGGTAACCAAAAAGCTGTAAAGTATAGTTGTGGGTGAAAAAGATAAGTACTTCAAGTTGGAAAATGGGTTTAGGAGGGACATTAAGAAAGTAACTTGCTCTGAAATGGTCTTTGAAAAGTATTTCTTGGTGTTGAGGTATCCAAAAAGCTGTAAAGTATAGTTGTGGGTGATAAAGATAAGTACTTCAACTTGTAAAATAGGTTTAGGAGGGACATTAAGAAAATAACTTGCTCTGAAATGATCTTTGAAAAGTATTTCTTGGTGTTGAGGTATCCAAAAAGATGTAACGTATAGTTGTGGGTGAAAAAGATAAGTACTTCAAGTTGGAAAATGGGTTTAGGAGGGACATTAAGAAAGTAACTTGCTCTGAAATGGTCTTTGAAAAGTATTTCTTGGTGTTGAGGTATCCAAAAAGCTGTAAAGTATAGTTGTGGGTGAAAAAGATAAGTACTTCAACTTGTAAAATAGGTTTAGAAGGGACATTAAGAAAGTAAATTGCTCTGAAATGGTCTTTGAAAAGTATTTCTTGGTGTTGAGGTATCCAAAAAGCTGTAAAGTATAGTTGTGGGTGAAAAAGATAAGTACTTCAAGTTGGAAAATGGGTTTAGGAGGGACATTAAGAAAGTAACTTGCTCTGAAATGGTCTTTGAAAAGTATTTCTTGGTGTTGAGGTATCCAAAAAGCTGTAAAGTATAGTTGTGGGTGAAAAAGATAAGTACTTCAACTTGTAAAATAGGTTTAGAAGGGACATTAAGAAAGTAACTTGCTCTGAAATGATCTTTGAAAAGTATTTCTTGGTGTTGAGGTATCCAAAAAGCGGTAAAGTATAGTTGTGGGTGAAAAAGATAAGTACTTCATGTTGGAAAATGGGTTTAGGAGGGACATTAAGAAAGTAACTTGCTCTGAAATGGTCTTTGAAAAGTATTTCTTGGTGTTGAGGTAACCAAAAAGCTGTAAAGTATAGTTGTGGGTGAAAAAGATAAGTACTTCAAGTTGGAAAATGGGTTTAGGAGGGACATTAAGAAAGTAACTTGCTCTGAAATGGTCTTTGAAAAGTATTTCTTGGTGTTGAGGTATCCAAAAAGCTGTAAAGTATAGTTGTGGGTGAAAAAGATAAGTACTTCAACTTGTAAAATAGGTTTAGAAGGGACATTAAGAAAGTAACTTGCTCTGAAATGGTCTTTGAAAAGTATTTCTTGGTGTTGAGGTATCCAAAAAGCTGTAAAGTATAGTTGTGGGTGAAAAAGATAAGTACTTCATGTTGGAAAATGGGTTTAGGAGGGACATTAAGCAAGTAACTTGCTCTGAAATGGTCTTTGAAAAGTATTTCTTGGTGTTGAGGTATCCAAAAAGCTGTAAAGTATAGTTGTGGGTGAAAAAGATAAGTACTTCAAGTTGGAAAATGGGTTTAGGAGGGACATTAAGAAATTAACTTGCTCTGAAATGGTCTTTGAAAAGTATTTCTTGGTGTTGAGGTATCCAAAAAGCTGTAAAGTATAGTTGTGGATGAAAAAGATAAGTACTTCAAGTTGAAAAAAAGGGTTTAGGAGGGACATTAAGAAAGTAACTTGCTCTGAAATGGTCTTTGAAAAGTATTTCTTGGTGTTGAGGTAGCCAAAAAGCTGTAAAGTATAGTTGTGGGTGAAAAAGATAAGTACTTCAAGTTGGAAAATGGGTTTAGGAGGGACATTAAGAAAGTAACTTGCTCTGAAATGGTCTTTGAAAAGTATTTCTTGGTGTTGAGGTATCCAAAAAGCTGTAAAGTATAGTTGTGGGTGAAAAAGATAAGTACTTCAACTTGTAAAATAGGTTTAGAAGGGACATTAAGAAAGTAACTTTCTCTGAAATGGTCTTTGAAAAGTATTTCTTGGTGTTGAGGTATCCAAAAAGCTGTAAAGTATAGTTGTGGGTGAAAAAGATAAGTACTTCATGTTGGAAAATGGGTTTAGGAGGGACATTAAGCAAGTAACTTGCTCTGAAATGGTCTTTGAAAAGTATTTCTTGGTGTTGAGGTATCCAAAAAGCTGTAAAGTATAGTTGTGGGTGAAAAAGATAAGTACTTCAAGTTGGAAAATGGGTTTAGGAGGGACATTAAGAAAGTAACTTGCTCTGAAATGGTCTTTGAAAAGTATTTCTTGGTGTTGAGGTAACCAAAAAGCTGTAAAGTATAGTTGTGGGTGAAAAAGATAAGTACTTCAAGTTGGAAAATGGGTTTAGGAGGGACATTAAGAAAGTAACTTGCTCTGAAATGGTCTTTGAAAAGTATTTCTTGGTGTTGAGGTATCCAAAAAGCTGTAAAGTATAGTTGTGGGTGAAAAAGATAAGTACTTCAACTTGTAAAATAGGTTTAGGAGGGACATTAAGAAAGTAACTTGCTCTGAAATGATCTTTGAAAAGTATTTCTTGGTGTTGAGGTATCCAAAAAGCTGTAAAGTATAGTTGTGGGTGAAAAAGATAAGTACTTCAAATTGGAAAATGGGTTTAGGAGGGACATTAAGAAAGTAACTTGCTCTGAAATGGTCTTTGAAAAGTATTTCTTGGTGTTGAGGTATCCAAAAAGCTGTAAAGTATAGTTGTGGGTGAAAAAGATAAGTACTTCAAGTTGGAAAATGGGTTTAGGAGGGACATTAAGAAATTAACTTGCTCTGAAATGGTCTTTGAAAAGTATTTCTTGGTGTTGAGGTATCCAAAAAGCTGTAAAGTATAGTTGTGGATGAAAAAGATAAGTACTTCAAGTTGAAAAAAGGGTTTAGGAGGGACATTAAGAAAGTAACTTGCTCTGAAATGGTCTTTGAAAAGTATTTCTTGGTGTTGAGGTAACCAAAAAGCTGTAAAGTATAGTTGTAGGTGAAAAAGATAAGTACTTCAAGTTGGAAAATGGGTTTAGGAGGGACATTAAGAAAGTAACTTGCTCTGAAATGGTCTTTGAAAAGTATTTCTTGGTGTTGAGGTATCCAAAAAGCTGTAAAGTATAGTTGTGGGTGAAAAAGATAAGTACTTCAACTTGTAAAATAGGTTTAGGAGGGACATTAAGAAAATAACTTGCTCTGAAATGATCTTTGAAAAGTATTTCTTGGTGTTGAGGTATCCAAAAAGCTGTAAAGTATAGTTGTGGGTGAAAAAGATAAGTACTTCAAGTTGAAAAATGGGTTTAGGAGGGACATTAAGAAAGGAACTTGTTCCCGTCAGGACCTCCTGATAGGGTTCTACCGATCATGTAATCAATTTCTCAGAAATCCAATTGTCTTAGTCGATTACGTCATTCTATGCCCATATATGGACCCCCGTCATGACCTTCTGATAGGGTTCTACCGATTATGTAATCAATTTCTCAGAAATCCAACTGTCCTAGTCGATTACGTCATTCTATGCCCATATATGGACCTCCGTCATGACCTTCTGATAGGGTTCTACCGATTATGTAATCAATTTCTCAGAAATCCAACTGTCCTAGTCGATTACGTCATTCTATGCCCATATATGGACTCCCGTCAGGACCTTCTGATAGGGTTCTACCGATTATGTAATCAATTTCTCAGAAATCCATTTGTCATAGTTGATTACGTCATTCTATGCACATAAATGGATTCCCGTCACGAGCTTCTGATAGGGTTCTACCGATTATGTAATCAATTTCTCAGAAATCCAACTGTCCTAGTCGATTACGTCATTCTATGCCCATATATGGACCTCCGTCATGACCTTCTGATAGGGTTCTACCGATTATGTAATCAATTTCTCAGAAATCCAACTGTCCTAGTCGGTTACGTCACTCTATGCCCATATATGGACTCCCGTCTTGACCTTCTGATAGGGTTCTACCGATTATGTAATCAATTTCTCAGAAATCCATTTGTCCTAGTCGGTTACGTCATTCTATGCACATAAATGGATTCCCGTCACGAGCTTCTGATAGGGTTCTACCGATTATGTAATCAATTTCTCGGGAATTCTCTTCCTTCGATTACGCAATCACTATATCTCTTCCCCACCTTCCCCTTAGAAACAATAAATTAATTCCCCTTTCTTGAATCTATAATTCCCCTTAGAAACAACAAATTAATTCCCCTTTCGTGAATCAATAATTCCCCTTAGAAACAACAAATTAATTCCCCTTTCTTGAATCAATAATTCCCCTTAGAAGCAACAAATTAATTCCCCTTTCGTGTCAAATCAATCAACCATGACATCATCTGTCACGTGTGATCTAAACTTTGTCCCGGAAACCATTCTGGTCGAACTCCAAAGATATTAATAAACTTCCGGAAACAATTCTCCTTGGAAACAATAAATTAACCGCGTGTTCTCCCTAGGGACTCTATGCCCATATATGGTGCCCCCCTGGACCTCATGAGGCCTTTCTACTTGCATTAATTCTCGTGTGAGGCCAAACTCTTCGATTCCCTCGAATATGCTTGTGAATCCTCAGTACCCCATCCTCGTTAAGAAAGGGACTAGACGGGGAGCTATCACTTCCCCAACCCTGTTCAATAATAGTGTCCTGGAAGTGCAGGCAAAGTGTCTTCCTTCATGCATTCTTGGGAGAATCGATATGTCTCTTATTTGTTATGCTGATGACATCCTGAATCTCAGCCGTACGATCCAGCGCATTGAGCAGAATTTCAAAATCCTCAAAGATGAATATTCAAAAATCGGCCTGTCTTTTAATCCTGAGAAATCCGAAGTAATCCTTTTCAATTGGCGAAATTCCTCTACTTCTCTTATAAATATGGACGGTTCTCCTGTTAAACCCTCAGACCATATTACATACCTGGGCCTCCCAATTGGCACATCTATAGGCCACACACGTCGTTTGCTGATTTCTCACGTTGAGCGTAAAATTATCATTTCTTACGCTGTAATCGTAAAAAGCAAACTACGTTTCAACCGTTATATTCTAGCATCCATTTACAACGCCACAGCCCTTCTTCATCTACTTTACATTGCTCCTTTCTGGAGATTCTTTACATTTACAGATAAAAAGCACCTACGATCAATCTTCTTCAGATTTGCTAAATATCTTCTACATTTGCCCCCTTGGACAAGAAACCGTAAAATTATTCATTTGTATAAGCTATCTGACCCTAATATTAGCATTAATAAATCTCTATCCCGTTTTCAAAGTAAGTTTAATCATCCATGGTCAATAATTTGTTCATAATAGTTTTTTTATATTGATGTAATGCATATAGTCACTGTTTGTATTAATGTAATGAAGAGTTTTCTTTTGTCATGTGTTTGAATTTTCAATGTGTGTTTGTGTCCTTCTTTTTCTTCTTTTTTTTTCTTTTTTGTTTTCTTTAGTGATTACTCCGTCTACTGTACCTTTTGTACCTTTTTTTGACGGGCAATAAATGAATAATAATAATAATAATAATAATAATATTGTTAGGCATCTTCCCTGAAAGTCAAATTTAAACAAACCTATCTTTTTCGTTTGTAAATTTTAAATTTGCAAATTCACATTCGTTGGCAAATTCACACGTTTGCAAAATTCATATACAATTTCAAAATTACACGATGGAGGAGTTATCGATAAACAAAGTGAAAATGGAAAAAAGAATGAGATAACATAGTCCGGAGAGAGGTTATTTAGCTGAAAATAATAGAGAAGCGTGATAATATTCATCAGTAATTTAACAAGTTCTTCGTAATAAGTAGTATTTATAGATATAATTACGTTTGGGTTTGCTATTTTGACAACTAAATCTTTCATTCAATGCTATTCGTTTGTTAACTGAATGGAGCAGTAGTAGCAGTAATAGTAGCAGCAATAGCATTAATAGTTTTGTATTAGTGGTAGCACTAACAGTAGTAGCAGCAGTATTAATAGAAGTTGTAGCAGGTACATGTTGCCTTCTGGTCATTTGAAAACCCCACCTGTGATGTACCAGGAGTTTCATTTTGATACTTTAAGCCCCTCCAAAAATATTGTTTGTAATAATATCTGTATGCACATAATATGTTTTGATTTAGTTCAACTTTCCCCTCAACGTTTATTCAGATGTTCATTTCAATATCCCCAATCTTGGTAGTATTTGCTACAGAAGCAGCAGTTTTAGGGGGTAATAGTGGTAGTAGTAGTAGTGGTAGCGGTAGTGAAAGGGTATCGTAAAAGTGGTAGTAGTAGCGTGGAAATATTGCCTTTTTGGTCAATTGATCATCTCCCTTATCATTTGGTGAAAGTTCCAAATTAATATACTGAGTCATTCCTAAGTTACGCCCTTTTGACAACCCGTATGAACATCAACGTGTTACGACATAGTTCCACACTCCCCTCAACATTCTCTGAGAGGCTCACCTTTAAGTAAAGTAAAGGACAAACATGCCCATATTTGTCAATATTACATACTATATATAAACAATAAAGAATCGCCTAACTTACAGCCCTTGCCTTGATGACTTTGGAAGGATTGACATCTCCAAAAATCATGATTACTGGATTTTTTAACAATGCTGAGCAAAATAGCTATCTCAAAATTTTGATTGGATATGTTTTGGGAAACGATGGACGTAGGGGAAATGGTTGCCCTCCAATCACTTTTGAATCTTAAAAAGAGAACTAGAACTTCCATTTTCCAAACAAATGAGCACCAAGTGAAATTTATACGACCACCCATTCGATAAAAGCCTTATATGCTCCCGGGGCATAACTTACAACCCTTGTTTTTGGGCTCTGGGAGATTGTGTCAACCTTGGAGGCATTGTTATGCGTTCTTTGAACTATTTTGAACAAAATGGCTATCCTACAATGTCAATTAAATTCGTCTGGCGAAAAGAGGGTGTGGGGGGAGCTATTTGCTCTCCATTACTTTCGACTCTTAAAAGGTAACTAGAACTTTCAATTTCCAATCAAATGAGCCTCCTCAAAAGTTTATACAACCAGCCCTTCTATTACAACCTTATATACCCCTGGGGCATACCCTAAAACTCTTGCCCCCAGGCTCCAGGTCAACCCCGAAGGCTTGCCATTTGATCTTTAAGCTATTTTAAACAAAATGGCTATCTCGAAATTTCTGTCGAATGCCTTTGGGGAAAAGAGGTCGTGCTGAGTGGGGGGCTAGTTACCCTCCGATTGCAATTAACTCTTAAAAAGGACTAGAACATCTGTTTTTCGATCGAATGAGCCTCTTCCGAAGTTTATACGACCATCCATTCCATAAAAACCTTATATGTTAATAATGGGCAACTATATGTTAATAATGGGCAACTAGCGCGACTTATAGCCCTTACCCTGAGGGCTGTGGTAGGATCGTCATCCCCAAAGACATAATTAATGGATCTTTCAACTATTCTGAACAAAACGGCAATCTCACAATTTTGGTTGGATGTGTTTGGCGAAATGATAGACGGGGGGGGGGCTGATTGCCCTCAAATCACTTCTGACTCTTAAAAACGGCACTAGAACTTTCAATTTCCAATCGAATGCGTCCCTTTCGAAGTTTTTACGACAATTTTTCTATACGAAGTGCCCTGGTCAGAAAAATACATAAATAAATTATACATTGTGCCCACATCGCTCTTTACTTAGGCAGCGCTATTGCATGGCCTATGATACACTAATTCTCATACAGAAAGTAAACAAGCAGTTATACTCTCCGAAAACTCTTCACTGATGGCAAAAGACTTATAAATACGCTTTCTCCGAACTTTTTAAGGCTTTGAAGATGGCTCAAGATAATCCGCTAGCTCTTCTTTTGATTGGATGTACACATTTGCATATTGCGTGTCAAGAGCACTTGACTAAGAAGAGCAGTCTCATTGCCCCAGGTCTTTCCTTTTCAAAGGGTAATAAAAACATAGGCGGTTTTGGACATGAGACAACATATAATATTGGCTGCGCTTATCATCAAATTGGAGTGTTGCTTTTGGCCTTGCATCATTATTGATTAGGACTTAAAAAGACTCAACTAATATAGTAGCTTTATATAAGAGCATAAGAGCCTGAGATTTGGCATTCTACTATGTCAAGAAGTATCTAACAATTTTTAAAGGATAAGACGATCGATTTTTGCGACATAACCAGTTTCGTATATAATTTTTTCTAGTTTATTTTTGAAAAAAAGAAAATTAGTTGTTTAAAATGAATTTTTGCAATACCGTGAGTATTCTGCATGTATAAGCTTTATATTGAATCTATAACGGTTATTCTAATTATTCTGTTGTTCTTTTTTGTGTAACAATACTATTAAAATGAAATCAATTTTTGGAAATAAATACAAACAATAAAAAAAAAATAATCGAAGTAATAGCTACCATTTCTGAATCAGCTACAAATGGCAATGTTTTCTCACTAGACAATTTTTTCAAAGCGTTTTTTATTTTTTTTTTTATTTTTTTTTTTTTTGCTAAGAGAGGTGGCTCGTTCTTTACTAGATTACCCTTAATGGAGTAACCATGATATATATGTAATGAATAACACTGAATAATTTAAAGCAACCTTTTAATGCAATTTACTACAAACAATTCTCAAGAACTAAGAATGTCATACTTGAGAAACTGATACAGACAAAGGGATTGAAAGGACCAGTAGCTACTAATGATTTTGTACTATCACAGGCACCCCTTATATATGGACATAGATTAAAGTTAAAGCAATAGTAGTGCTTTATCATAGGCCTTGGCAAAGTAATCCCATAAAAAACTTTTGTATTTTAAGCTAATCATAAAAATTGTCTTTAAGCAATAACAGGCTTAGATAGGTTTTTCCCACGTATAAAGCTAAGAGTTTCATAACACAATCAAAAATTCAGTAGATGGTTCTTGCCCATTGGAAATTTGCTTGAATTGAAGTTTTAAACAAGCATACATACTTGACATGAGCTTGTATTGCTTTACGTTAGTCATATATTTTAATTTTTGTTGATTTTTCTTTACTTCTGTATTATATTTAACACTTAAATTTTTATTGACCCAGGGATATTTTTAACACTTTTTATCTCTACTGAGGTTGGTGTAGCCGGGATTTTGCCGAAATCTTTGTATTTTTTTTTACTGGCTACCTCATTGTTCATTATTTTTCTATGTATTCCAGTTTTATTCTTAGAATAAGTGATTTTACATATTCCCATTGAAGCTTCCACATCTCGAAGTGCAGGAAATGAAATTCTATATTTTTCTTTTCAGTTCTAAGAAAATTTGGAAATTTGACCTATTTTGTTGCAAGTTCTGGTACTTGTATTTTGGCCTTATGTTGGCAATCAGAATCTGTGTTGCCGCAGTCACAGGTTTCCTGTGAAACTTCACAGGTTTTTTCTAGGGTCACAGGTTCAAAGGTTTTTGCCGCCGAATGGTAGAAAGTCACAGGTTTTTGTGCTAAAGGCTCCTAATATGACCTGATTTTCTTGCTAAAAGTTGAATTTTGTAGAGCTCACATTTTCAGATTATTTTTAGTGATTTAGAGACAACATCTATTCATCATAAATCTAAAGCTTCATCGCGTTAATCATAAATGACAGCCACTTGAAACTATCATTTTGAATTGAATTGAAACATGCTGATTAGTCACCAAAGTCATGTCAACTCAACACTGTGCATTGAATTGAAAGTTGAAACGTGCTGTATAGGTATATATTTTTATTTTGTGTTTATATTCCAGCAAAGTGGCAAAGTAAGAAACAATGAGAAGTGAAAAAAAAGCTGTTGCTTATAGGACTCTGGCGCTGAGACTTCTTCGAGGTAGTCCCCTCTGACAGTCTGAAAAGTATTTTCGTCTTTATGTGACAATTCCCACTAATCTTTAAGGGGATTAAATACACAGTGGTATTTAAGCCAGGTGTGCGAAGGGTAGATCATCCATATGGCGCTGAACAAACAACAACAACAAATGTGCTAATTAGTCACCAAAAATGATGTCAACTCAACGTTTGGTTTGAAGGTTGGTAAATATAGTAGTGAATAGGAGGTAAAATGATTATTAGAAAACCATAGGAAATACTCCAGTAGGATCTTCAATGTCCTAGAAAATACTCTACTGTATAATAATCCATATTAATTAATCTTTACTTGTGCAATCAATCCAGATTCTATCCCTTTGCCATTCTGCTGCCATTAGGCAGCAGAATTAGAAGCATTAGCTTGCAAATGAGTCTTCCAGTAGTACGCTAGTTCTGCGAAAGAGAAAGAAAAAAAGTAGAATAACTGGAATAGGTTTTCGTTTAGTTTTTGAAATAGGGGACTGTAAACCTCCAGTGTACATTTTTCGGCTATGTCAAATGCAATGGTGTATTTTTACTTAAAACCAATGTCATTTTCAAGGGGTTTCAGGCTTTTTTTGTGAAATTTTGGAAGATTGTGATAAAAAAAATGTTGTGTAAAATCTGAACAAACAGTCACCATTCCTGAATCAGTATAATTCGAGTATTTTTTTCGCACCAAATTCTTTTCTAATGCATGGTATTCAACTTTTGGTAACTATGGGCCGAGGTTCGCTCTTTACTAGCTTTCAGCTACATAGCAACAATCGTATATGTCTATGTAGAAAAAGAAAATAAAAAGAAAGGGATTGATTGAACTCAAGACCATTACAAGGAGGATCAAACTGAAGCTATTTTGAAAATATTTCGGGCTTGATAATTTGACTTCGCTGGTCTATGCCAAACATAATTCTGTTAGAAGATAATATTATACTCCAATATAGTCCATTGGCACACGAAATTACAGCCAACTCTGGCTTGGATATTTATCACTTACTATGAATTGTTGGAACTTCCCATACCTTATCTATAAAGTATGAATAAAGACAATAACCATCTGTTGTTGAAATCTTCGTCACCTACTACTATTCGGTCGAACTTCCCATAGTTTCGCCATAGAACGATCAATAGATGAATGGTTTGCTACACCATCTATTGATTGGATATTTTGAGTTCTGGACAATTTTCGGAGCCATCCAAAATGGTCAGTGCAATATCTTCCCGTTAAATTATTTTTGTTCTACGCTACTAATCTGTAATTATGCCGTGTTTAGACGAACTGATTATTCGTCAATAATTGACTATTCAGCGATAAAAACGGCCGTTTTTTACGAAGAATCGGCCGATTTTCTTCTAGAGAAAATTCCTAGTCGCTCGGCGATTTTGAAGAAATCGGCTGAAAAAGGGGCCAGGTACGGATTGAGCAAGTTTTGGAATCCAACGAAGAACTGAGAAACAAGATGAGGATAGCTCGCAGGATTGCGATAGCTGAAGTGAAAATGGCGGCGTGGATAGCATCTGCAAGCATCCCTTTCAGAAACGCTGATACATTGACACCCTTAGAAAGGGAAATTTTTCAAGACTCGAAAATCACCAATGGAGTAAAATTAAAGCGTACAAAGGCAAGTGAAATCATAAAAGCGATCATTAAGCCTTATGGACTTGAGAAATTAGCAGAGGAACTGAAAAATAGTCCTTTTTCAATCATTGCTGATGAAACGACAGATAGACGCATGACAAAGTCTCTGTGTATAATGGAGCGCCACAAGAATAGTAGCAATGACTTTAAAGAAGAATTTCTCGGTTTATTTGAAGTGAAAGATGCATCGTCCAAGGGACACAAAGAACCTGTTGACAAGAATTTAAAAAAAAAAAACATGGTATTCTGGTGAATAATTTACTTGGTATTGGCTATGACAATGCCTCAGTCAACACAGGTGCCCGTCGTGGGCTTGGTGTCCTTTTCAAAACTGAAGTGCCGTCTCTTTTCACTGTCGGGTGCACAAGTCATTCGTTGGCGCCATTTCCTTCAGCAGCATCTGAAACCTTGCCAGACTGGTTAGAGTTTTTTGTGCATGATGCCATACAATGCATTATCCATTGTCCCAAGAGGATTGGAGAATGTCGTGACCACCGTAAGTTTGCTAAAATTGAAGCGAAACATTTGTTATCGGTTGTTTTTACGAGATGGCTCAGCTTTGAAGCAGCCATCAGACTGCCATTAGAAACCAGGAATGCTTTGTTATTATTTTACAGTAGTCACGCCTTAGGCGAGGGTGCTGCAGACAAGGCAAGCAAGGAGAAGGCACTCAAAATATACAACGCTTTGAGCAATCCTGTCATGAAGGCCTATCTGTATTTTCTTACCCACATTCTTGGGATTATCAACTCCCTAAACACTGAGTTTCAGAGCAGTGAAACAAGAATTCACAGGCTGGTGAGCAGCTTCAGCACGATGTACGCAATACTACTTCGAATTTTCGTTAAAAAAACGCGTGAAACTGGTAGCAAAATCACCTTTCTCTGCAGATATGCTTCCCGAGAACTACCTTGAACTGGAAGACATGAAATTAGGCACCAATACCGAATGTTACCTGGAGGAAAGAGGATCAAAGATTACCGAGGACTCACTCATAGCCTTTAGGGTCAACTCTCTGAGCTTTTTAGTGGAGCTCTGCAAGCAGATGAGACAAATAATAGGCTGGAAAGACCCAATTTTGTCCAATATAAAGATTTTTGACCCCAGTGTTGCACTCAGATCTGAAGAGGTGAGCATTATTCGCATTCTTCTGCCCTTTTCCATGCTTCTGGGAAGCGGCGCAACGATTTTAGAACGCAAGAGAGATAGTATTGACCTTCAGCTGCAAGAGCTCAGGTTGAACCAAGCTGATCTTGGTCAAGATCTGGTCGACCAACCATTTTCTTTCTGGAAGAGTATTTTGCATCTAAAGAACGATATTGGCGAAAAAAAGTTTCCTGATCTGGCAACCTTTATGTTGCACCTCAGCTGTCTTCCCCATTCAAGCTAACGAGCTAACGAGCGACCGTTCTCTGTCCTGTCGCATGTAAAAACGAGGCTGCATAACAAGTTGAAAACCGGGACAGTTAGTGCATTGATGATGACCAAACAGTTAGTTGGTAAAGCCGCATCCTGGACTGTTCCAAGTGATCTACTGGATAATGTTATCAAATGGAAAGAGGAAGTTTGTAATAAAGAAGATCCTCGTCGTGCTGAACCTAACAGCTCAGACTCAGACTCTGACACTGAGTAGAGTACTGACTTTGATGGAGGGAGTATTTTGTTGCCTTTATGCATTCCAGCTCCAATGCAAAGGGTCAGCTCGTAATTTTTCCTCGCAACAACGATAATCTCTCCTTTTTTTCCTTTCGAAGTGGACAATTTTCTTTTCTCATTAAATCGTAAAATGATGGGAGAGAATTGTTACTGATTGATAAAAACGAACATGACTTATCTTGTCGAAGATACTAGTCCAAAACATTGGAATGAGCTTCAAGAGCGGTTTACATAAAGATAATTTTGAGCAGAAGTGGGGTTTGCAAATGTACTTTAAGAGGTCAAAGGATTCCTATAAGCTTTTCCTTAAAGCACGAGAGGATTTTTGGAATGAGTTTTTTTCCGTTCGATCTTATAAGGTTGATAGAATTTTCAATATTAAGAAAGGAAAAACTTAGTGTTTTTTTTTAAGAAGAATCAGATTGTAAGATATTGTAAAAAAAATTATTAGATTAGTAAGATTTCAAAAAGTTCCCCGCTTATTTTCTGAAATTGGTCTTTCTCTTAATGTTGAGAAGTGTGATTTTCTAGTTTTTAATGGTCCAACTTCCTCTAATGTCCCCTTGGTTTGTCGTGGTTTTTTTTATACCCTCTGTTCTTGTTTTTCGATGGTTGGCTATTACTGTTTCTAGATCAATTTCTAGCCTACGCCAGTGCACTATTCGTGATGTTAAAAAGGAAATTCAATTTGATTATTTTAAGATTGCTGCAAATCAAAGCAGGTATAACAGACGTCTACTGGGTAGGCTATATTCTACCTTTTGTGATCATTCTGTCCTTTACCTTTCTGGTCTTTATCCCTTTTAAAGAAGAAAGATGTTAAACATGATATCCGGTCTTTTTATTTCAGATATTGTAAATTTTTAATTTATCTCCCCCCTTTGCATATAATCTCGTTATGCCAAGATTTGAAGAACCGTAGTAGTGACACTTGTTTTTTTTTTCATTCGAAAATGTCGTAGTATTTACTTGAAGATCATATGCAAGTGGTCTAGTTTAAACCTTCTGTGCAAGACAAACGAGGCTGGCTAAGTTTCAATACCCATGGCTTCAGATTAGAAGGTACCAGCAATTGTACTGGGATCATCAAAATTTAGTGTGGTTTCTAACAAAACAGGTGGAATGTTTTGAAAATAATATTTATGAGAAAGTGAAATTCATTCCCCTGTCACCCTTATGAAACCTGTTACATTGGCACCTAAGCGATATAGAGCTGTAAATGGGTGATCAAGTTTGATGTCTAGTGATGGCTTTAGACCTCGGCAAAATTAACGTGTGGATGTGGATGCCCCCTTTTTTTATGATCTACCAACTTATTTTACTTCTGAAAGAAGATTTGTTTTGTGTTTATTAAGCACAATTCTTTAAACTCAGATTTCTTGTCTGTCAGGTTTGGAAATGCTCAAAATTTAGGAACACTGCATGATCTTAACTTGAATTTTAAAAAAATGCAGTGAAGACTTTTTAGCTAGATAATTCAGCCCCACAATTGCTTTAAGTAGCTTAGGGCTACTTCTACATGTTCAGAAAACGGCAAGACAGAGGAGTTGTTAAACAATTTTAACCAATTAACTAAACAAACTTGTTTTGCAACAAACTACATCTTTTTATTTTGCCTTCCATTATTTTCCGAACTTCTGTCAAAGCAACGTAATTTGCCAGTCTATCCCCTCACATCATAAGTTGTGCTATGGGGGTGATATTTTCAGAATTTGAAAGAAAATGCACTAACCAAGAAATCGATAGCTCCTGCCTGAAATTGCGAATAGATTTCCAGTCTGGGAATTTCTGTCAGGTTTGCACATGGTCTTTAACAAAAATCCTAGACGTCTGAACTTAAGGTGCAATTACATGACGTAGGAAACCGTGCGGAGGTGGTCACACGTTTTTCCATGCGGCTTGAACAATATTATTTTCAACTTTAAAACCATGTAGGTCGTCATAGTTTAAAATAGATCTTTCGTTACTATAGCCATTTAAACCTTGTCGCACCCATAGATCCGTCATAGCTACCTAAGACCAACGAATCACATCTTTTTCGCACAACTCATGCAACTGTTGAAGCGGAAATGACTCTCGATGATTTGTTCTTTACTTTTCGATTAAGAGAGGTAGCGGTATCGATATAAAATTTCGCTCTGTTGACATTCTCACGACGATATTTTTCTGTCATCTATTGAAATTGAACAAGCACTACCTTTAATCTATAGGTAGCGTTAATGTCAAGCTGGAAATACTTGCAGAACTCATGCAATGATCAGACGGCTAGGTAGCAATCCTATTGATTTTCCTTGACGTGTCTTCAGGCCAGAGGCAGATTTTCCCAGGTTTAAATACTTTGTTAGTAATGTTCTAGCGTTGCTACTTCGGAGTACCAAATGTTGACTGAAGTAAGAAGGCCAGAACACGCTTTAAAAGGGGTCACAGGTCTTTTAATGAATTTTACAGGTTTTTCGGCACTTTCTAACAGGTTTCGACCGTTCGTAGTGGCAACACAGGTCAGAATTTACGCATAGAGTTTGAAACAAAAAGACGTTTTTCAGGACATTATCTAATAATGTTGATCTGTTTAAAATTCACTTCAGTTTTCCGAAGTTATGCTGGTAAATTGCCTCCTCGTTTTGTTTCTTTGATTCTATAGGCTGAACTTGCGCTTAAACGCGAGTGTATTCAGCAGATCCAGTATGTAGCTTAAGCCAACACAAATAGCCTATGCAGTCTTCTAGCCTAATGTTGAAATAAGGGGGACCTTTGTAACAAGATGTTTCTTAGTAGTAACAAAGTGACAGTTGTAAATATCCAATAGAAGCTAAGGCTGGCTTTTAAGATGGGCTACTAAAAACTAGGCCTACCAGCTAGTTGCAAGTAAAGAGAGAAAAAGCAAATTATTTTGAATATTTACATCATTATAATCAATTTTTATGTTTAAACCACTCTTGATAATTGGTTTTAGTTATTATCTTGTTTGATTTCTTAAAGTAGGTTAAGCCTAGCCTAGGCTAATTCATGATATCATGAAGAAAAAAAAAAAATCAGAATTTAGAAGTTTAATTAAAGTCATGAGCATAATAACTGGTAAATATCAAGCAGTCTATAATTCTGACCTATGAATAAGGTGAACACATCACTTGATGCCTTTTCTTAATGCTCTTTCTGAATATAATAATTGCTTTTGTTGCAAATTCAATTTTATCCTAGGCTAATGTTCCTAACCTTATCCAAATATATAGACCATATTATATATTTCCTAAGAGTTTATTGATTTTCAATTTTGCCACTTTTGATTCAATTTATAGGTAAACCAGTAGGCCTATTAACAGAAGTAGGGTAAAAACTGGTAAATATTTACCAAATCATATTATTGGGTTACAACTAAAGTGAATATACCACTTGATGCCTTTTTTTATGCTCTTTGTGAATATAATAATCATTTTTGTTGGAAATGAATTTTAGCCCCCACACCTATATATACCAACTCAGGGTATATATTTGCACATTAGGCGGGTGGGGGAAAGTTTAAACTTACCTCTCATTTACATCAGAAATAAAATTACCCCCACCCCCCTAATGTGCAAATATATACCTTGAATTGGTATATATAGGGGTGGGGGCTAAAATTCATTTCCAACAAAAATGATTATTATATTTGTAAAGAGCATAAAAAAAGCATTGAATGGTATATACACTTTGGTTGTAACTCAATAATATGATATGGTAAATATTTACCAAAAAACCAGTATACAATTGAGTAAAGTCATGTAAAACTAAAATCCTCACTCCTTGTTACCAAAGAGGAATTAAGAAGAATTGTATATATCAATCAATAACTAAAAATCTAAGCTATGCATCAATATGGTTATTACTAAAATTATTTAAGATCGAACACTTGAAATTATTAGTTTACTGACTTACCTACAAGTACAAGGACCTATTTGGAAATACCAATTATCCTATTTGGATACAGTGGTGGATCCAGGGGGTGGCTAAGAGGGGCATGAACTCCCCCCCCTCCCCTAAAGTAGTGTTATTTACTTAATTAATGCAAGTTTGTGTTAAATAAACTTGCTCCTAACACAAGTTTATTGGATCAACCTATTTTGCACCTCCTCATAAAAAAAAAACCTAGATCAACCCCTGTTTGGATGTATATATCCTTTCAGTGTTTCAGTTTTATTCACATATTAACAGAAAGCTGATTTTCTTCTGATTCTAAAAATATAACTTTTATTGCTTGGTATTTATTCTCTACATTAAAATATTAAATATAATTTTTTCTTTTCAACTGCTAGTCAAAACAGAAACCAGATTTTTAATTTATGCTGACAAATTAAAGGTGGAAATTTCACCAAGAAGATGGGGCTATTGTTACTACCCTCACATTGCATCATGCTTTAGTAAAATACAGGTGGTCCAAAGACCTGTCTCTATTTTTCTGGAATGCCAAAGAAAAGTGGTATTTCCCAAAAAGAGTTCTTTTACCCTAGGGTAATGGGTTTATATTAACAGACTATTCAGGTAGCTAAGAAATAAACTTGCCTCAATACTCAGAATTGCATCCTGAATCCATGTTTAACATGTACTTGCATCAGAACTGAACTTTACCCCCAACCCCATATAGAGGCTACCAAATCAAGGTGTATATTTGCAAATTAGGGGAGGGGGAAGGATAAAGTTCAAACTTACCTCTATATTCAGAATTGTATCCTGAATCCAAATTTAATATTCATTTGCATCAAAAATGAACTTTATCCCACCCCCCTAATGTGCAAATATATACCATGAATTGGTACATATAGGGGCAGAAGTAAAGTTTATTTTTGATGCAAATGAATGTTAAATGTGGATTCAGGATGCAATTCTGAGTAGTTGTTTTGTTAGCTATCTGAATAGTCAGTTAATGTAAAACATTACCCCAGAAGCATATAAGCTTTATCTAAAATACAAGTAAAAAGTATCATCTTTTAGTGTCTCTGAAGGGCCTAAAATTGAAACAACAAAAGAAATTATTACATTCAGAAAGAGCATAAAAAAAGCATCAAGTGGTATGTTTACTGTATTTGTAGGTCAGAAGAATGGGCTGCTCCATATTTACCTAATAATTTGAATTTTGCATCCAAAACCACTTGGCAGAATCACTTTCTGCTACTGTTGTGGATTTGTTTTTCTAAGTCTAGCTGATTCTTGTCTTTTCACAAATAATGGTCTGACCCTTCTTACTAGTTGTAGATAATAGTGATAGAAATAAACTGTGGAAATCTAAGCTGTTTACACTTTCCAGCTTGCAAATAATGGCTTAGACCATAGTCTTTGACAAAATTCTTGATGAAAGGTAGCCTATATTATAGAGCAGCAGTCATAGGAAAAAGAAATATAGTATTAGATTCTGTATTCAGTGTTTATTCCAAATGTAGAAATCACTGCTGTCATAATTGTACCCTAGCCCCTCCTCCTAGGGCCAAGTGCAGCTCTTGCCTAGAAAAAAACTTTTGTGTATAGCCAAAGGCTATATCTAGCCCTATTATAGAGGGTAGGGTTGATTGCATCAGCAGAAACTATTAGGCTGTATTTTTATAGAGGATATAATGATGTTTACTGCCTAACAGTGTGATTTTCCTATATTAGAAAGTAGTCAAGCTAGGCAAAGAAAACTTTTAAGCTTTCCTCAGCACCATAAGGCAACTATTACTTAAGAAAAACCCTAAAAATAATGGCAAAATTTTGTGCACAGACCAGCAGTGTACATGGGCTCATTAGAGAAGTAGGAGAGTAGAAGTAGGACAAGTGCAAGCAGTAATTATTACATTTGGAAAGAACATTTGTTCTATTCTATAAGTAACATAAACTGATAATTTAAAGAGCCTATGTCCACCCATTTCTATTCTAACAGGCACTAACCTCAATGACAGGATAAACTTTGGTGATAGTCTTGTGTATTACCTTTTCTGAACCAAGCACTACACTAACAAAAGAGTAGTAGGCCTACCAGTCAATACCTCATTCAACATAATTTCCAAATATATTTTTGCTACCATGACAGTTGTATCTCAGCATCCTATAACATATTCAGAAATGGCCATAGTTTTTGTACAAGCTTTGCTACTTTTTTTTCAAGGGCATTATGGATCAACTGTTGATGAGAAATGAATACAATAATGATATGTAAATCAATAGCATTAATTCCAATTGTTGGTCCTAATTCAAGAACCAGAGGTCATTGGCTGAAACTTGATAAGCAGTCTACCTAGCCAGAATCTGCACTCAATTATGTTCCTCAAAAATTGTCAACAGATGGAGTAAACTCTCTGAAGACACAGTTACTGCTAAATCTATTGGCATTTTCAAATGAAAGCTGGATGCTGAGTGGTTGTCAAGGGAGTGTAAACTTGACTGGGAAGCTACAGATCAATCAACTACACCTTGTCACTAAATAACATGCAAAATAACTTCAGTCATCAACTCTGGAGCTTCACAAGGAGGAATCCTTTGATTGCTCCAAGCTGGAATGTAAGGTAATAATGTCAGCCAAGATAAGTGTATGACCTAGGGCCCTGTGATGTGACCCTATAAAGGGGGGAGGAGCTTAGAGGCAAATTTTATTGCAGCTACTATTATGTTTAGAGACAGTACTGAACAGAGAGCCAAATAATCACCTTAATCGATTTGAGAGCTTTAAGGTCCCTTGGACCTGTAGTGCTCTAGAGTTGATGACTCCCAGTCAAACCTCTGCTGCCTCTTCTCCCACTCCTTGTCAAGTTGGTATTTGAAAGACTGGATGGAGGGAGTGCTGACAGTTGAGTCCTTCAATTCATTCCAGTGTTTATAAGTCCAGTCTTTTTGAGAATTATGTTTAATGGATTCTCGTTTGGGAGCTTCTTTGAGTTCCTTCTTATTTGATGATGGCTGCCAATAAAGATTATAGAGTTTTCCTTTTGAAGTTTGTATGTCAGCATCATATTGCTACACAAGCATCTGTAGACAAGGGTTGGTAGCTTGAGTTTCTCTGCTCTCTTGTAATTATAGTATTCAGTTCAGAAGAGGCCATATACAAGACTTAAACAAACTTTGTGGAGTAAATGTGAAACCTTCAGAAATAGATCAGTAGTGCAAAAAGACCCAAGGAAAGCATATTGAACCTCATACTTTTGCTAAATTCTGATTTATATGTTCATTCCAAATAGGATGAACTGAAAAAAGAGCATATTACTACTCCTGGTCTCAGATTTTGATGAAACTTTCTAGATTTTTCCTTTCATGTATAGAGTCAACCATATCAAGTCTTGTTTGTGATTTTTTTTTCTTTGGTTTTTTAGCTGTTTGAAAAATTGTGACTATTTTGACCTTTCTGGATTTTGAAAGACAAGACAAATACTATTGCTGTATCTCTTTGGAAAATAATTTGTTTTCCTTATTCAAAATTTAATTCTAAGCAAGTTTTGATTGTTTTGAACTGCTTTATGAGAAATATAGTTTGAAACTCTAGATAGGCTACTTCCAGAGGGGAAAAAATTATGCAAATTAATAAATGAAATTTTATTTCAAATGATTCCAGTTTTATGCAAATGGAATTAGTGCAAAATATTTTATTTTAGTTGTTTTTTTTAGGGGAGGGGCTCACATTGTCCTCTAGGGTTTATTCTAGACTGTGAAAAAACAAGTTGGATGACACCTCTAAGTATTCACATTTTTTTTGTCTATACTTCATTGGTGATTATGGCTCTTTGAATTTTTCAATGTTGTTGTATGATTCCAAATTTTGAGCCTCTACTATCTTGGAGGGAGAGGCATCCATTAAAGTAAAGTTTAAGGTTTGCTTCATTGTTCCAAATTTCAGAGTGTATTGCTAAGAGGTATACAAACAATAATTACAGCAATTTTTACACATGGGAGGCAGAGGAATCACTTGATCCTTCTCCTTCACCAACCCTTGTGTGAATATGAAAATTGTGTATGTCATTGAAAACTCCTGGAGGCTAGATTCTGAATAAAACACAAATCCACACTAGGCACAAACATATGAATTCATTTTGGGAGTCCACTTACTTCATGGAGGGGGGAGGGCATGGGAGGAAACTTCTTGAAAACTCCACACAGCTAGGTGAGTTGCCTTGAAGCTCTCACTCTACATATATGCCTGACCCCTTAGATTTTGTTCCAAGAAAATGTGGCTGGTCAACTAAATTAAGTAATAAAGATCACATTCTCATATTAATCCATCAGTCACCCATTACACCTGCCCAGAAAATTATGTCAGTGATTCTATTAGTCAGTCTGTAATCTTTGTGAAATCCTTCTCTCAAAATGCAACATACTCTTGAAAAAAACTAAATCAATTGATAGTAGCCATAATTTGAAAATAGAATTTGATAGTAGCTGGAATTTTTAATTAATTAGGATAAAAGAAAAATTATTTTTACAAGTTAGAAGTGTCTTGTCTATTAGGAATCAAGCTGTGACAAGTACAATTTAAGAGAAAACAAAGCTACACTGCATAGCCTGCAACACAAAGAGTTTCTTTTTTTTGTTAATTACACTTTAATAAACATATGTCTGCTTTTGAATAATTTTGGACTCTTTCTATGCAGCAAAAAAAGTTTATACCCCTCAAAAATAGAATCCTCTGTGAACTACAGTTTTTTGATCATTGTATTAACACAATTCATTGTTGACTGACATTAGTTAACTTACATTAGTTCAAATATTCTGAACTTTTGCCTTTTTAAACAATTAATTAAAAAAAACTTTTTCCACAAAATGAGTTTTTCAAAGAAAAGTAAAGAACTCCATTAAACCAAAAATGAGCAAAAATAAAGTCAAATAATCTCATGAAACTAGCACAAATCAGCATTGACAAATAAATGAAACCCAAAACGAAGAAGAAATTACAATAAATAACCAAGTCAAACTCAAAACAAGCAGGAATTAACATGAGTAGGGCTCATAACCCCTATGCCTTCCCAAGGCCAGAACATAATTTGCACTTTACTGAAAAAATATAAATGTTTTTACTTTTATAACTTTAATAAATCAAATAATAATAACATTTTGATTACTAAATATCAGTATATGTATATTAAACTGACAATGCACATTCATTTGTATTTTTTTCAGTAAAGTGCAAATTATGTTCTGGCCAATACGAAGTGCCCTGGTCTAAACAAAAAAAAAAAGAAAAAAAATAATAATACATTGTACCTACATTGATCTTTACTATAATAATGTCAAGCCTTCCAATCACTTTCGACTATTAAAAAGGGCACTAGTCCTTTCAATTTCCAATCAAATTGAGTTTCTACAATAGTGCTTTCTATGAACACCTTACATGCCCCCAGGGCATAAATTACAACCCTTGCCCTGAGGCCTGTGAGGGGGTTGTCATATCCTCAAAGACCTAATTTCCAGAACTTTCAACTACGTTGAACAAAATGAATATCTCAAAATTTTGATTGGATGTGTCTGAGGAAATGGTGGGTGTGAGAGGGGCGTTAGTTGCTCTCCAATCACTTTTAACTATTAAAAAAGGCACTAGCCCTTTCAATTTCCAATCGAATGAGCCCTTTAGAAGTTTCTACAACATTGCTTTCTACAAAAACCATATATGCCCCCAGGGTATAACTTATAACCCTTGTCCTGAGGGTTGTGTGTGTGGGGGGGGGTGTCATCCTCAAAGACCTAATTTCCAGAACTTTCAACTACGTTGAACAAAATGAATATCTCAAAATTTTGATTGGATGTGTCTGAGGAAATGGTTGGCGTGAGAGGGGCGTTAGTTGCTCTCCAATCACTTTCAACTATTAAAAAAGGCACTAGCCCTTTCAATTTCCAATCGAATCAGCCCTTTTTGAAATTTCTACAACAACTCCTTCTATAAAAACTTCCTATGGCCCCAGGGCATAAATTACAACCCTTGCCCTGAGGGCTGTGGTGGGGTTGTCATACTCAAAGTCATAATTTCCAGAACTTTCAACTGCGTTGAAAAGGAATGGCAATCTAAAAATTTTGATTGTATGTGTTTGGGGAAATGGAGGGCATGAGAGGGGGGTTAGTTGTCCTCCAATTACTTTCGACTATTAAAAAGGGCGCTAGCCATTTCAATTTCCAATTGAATAAGCCCTTTTTGCAGTTTCTACAACAACGCTTTCTATAAAAACCTTATATGCCCCCAGGGTATAACTTACAACCTTTGCCCTGAGGGCCGTGGGGGGGGGGGGTCACCCTTAAAGACCTAATTTCCAAAAACTTTCAGCTATGTTGGACAAAATGGCTATCTCAAAATTTTGATTGGATGTGTTTGTTGAAATGCTGGGCATGGAAGGGATGTTAGTTGCCTTCCAATCACTTTCGACAATTAAAAAGGCCACTAGCCATTTCAATTTCCAATCAAATGAGCCCATTTTGAAGATTCTATGACAGGACTTTCTATGAAAACCTTATATGCCCCCAGGGCATAACTTATAACCCTTGCCCTGAGGGCTGTGGGGGGTTGTCATACTCAAAGACCTAATTTTCAGAACTTTCAACTACGTTGAGCAAAATGGCTATCTCAAAATGTTGATTGGATGTGTTTGGGGATACAGTGGGCGTGAGAGGGGGGTTAGTTGCCCTCCAATCACTTTCGACTATTAAAAAGGGCACTAGCCCTTTGAATTTCCAATCGAATGAGCTCTTTTTGATGTTTCTATGACAACGCTTTCTATAAAAATCTTGTATGCCCCTAGGGCACAACTTACAGCCCTTGCCCTGAGGGTTGTGGGGGAATGTCCTCCTCGAAACATATTTTCTATCTGGAAATCAACTATGCTGAACAAAATGGCTATTTCAAAATCTTGATTGGATGTGTTTGGGGAAATGGTGGGTGTGGAAGGGGTGTTAGTTGCCTTCCAATCACTTTCGACTATTAAAAAGGGCACAAGCCACTCCAATTTCCAATCGAATGAGCCCTTTTCGAAGTTTCTACAACAACTCCTTTGATACAAAGTGCCCTGGCCTACAGAAAAAAAAAATATATTGTGCCAACATTGTTCTTTACTTCGGCAGCGCGCTTGCGCTGCCTATGAAACTGGATAAAGTTAAGTTATGTTCTGATGGATAGGAAGAATTCTAGGTCTTGACTTAGAAATTTAAAATACAAAACTTTGCTGCAGTTTTTTTTTTTACATAGAACACTATGAACTTACTCATAACCTGTTATCATCAGTATGTCAAAGGGGTAAATTCACATACTCCCCCTCCCCCCAAAAAACAAAGTCTAGAGGCTGTTGTAATTTCTCCTTTAGTTTGTAAAATTTTGCATAATTAACATAATTTAGAAATTTTATTACAGATATAGGGTTGTATCTCCACCCCCTAACAAAATGCTGCATACATCCTTACTTTGTATATTGTCTAACTTCCTAAAAATACAGTAATTCAGTGCCTCTTGTCTTCATTTTTTTTTCAGCTTGGTTATATTCAAATTGAACATTTGTTTTTCTTTTTTATCACAACAAATAGACTATAGAAAGCATATGATATTATTCAGGAATTACTGCTCCTTCCTGTCACTAATCAGATCCAGTGGCATTTTCGTTTATAAGCAATTTTAACAGATCAATGCATTTCATTTTAATTAGGCTATGTGTTAAATGAGTGCAAATGGCTCGGTTTTAAATAAAGCTTTGAGCTTATAGGGACAACTGCACAAATGAGTCCAATCAAAATAGTTTTATTCAAATAAGGAAATGTGGTTAAATTATCTCTCCACCTCCCCAGTCCAAAAATTGTTGATGCCATATCTTCATTATTTTTCATTCTGTTGGTGATATGCTCTAAAAGATTGAGTCATGATGCAAAATTCAAGTTTTATTTTAAAGGGGCCTCTCCTTTACCCTCCCTGATGAGGGAGGACAGAAATTCGCTTTATACACCTTGCTAGGGCTTTTATATCAAGGCTTAAAATTTGGAAACATTTGGTGATGTGGTAAATTAATTAAAAGAAGTAAAATAAGCAACATAAAAATGGCCAACAAATTTAAAATAAAAAAAAGCAAGAATAGGGAAAAAATAACATGAATGCTGACCCAACTAGGAACTTAGCTTGCATCTAGCATGAATTAAACTTGATGTGAAAAGCAAATAAACTTTTTACAAGTAAACCCAGATTAAAGATCAGATCAAGCTTGCTTCAAGCCTGCTAGTTGCCCAATCTGCCTTGTAAGCTCAATTCGAGGTTCAAGTAAGCTTAAGTCTGTAACATCAAGAATTTACCTGAGAGAGACTTGTAAAACAAGCTAATAACAAAGAAAATAATTGACTCACGCTTGTTTCAAGCTTACAAGTTTAAAACAGGCTTGCAAAACAAGCAAAAAGCAAGGTAAATCTTTGTTTCAAGCTTTCAAGATTGAAGATATACTTGAAACAAGCTTGCAAAACAAACTAATCAAATTTATCATCAAAGCTTGTTTCAAGCCTGCAACATGGATAAAGTTTGCAAAACAAGCCAACAGCAAGGCAAATCTTTGATCCAAGTTAGTTTCAAGCCTGCAACATTGAAAATATGTTAAGTTTGCAGAATAAGCCTACACATCTGAAAATCTTTGATGAATTCTTGTTCCAAGCCTACAACTTTGAAATATACTTGAAGCAGGCTTGCAAGACAAGTCAATAGCATGGCAAATCCTTGGTTCAAGCATGCAAGATTGAAATTATACTTGAAATAAGTTTGCAGAACAAGCCAGTAGCAAGGCAAAGCTTGTTTTAAGCCTACAATTTTGAAATGTACTTGAAACATGCTTGCAAAACTAGCCAAGGCAAATCTTTCATTTAAGCTTGTTTTGAAGCCTACAACTTAGAAATATACATGCAAAGCAAACCAATAGCATGGCAAATTATTGGTTTAATCCTGAATTCAGGTGTAGTTTCTTTGCAATGTCTGTTTGCGATTCTATGCTACCTTTAGACCATTGAATTATTATCTAGCAAATGTATTAATTGGTCAGAAAATCTCAAAATTATTTGTTTTAGAACCAGTTATTATAGGGCCTTCAAACATAGAAAAAGAGTATAAACCACATTTCAAACTTTTGAACATGCGTAAAAGTATAATACAGATTTTAAAGCTAGCGAGTATTTTTTACTTAAGTTTTATCTTTACTTCCCAAATTGTTTCAGTTTGAAACTAAAACTTTATAAATAATTTAATTTGTTAGAGGTTTTTTTTTAGCATAATTTAGCTAACAGTTTTTGTTTGGGCAGCAGAAACACTGCTAAAATTAGGGCTCAAACAAAAATTAAGCCTAATACAAAAGTCAATTTATTTTGTACAATACTGACTAAAATAAAAAAAAAATGAATCACAAATGAATAAATGAATAAAGTAAAACTAATGAATGACCTACTAATACTACTAACAACTCACTGCAGCACCAAGCCGCCTGAGTCTACCATGGCTGTGCATGCTCCTCCATCCCAATCTATTCAAAATCTCCCTCTTTACACCCTCCAAGGAAGTTCCCATTGCCCTTAAATCCTTCCTTACAACATCCCCCCACCTGAACTGGGGACAACTTGCTTTTCGTTTGGCCCTAGACGGTTGGCCAACTAGGACAATCTGTCATCTTTCATATGCAGAATATGCCCGAGCCATCTCAACTTTTCTCTCAATATTGTCCTAACAAAAAACCAGCAAAGAGAAAAAAAACAGCAAAGAGAAAAAAACGACAAACGAGACTGCAGCCAGTGTAGAGAAAAGACGAAAAATTAAAAACAAAGTGGATAGTTTGCCTGTATCAAAACAAGGCGTCTTCAGCACAAGAGAAACAAGATAAAAAAAAACTAAAACTAAAAACAAATAAAACCACCACCAATAAAATATAATTGGCGCAACTAATCTACATAGGGAAAAGAAGCTATTAGAGTTACTTCAGTGAGAACACCAAAGCAACTGAGATAAAATTATAAGAAATTGAAATGAAGTTAATTATTCTGTTGCGAAATAATACTCTTGTTGGCTATTACTGAAGCAAATCGTTTTGGTCTGGTAGGTAATATAGTCCCCTGGTGATTATTTAAGATCTTAATTCCATTATTGATTCACTTTTCAAAAGACCATCATAAATTGAGTCTATATTTAAATTTCCAGTGTCCCTATTTATCAAAAGATTAGCAAATAATCTTTCGATAATATCAAATAATTTAATCTTAATTTCTATTGTCTCCCTCGTCCATTGAACAAAACCCCTATAATTTGAAATAGCTAAGGCTATTTCAAATGATAGCCTTTTTTTGTTTTTAGTTTTTTTTTTGTTTTTTATCTCGTTCTTCCTGTGTTTCTCTTGTGCTGAAGACGCCTTGTTTTGATACAGGCGAAATATCTGCGTTGTTTTGAAATTTTCGTCTTTTCTTTCCACTGGCTGCAGTCTCATTTGTCGTTTTTTTTTTATTGAGTTTTTTTTCTTTCTGTTGGATTTTGTCATGGCTGGTCATGGCTGTCATCGTTGGTTTTTGTTCGGCTTAAGATCTTTCAATATAGCCTTAGAAAGCAGGTTTGAGCCACACTTTTCATACAGTCTACTGTTTGAGATACAATCAGTCAGTTAGGCACACAAAGCAATCTGTAGGCAATTTCTCTGGAAAACATCTAGCAAATCTTCCTCCGTTTTTTGGAGCGCCCACACTTCGGAATCATACTTGACTACTGTCATCACTGTAGCTTCCAATTTTCTTATCTTGGTTTGCAGACTTATCTTTCTATTCTTCCAAACTTTTATTCAACTGTGGAAAAACACCCTGGGCTATTCACCTTGGCTATTCTACTTTTCACATCTTCACTGCACTTGCCGTCTTTATAAATACTACTACTGAGGTAAGTAAAGCTGTCCACTTGATTGATCTCCTTGTTACCCGGCATCACCTTTTTTTCCTTCACTTATTCCTAGCTTTAATGACTTAACATTAATTTTCAAACCTATTCTTGCACTCTGAACTTAGTAAAATCAATGAACTTTTCGAGGTTTTTTCACTTTCAGCTAGGATGCTTAACTTATCAGCATAATCTAAGTTCTGGAGAGTTTTACTTCCGCATTTGATTTTGTGCTCTCCTATTGCCTTTGCTGTGCTCCATAGGACAAAGTCCATCAAAATGATCCATATAAAGGGGGATAGATCACAACCCTATTTAAATCCTGATTTAATACAAAACCAGATGCTAACCTCATTTCCTACCTTAACCGGAGCAGTGTTATTCTCGTACATAGCACTAAACACTTTAATGTATTTATTTTGTATACCATACATGGATAAGACCTTTCCTAAAGCTCTTCTATCAACAAAATCGAACGCTTGCTCATAATCTATAAAACTGAGGACCAAAGGTGTTTGACAACTCAAGCACTTCTTGATTATTAACCTAAGATTGAAAATTGGGTTGACACATACTCAACCTTTTCTAAAACTGTTTTAGAAAAGTTTTTCTAAAAACTTTAATACCTTTTCTACCTTTACTTATATTTATTCTTAGAGACAGTATTATAATATTATTTATGTTTGTTCTTAGAGATGTATCCAGTTCCGGATCTATCCATTCATCAAGCCAGAATTATAATATTATTTATTTTTGTTCTGAGAATAACTGTGTTATTCTCGTACATAGCACTAAACACTTTAATGTATTTATTTTGTATACCATACATGGATAAGACCTTTCCTAAAGCTCTTCTATCAACAAAATCGAACGCTTGCTCATAATCTATAAAACTGAGGACCAAAGGTGTTTGACAACTCAAGCACTTCTTGATTATTAACCTAAGATTGAAAATTGGGTTGACACATACTCAACCTTTTCTAAAACTGTTTTAGAAAAGTTTTTCTAAAAACTTTAATACCTTTTCTACCTTTACTTATATTTATTCTTAGAGACAGTATTATAATATTATTTATATTTGTTCTTAGAGATGTATCCAGTTCCGGATCTATCCATTCATCAAGCCAGAATTATAATATTATTTATTTTTGTTCTGAGAATAACTTAAAACTTCCTAAAAATAGGAAAAGTTATTCATTTTCTCATGTATTCAATGTATTACCCAACATCACCTTTTTACCTTCACTTATTCTTAGCCTTAGCAACTTAGCTTATATATAGCGACCTTACTTATTTGTAGCCTTAGTGACATAACATTAATTTTCAAACCTATTCTTGCACCCATCTAGGATGCTTAAATCATCAGCATAATTTAAGTGCAGGAGAGTCTTTCCTCCCCATTTGATTCTGGTCTCCCATTGCGTTTCCTGTGCTCCTTAAGACAAAGTCCATCAAAATGATCAATCTAATGGGGGATAGAACACAACCCTGCTTAACTCCTGACTTAACACAAAACCAGCTACTAAACTCATTTTTTTTTACCTTAACCGCAGTAATGTTATTCCTGTACATAGCACTTGTAGGGGTTGAGATAGGATAGTGACATTTATAGATTACAGATTGTTGTTAATTGATATATTATATGTGAATCGTTTTAACCCATTGCGAAAAATAATAATAATATAATCCTTCAATAACGATTTATTGGTTCCAATTTCATGTGTGAAACTAAGTTAATTCGGACCTGAGACAGGGACCTCAAGACCACATACCCTCAATCTATTATTATAATTATTGTGGGTGAGCTTGCAGAATATAAGTTGAGACTCAGATCCCAAAGGTCTTTGCCTCCATAACCAAAAAAGATAATGAATAATATAGCACCATAGCTGCTATACTATTGGTGCCTCCCTTGGGCGTGTATTTTGAGATAGAACTTGCTTATCTATTTTTTTATGCTTTGTAGAAGAACCTTCCTTGGTAGTGTCAAAGTATCAAAAATTGAGATCTCCCATCCAAAGAATCCCAATGGTCAACTTCAGACCAGCTTGGGCAGGCAACACACATTACCTTAAATTATCTAAATTGCATTTGCCAGTAGTAGGTTGATCTTGTGGTTGCTGGTCAGTGAAGATAGTGTGCTAACTTGTCAGATCAGTCCCAAACTGTTTGCTAGGGCTTGTTGAACCATTCCTTGTCAAATGATGTTTTGAACGAATTGACATCAGAAGAAGAAACTGTATCCTGGTCTAACAAGTTACACAAATTCACCACTTAGTTGAAAATAATTTGCCCTGCCACCTTGTGCTTATATGCTTCTTGATTATTTTTTTGATTCTTTGAAAGACAGAGGAGCCACCCAACAGCTGTCAGCAGTAGACAAAACTTGATCCTCAGAACCAGCACTAGCAAGAGAACTTCTTTCTCCCTCCTCAGATTGCTCCTCATTTTATCTTTTCTTGTCCCATGGCTAGCACTTTATTTGCCCTCCAGAATCCCCCAGATATGATCTTGGCAGTCATTAGTGGCTTCAGTCCATCAATTCCATGCATTGTATTCCACGAAAATGCTACTTCATGGTTAGACCATGTGGCTGAATACTGACTGAAATTATCAGTAGTATGCCCAAATTTGCGCCTACTATTAGGAGCGCAACAAGAAGGGTGTCACCACTACCCACAAGTTAATTCTTGTTTTTAACTTTTCTTAACATAGTCCAATATTGTATTTCAAATGCAAAGTTCGTTTTGCATTTGAATTTTTTTTTACCGGAACAATAAAGAATATTTACTTTAATTTGGGAGGGGTTCAAATAACAAAAATAGGTAAATACTTTGTCAAATTAAAAAGAAATGAAAAAATAGAGACTCAAGCTTGACTTTTCATTGTCCCTTTGTGTATATGCCTGAGTCTGGAGTCTACAGTCTGGTTCACTTCACTTGCAAAAAAGTCGCAAAACTGTTAACAAATCCAGGAAATAATTAGCAATATACTGTTGATGCAAATAGTTTGTAATCCCTTCTGATAAGTAAACTTTAATAAAAGCCATTTTCCTATAATGCACAACAATAAATCCAAGTTATTTTGTTTTAATATGCTCAAAAACCAAGTTACTTGGTTATTTTAGTTACTCAACGTTCACAAAAGTATCTGTAATCAAACTAACAATAGACTGGGAGAGGCAAATGCATTTTTCATGTGTTTATATATTACCAGCTTAGTTTTTTTATCTGTATAGACAATATATATGTAATAGGTGGTGTTGGGAACTGTATTTGTTTCCTAAAAGAACTTGATTAACTTCAAGAGAGAAATAAACGAGAAAAATAGCATTAAAAAGGCACCTAGGTTGTCAGTGGTTGCATTGAGGAGGAAAAGTCTTGATGCTTTTGGTTCCTCAACCCTACTTACTGGATCTGGTCTTAAATCAATCTTGGCTCTTTCAGTGGCTAAGGAGAGAACCTTAAATGCCTCATTAAGTTAATTTCAGTAAACCTTCAAAGCTGATCAAGGACGACCTCTTGGGTTGTGCAGATGCCTGGTTGAAGGCAACTTGAAGTGCATAAAAATCAGCAGAGACACTGATAAAAAGAACCAAATGTCCGGTTAAAGCGCCCAAACCAATGCATATTCCCGATCCCACGGAAAGGAGTTGGTTGTTCACTTGCATTCGTTTGACATGCTTAATTATTTCACCTACTTCTTATAGGTCATGCCAGGCTTCTTCAGCTTGTACCATTAAGGAAGCACAGCACAGAAGCAGAGACGACAAAAAAGAGTGAACAAGGATGTGGAGTGACACCAAAGAGAAAGAAAACACCCATAGGTAAGATTCAATTATGCCGCTTTGCAACACTACTGTTGATATGCCTTTAAATTTTTTTTCTATCTTTATAATCATTCTAATTAGAATGGAAGGTAGATAAATTGAAAGGAAAAGTATTCTAAAGCTGTTTGATTAGCTGTATTGATGAAATATGTTATTTATATGCTCATGTTCAGTGCCTGTACAATGGGGGCGTAATTTGTTATGGGTCAGGGGGGAGAGGGAAATGCCCCTCCCAGACGTCACTTTATAGTACTTTTATAGACGTCTCTTTATAGTACTTTTATAATACTTTCATGGTACCAAATGGCTCATTTTTCAATTTTTACAGTCATTTCACTTGATTTGGGAAAATTGGCTCCAACTTTGCCCCTCCCAGGATTTTGACAAAATTACGTCACTGCTGTACAAGGTATGTTAAAAAACAGACTTTTATGAACTTGCAAAGGCGTCAATGGGGGGGGGACTAGATTATGAAATAAACTTTTTTTCGTACCTTTGTTGAGAAATACCATTTTTTTTGTATTTTCATTGAAGGAATCAGAAAGAATCTTCTCCCTTCATTTTCCTTAATCAACACCCCTATGAGCTTGCACCTACATATATAGCTAAAAATTTTATACTTTTATTATGTAAATATTAAAAAGTTCCAAGTAACCTCCCAGTGACCTTGTGTGGCGATGATACATTCATGTGAAATCAGTTTGGCTTTAATCTTTTTTTTATTTTTTTTTTGTGGTCTGTAACTTCTACAAACATAGAATTGCCATGAATGTTTTCTGCTTGACTCAAAATATTTTCTTTTATTTAAACACAAAAAACTTGAATGCTTATGGACAATACTCTGTTCAAACATAATGTAACAAGTGATCCAGACATTTAGAAGTTATTAGAACCAGGATTGCCACTCCATTTTAAGGCGGCTCAATACTTTATCTGCCAAAAATGCTATCAGAGGTATATTACAGTGTCCATAAATTCTTTTTATACTTGAAAAAATATTACAAAGGCAGTTAATAAGATGTTTTAGCCACATTTATTGTATTTTATTAATTTTTTTTTTATTAAACTTAGTATTCATAAAAAAAATTGGTTCTCCATGAGAACTTTGGCTATAAAGTGCAGCTGCTACTGACATTTTAGCCAAGCGACAACACTGAATATGTGGCACCAGACCTGATGGAATTACAATCAGCCATCATTTTTCAATAAGATGGTGCACTAGCACGTTGGGGACTGCATGTTCGTCAGTTCCTTATTCAAGCACTTCCAGACCAATGGATTGGAAGTGATGAGTCAATTCCTTGGTCCCAAGATGCAGATTTGCAAGATGCCATTTCTTTGGAATTTCTATGGGTTTATGAGATAAGATGTCATGTATCAAGATAATATACAAGACATTATAGGATTGAAGCAAAGGATTATTTCAACCCATTATATATTACGTATTACATTTATGTATTACATATTAATACATAAATTTAGCTATTTTACAGAAAACTTGGCAAGAAATCAAGTAGTATTCTTGATGTGCTCTGTGCAGCTAAAGGTGTCCACAGGTACACGTACAGAGGTCTATTAAATGTAATTATAAGTAAATTTTATAAATACCGGTAGAATAAATCTAAATAAAACATTTCAGAAAATCTCTTTGCAACAAATTGTGTTAATAATAAAAGACTTTATTGACACTGCATTACTATCAAATAAAAAGTTATTTTGAACACAGCCAGATGCTGTAGCAGTCTTCAGGATGAAAAAACAAATATCTTACAAATTTGCCTCTCTTAGACTTTTTTTGCTGTTTGTTAATGTACTGCTTATTTCCTTAAACAAAAAGCCAGTAACTATAGCAGAGTATTTTCCAGAATTTGGCAATATAAAAACTCTGAAGAGTTTGCCCTCTTCACAACTGTTTAAATCGCTGATGAGTTGGGACAGTGGGCCAAAATTTTAAGTTATGGCCTTTGTAGTATTAGACAAAAAATAGCTTTTAGCTGCAGATTTTTACAACTTTCTGCTGCAAAGCAGTAGATATTTGATGACCATTCTCCCTCCAAATATTTACATGAGTTCAATCCGCTGATTTTTTCAATCGGCCAGTCGTAATTAACGTATGTTTGAAAATCAACATAGCCCATCAATGGACCATTAGTCCATTTAATTTGAAAATTAGCCCAAGTCATAGCCCAAGTCATAGAAGAATAGCCCAAGTCATAGAAGGATGCATGGGACAAATTAAAGGTGATGCGATGTTGCATAACCGTTTTTTACTGACCAATGTATTGTGTGCCTCAGGCATTTACTGAAATAGTTCGTAACGTTTTTAATGTGTAGAGGAACTCTAGCAAATAAAAGTTGCATTGAATTAAAAACTGTTTGAAAGTGGTTTTCATGTTAAAAAGCACTAGTTTTCAAATTGAGGTTTTGTTATTGGAAAAAAAAACTATAAAGTTGCTGTTTCTTTTTGATGCTTTGCTAAATGACTATTTTTTGAAAAGGGATAAAATAATACAAATGCACTGCAGGTCATAACACTGGACGAAATTCTACCAAGGATGAACCCCATTGTTGAAGGTGATTCATACCAACAAACGTGTCCCAGATCGTCCAAGTAAATTTTTGCTAAGGTCAAATCAACGTTAGGTAATGTGCAAAATCGCAGAAAACATTGAAATATCAGTAGACATATGTTATAAAATATATATGTTATAATCAATCGGAAATGCAGAATGCCCTGGATTCTTGTCTATTTTGCCCAGCTATGCTGGTCTCTGAATAGGCGTGTCTTTTAACAGGTATCAAAAGACTTCACATACTTCCAACCAAAGATCCCACAGCTCTGCTATATCACCATGAGTTAAATATGTTTCATGAATATCATTTACTTCTTTTGCCATTCACTAGACATATGTTATACAATATATGTAAAAAGCATGCCATTCACTAGACATATGTTATACAATATATGTAAAAATCAATTTTTAATGTCTTTTGGCAGTGCCATTTCCCTAACTAATTAGATAACGTCTGTAAGTTGAATCTACATAGTAATCAGTTATTGAAGTTTTAAGGCACCAAATGGGTCTCTCTATTGACAACATACTTGAATTGACAACATACTAGATTCAACAAGTTGAATCTACATAGTAATCACTCATTGAAGTTTTAAGGCAACAAAGGGGTCTCTCTATTGACAACATACTTGAATTGACAACATACTAGATTCAACAAGTTGAATCTACATAGTAATCAGTTATTGAAGTTTTAAGGCACCAAAGGGGTCTCTCTATTGACAGCATACTTGAATTGACAACATACTAGATTCAACAAGTTGAATCTACATAGTAATCAGTTATTGAAGTTTTAAGGCACCAAAGGGGTCTCTCTATTGACAGCATACTAGATTCAACAAGTTGAATCTACACTGTAATCAGTTATTGAAGTTTTAAGGCGCCAAAGGGGTCTCTCTATTGATAACATACTTGAATTGACAACATACTAGATTCAACAAGTTGAATCTACATAGTAATCAGTTATTGAAGTTTTAAGGCATCAAAGGGGTCTCTCTATTGACAACATGCTAGATTCAACGAGTTGAATCTACATTGTAATCAGTTATCGAAGTTTTAAGGCGCCAAAGGGGTCTCTCTATTGCCAACATACTTGAATTGACAACATACTAGATTCAACAAGTTGAATCTACATAGTAATCAGTTATTGAAGTTTTAAGGCACCAAAGGGGTCTCTCTATTGACAACATACTAGATTCAACAAGTTGAATCTACATTGTAATCACTCATTGAAGTTTTAAGGCACCAAAGGGGTCTCTCTATTAACAACATACTTGAATTGACAACATACTAGATACAACAAGTTGAATCTACAATGTAATCACTCATTGAAGTTTTAAGGCAACAAAGGGGTCTCTATTGACAACACACTTCAAATGACAACACACTAGATTCAACAAGTTGAATCTACATAGTAATCAGTTATTGAAGTTTTAAGGCACCAAAGGGGTCTCTCTATTGACAGCATACTAGATTCAACAAGTTGAATCTACATTGTAATCAGTTATTGAAGTTTTAAGGCACCAAAGGGGTCTCTCTATTGACAACATACTAGATTCAACAAGTTGAATCTACATAGTAATCAGCTATTGAAGTTTTAAGGCACCAAAGGGGTCTCTCTATTGCCAGCTTACTAGATTCAACAAGTTGAATCTACATTGTAATCAGTTATTGAAGTTTTAAGGCACCAAAGGGGTCTCTCTATTGACAACATACTTGAATTGACAACATACTAGATTCAACAAGTTGAATCTACATAGTAATCAGTTATTGAAGTTTTAAGGCACCAAAGGGGTCTCTCTATTGACAACATACTAGATTCAACAAGTTGAATCTACATTGTAATCACTCATTGAAGTTTTAAGGCAACAAAGGGGTCTCTCTATTAACAACATACTTGAATTGACAACATACTAGATTCAACAAGTTGAATCTACAATGTAATCACTCATTGAAGTTTTAAGGCAACAAAGGGGTCTCTATTGACGACACACTTGAAATGACAACATACTAGATTCAACAAGTTGAATCTACATAGTAATCACTCATTTAAGTTTTAAGGCAACAAAGGGGTCTCTCTATTGACAAAATTCTTGAATTGACAACATACTAGATTCAACAAGTTGAATCTACATTGTAATCACTCATTGAAGTTTTAAGGCAACAAAGGGATCTCTCTATTGACAACATACTTGAATTGACAACATACTAGATTCAACAAGTTGAATCTACATAGTAATCAGTTATTGAAGTTTTAAGGCACCAAAGGGGTCTCTATTGACAACATACTAGATTCAACAAATCGAATCTACATTGTAATCAGTTATTAAGTTTTAAGGCACCAAAGGGGTCTCTCTATTAACAACATACTTGAATTGACAACATACTAGATTCAACAAGTTGAATCTACATTGTAATCACTCATTGAAGTTTTAAGGCAACAAAGGGATCTCTCTATTGACAACATGAGTAAAATGCTGTTTGGAAAAGAGACTATTTCAAGATAGGAGCAGAGTTCTAGTGAGGGAAGTTCTTCATTATAAAAACCTAAAGACAATAACCTTGATGTTAGGAGGTTACTGGGCGGTGCCCCCCGTCTCGCTTCTCATGATTTCTGTGCACTTTAAACTTTCTTCTAAACATCTTTTACTTTTTAAGAAAGTGATTTATTTTTCCCATACTTATTTGATAGAGAGAGAAAAAAAAAATTATTAACCAAAATAACGCTTACATAATCGTTCAACAATCATTGGAGAAACCCATTGGGTTGTATATAATGGTTGTTTCCATCCTTATAATCTACTAATATATATTCACACTTCACCTATAAATAAAAATCGCAAAAAAAAAGTTGTGAAAAAATATAACAACTTTTAACTATTAGCACACACTATTATCATCCATAAACTTTATGATAGTTATAATAAATAGAAAAAAAAACTAATGTAAAAATCTCTTTTCAACCCTTTTTAGAGTTGGAAAGTCTACAGACTCTTATCAATTATAACATAAAGGTTGGAAATTATCTAAAGACTATTGGGAATTGTCCAGAACCTTTGATTTTGGCTGTTTATTCCTTTTTTTATTGTTAATGAAAACAAAAAAATAAACGACATTAAACAAATGAATCTATTTATATTAAAAGTATGGTTGCGCTTTGTCTTTTGAATACATACACACATAAGGATTAGCGGATAAACTATGAGGGGAATTGTGGCTAATGCTGCTACTACTAACAATTCACTGCATCGATCCGTCTGAGGTTAATGCAGCTGTGCACGTTCCTTCTCCACTCCAATCTATTAAAAATGTCACTCTTTATCCCCTCCCCTGAAGTTCTGGTTCCCTTTAAATCCTTCCTTATGACCTCTTCCCACCCGTCAGGGACGACCTGCTTTTGGCTTGTCCCAGAGTGATGGCACAATAGAACACTCTTTGGCAATTTGGCATCATTTGTCCGAAAAACGTGTCCTACTCATCTCAACATTTCTTTCGTTTTAGCCCTAGAAAGCGGGTTAGGACCCTATTTTCTGTTGAGCTTGTTGTCTGACCTAAGGTCAGCCAAATAGGTTCCTAAAACTTTCCGTCACTTTCTCAATTATTAATCTAAGAGTAAAAATTTGGTCGACACATCCTCTTCCCTCTCTAAAACCAAACTGTTCTTCTCTTAAAACTATCTACATCATCTGTTAGTGGAATGAGCATCATCATGCTAAGTAATTTGCTTCCTACAGAAATCAAGCTAATGACTGTAATATCCACATTATATCGCCTTTCTTATAAAGCGATTTAATTGAAGATTTCCTGAAACCACTAGGGTCCTCCCTTTTTCAAAAAAATCATTTTCATAATCTTCAGTGATTTATCTCTAATTTTGCAACCACCATGTTTGAAAAACGTACTTACCGCACTATCAGCGTCTGAGTTATTATTTTTTATTCTTTTAATTGCTCCACTTCCAAATTGTTAAAAATTATTTTCATTCTGTTCTGTATAATTTCCTATAAATTTACTACCGTTTAAAACATTCTCAAAAGGTTCACCCCTCTCTCTTCAGTACTTTCCTGATCACTAATCGAGGACTCGTTCCTGTCTTTAATTGGGGCATGTCCTGACTGACTGCCTCCTCAATTTCTTATTATGCCAATATAGTTTTTAACTACTTTATCCTCTCACTGCATCTTCCAGATATCGGCAGTTTTATACCCTCTTGTATAAACCGCTTCTCTTTTTCTACGAAGCTTAAGACATTTTCACCAGAACTCGTAAAGCCGTTTCTAACTTTCCTCCCTACGACATCTTCAGCTACTTTGCGAACTACTTTCCTAAAATTATACCAACTATCTTGTACATTATCAAATTTTAAACTCTTCAGTTTTATGTTATCCCTCAAAAATCATTTTCTTCCCTGAAGACTGTTAGTTTGGCTTAAAATATTTTGGCTTATGTTTTGACCCCCTCCTCCTCCTTTAAAATGAACACGAATAACGCCTATGCCAATGTGCAAGATTAATGCACAGATTGAATGCACGAATGTACTCAGAAATAGTCCAAGGACCAAAAAGTGGAATAGTCGGGCTTTTAGACCAAAGTAATAGTCTCGGCTTTAAGGCCAGAGTAATAATCTGGGCTTTAAGGTCAGAGTAATAGTTTGGGCTTTAAGGCCAGAGTATTAGTCTGGGCTTTAAGGCCAGAGTAATAGTTTGGGCTTAAGGCAAACAAAGTTTGAACTTTACCTCCCATCCTCCTTCGTATTTTGAAAAAAAATATTTTCAGGAAAATTGGATGAACTTGAAGAAGGTCAACACCCATTCCAAGAAAAGGAGCCACTGAAACCATGGCCAGACAACACAAATCCAAATACTGGTGAGGTTGGAGGTCCAAAAGGTCCAGAGCCAACTAGGTATGGAGATTGGGAAAGAAAAGGCCGAGTGACAGACTTTTGAAGTGTCTCCGTTTAGCAACTATTACTCTTAATATAGAAACGATTGTAAATAAAGTTCGTTCCTCGTTCTCGGTGCTCTTTTTCGGCTACAATTGTCCTATAATACGATATTAAACGTTAAATTATGTGCATGTTTTGAAGATACATTCTAGGCTTTTTGCTCTTTCATGCACAAAAATTGAAGTATATCTTACTGGTTATATCTTACTAAATTGAGATATTTTTTTCATTATTGCACATAAACTACTGACTTTTGATGCAAGTTCCTGGAAGTGACATTCATTTTTGGTAAATTAAAGTTTTCTTAATAAATTTTCCCATTGTTTATAGTTTCGTCAACAGCAATATTTTCAAAGTTCTATTTTTTTTTCCTTATTTCCATGTAGATCAATTAACTAGTCTAAGCTCATGAGATATATGAGGTATGACAACGAATTGACAACTACATAACAAAGCTTCTAACTAAAAAGCTTAATTACGACCACTGGAGAATTTCGGCTCTCTGCTAGTTCAGGTCAAAGTCGCTGCACGATTCTGATTCAAACAACATTCTAAATACATGCCTTGCTGCTAAAAACTTGACAGGAGGGAGGAGGTGCGAAGTGACACAGGCTCATTTTGATAATCCAGCTAAACACCATATTCTTTAATTTTGCAGTTGGAAACTTCAAATTAATAGGTGTCGTTCGTAGTAAAGTTAAATTAATAGATCCTTATAAGGAAAACACAAATTGCTTTCGTGCAAAAATGATCTTCAACCAAAAGATTCAAAAAACAATTTTTGAAAAGAAACATCGATCCTTAGAATGTTATGATGCCTGCGATTATAATAAGTGGAGTTAATAGTAATGTATTTAAACAGTTATTGCAACGAACAACTCAACGCAGTCGTCTGAGGCCATCACAGAAGATCCCGCTCCCTCTGTTCAGAGCTTTATTTTGTCCCAATAAGTTCCTACTTCTTTTGTTGAGGATGTCCTTAAACTCGTTCAGCCCCAACTAGTTCACCAGAAGACACAAGTTTTGACAACCTAACTTGCGTTAAACATCACTTAATTATCTCACCCTTTCTTCCACATCATTTGCGGAAATAAATCATATAATAACCTGACTTTTTGAATTACTTAATCGGAAACTTACAAAAGCGTACATAACATAACTTAAAATTAGGATCTCAATTTTGATGAAAAACAGTCCCCGTATGAAGTTATGCTGTTGTCCCTGGTGGCGGGTGCCAAATTAAAAATTAACGTGGGTGAAAAACCAGCTAAAACCATGTGGGACCAAATAGCTTTCATTTGGAGATTTAGTTGTCTTTGGGCATCAACAAATGTCTGAACTTGTACAGACTTGAAAGTTGTCAAATTTAACTAGCTAGTTTTGTTTATTTGTTCTCAAGGTTCAACGTGACAACACTGACGGAAACATGGTACTGCCCTAAAAACTCGTAATTTTGAAACAACCAAAACAAAAGTCTTAGAGGTACTTGTTGATTAAACGAAACACACTCAAGAATTACGCCTAGGTTAGATCTCAGAAAACCGGTTTTGTAACCACAAAGACAAGTGACGGGTGATAGAATGCATTGGACTGGTATAATTTGGGCTATATACTTGCACAGTAGGGGAGGTGGGGTGCTGGTGAGGGCTATGTTAGGGGCACTGTTCAAGTACTTTAACCTCCCCCCCCAATGTGCAAATTTATAGCCCAAATTGTATTATTATGCAAACTAAAGGTTATATTTCATTAAGATTAACCTAACTTCACTTCTTGGGCGTGTTTCGTTTAATTAACAAGTATCGTCTTAGAAAATCGTGGTTTTCATGTATCAGTAGACCTAAGATGAGCCCGGGGGGGGGGGAATGTTTTTATTTTCATGTCTTTGGTACTTTTAGCATTAAAGTCTTTGAAAAGAACTGGAATATGCCGTGTTAAAATGTAACACGAAAAATTTGTCTTCAGTTATTCCTTGAACGAAGAATTTTGAAAGTTTTCTTTTATTCTTCAGTTTTTTTATAGATTTTTGTTTGATATTTAGCTGCTCATAGTAATATCTATAACTGTCCTTAGACAAGTCCTCTGGAAGAGCGGTGGCCAATGTTTCTCAACTTTCCTAAGTGCCCACCTTTCAAACCCATATTTGAAAATTATCACTATTTTGGGTTCTCTAAAGGGCTGGACAGACGTAACGTTTTGCAAACTAAAATGTATGTATTTAATAAGTACATATGTATTTATGTTTGTGGAATTTTCAGAAAATGTTTGAACATTTTCGATACAGTATTTATCCAGTTACTAGCTCACTTAATATGCTGCTTGACCCTCGTTGAATATCAATTATTGCTTTCGTTGAGTATCAATGTTTGAGAGATTAAAAATAGTTTGCCAATAATACTCTATCTTTTCTATGAAAAAGCCAGCTTATCATTCGCTGATGTACGCTTTTAAAATGCTAGAAAAAAAAAGAAATTTAGAAATTTTTAAGATAGGTTTTCTGGAATATGCTACCTTTTCTGGAAGAAAACACGTCCGTATAGCCTTTAAGGCCTGTTTACACCATCTCTGTTATTGTTTATAATTTGACGAAACTTTTTTTGGCGCAAAAAAAACTTTCAAATCTAAAAATGATAAAGCATTTAAAGCTTCGGAATAAGCATCTTCGGTGCATCCAGCTTACCTACTAATGCTGCTACCTAGTCAAGCGAAAGTTTTTTAGTACTTTTAAAAAAGCGTCTTATCGTTCTAATTCAATGACCCTTGTGTTTCAGGAGTCATTATTAAAGAACAGGGACAACATTCAAACTTTAAAGTAAAGAGCGATGTGTTGAGGAGGGGGCAACCCTCTTTATATACGTAATAATTTCTGTTCGTTTTAAGTTTTAATGTTGCTCCATACTTTCAGTTGAAAAAATTTGCTTTTTTATTTAATTTCTGATCGTTTTTTAATTAATGCCAGGAAATCTGGCCCCACCTCCACGGAGAAAACCCCTCCCCATGGGAATATCCTCTAGACAATTCAACCCCAGTGAAAATTTACCCAGACAATCACTCTTTAACTACTCCGCGCATAAAATTGAGACGGAAAAAATAAAGCAAGACACATAAAAAGAATTTTGTATAAGAATTCTGGCAAATTCCCCCACTGTATATTTTCCCCTGACAAGTTAACTCCGTGGAAACTTCCCCCGTGGAAAACACTCCAGCAGAAATCCCCCCCCACCCGAAAATGTATGTGTACGTCCCAGTAACAAATACTATGCGCAAGCAATAGTCAAATTTTATAACTTAAAGACCTTTCTCATGGGGCTGTGGGGGGGAGGGGGTTGTTATACCCAAAAGTAAAATTTTTGGGCCTTTCAACTATGATGAAGAAAATGGCTATCTCAAAACTTTTATCGAACGATTTTGGGAAACAAGGGGCCGGGGAGGGGGCTTAGTTGCCCTCCAATTTTTTGTCACTTAAAAAGGCCACTAGAACTTTTAATTTCTATTTGAATGAGCCCTCTCCCAAAATTCTAGGACCACTGGGTCGATACGATCACCCCTGGGGAAAAAAACAAATAAACACGCTTCTGGCAAAAATACACAATTCTACATTTTTCCAGATAGGAGCTTGAAACCTATAAAGTAGGGTTGTCTGATACGCTGAACACGGTGGTGTGATTTTCATTGACATTATTTGACTTCTAGGGATTGTTTTCCCCTTTTTTTTCAAAAATCAGGAAAGTTTTATCAGGCTCGTAACCTTTGATGGGTAAGACTAAACTTAATGAAATTTCTATATTTTTTTCCCTTTCATACGATATCGGCGACAGTTTTATGCAAGACGGTCTTATAGGCTGGTTTCATTTTATATTTATCTTCTGAAGAAACACTCTGAGCCTTGTTTATTCTACTTTTAACATCTTCACTTCTCCCACAATCTTTACCAATAATACTACCAAGGTAAGTGAAGCTGCCCACCTGATCAATCTTTTCGTTACCCAACGTCACCTTTTCATCTTCACTTATTTCTAGCCTTAGTGACTTAGTCTTATTAACATTAATTTTGCTCACACTTTCATCTAGGATGCTTAAATCATCAGCATAATCTAAGTCCAGGAGAGATCTTCCTCCCCATTTGATTCCGTGGTCTCTCATTGCCTTTCCTGTGCTCCTTAAGACAAAGTCCATAAAAATGATCCATATAAAGGGGGATAAAAGACAACCCTACTTGAATCCTGATGTAATACAAAACCAGCTGCTAATCTCATTTCCTACCTTAACCACAGCAGTGTTGTTCTCGTACATAGCACTAATCACTTTAATGTATTTGTTTGGTATTGTAACCAAAGGTTACAAAACCAAAGTAAATTTGTCTTGTAACCAAAGGTGTTTGACAACTCAGGCACTTCTCGATTATTAACCTAAGAGTGAAAATTCGGTCGACACATACTCAACCTTTTCTAAAACCGTTTTAGAAAAGTTTTTCTAAAAGCTTTTCTACCTTTTTTACCTTTACTTATATTTATTCTTAGAGCCAGAATTATAATATTATTTATATTTGTTCTTGGAGATCTATCCAGTTTCGGATATGTCCATCCACTGAGCCAGAATTATAAAATTATTTATTTTTGTTCTGAAAATAATTTAAATTTCCTAAAAAGAGGAAATTTTACCCATTTTCTCATGTATTCAATATATTTCCATTCTAAGATAAATGCAAAAGAACATTTCAAAATGTAACTCGGTAGATTGACAAAGCTTAATTTCGGCTATGGAATGATATCAAAATGGTTGTCGTATGTTGTTACATTACGACCGCAAGGCAAAAGAAAAATAACATACTAAGCTTTGCACATGGAGCATAAACCATCAGTTTGACTCTTTAGAAATATAAATAAAGTGAAATTTAATAGTTCTAGTGAAAACAAAAGCAATGACACTCTTCATTTCGGGATAATATATACAAAAAATCGTAATTTTACATAGCGTGTCTGTTACTAGCACGCTACATTATTACCGGAAGCATCAGACGGACGTTTTTAGTAGTTGCCCTTAGTCTTTTTTGGGGAGGGGGAGATTTGTCCTCCCCCTAAGTTTGAAATATCCCTTTTTTTTTGGGGGGGGGGGGGGTATTTTCATTGAAAATATTTCTTTTTTGATATTTTCATAAATATAACTGAAAAACGACAAAGTTGCCCCCCTAGATACTGAAAAATACACCTCAGACATGGACTAAATCTATTTTTGTGGAAGTTTATTGATCAGAGCAAAATCCTCTATTATTTTACGTCCCCTTCAAAAGTTTTCTATGATAAAACAAAAGTTAACTCATTGTTAAGGGGGCAGCATGTTCGCTTGTCCTGATTAATCAGTTAATTTGATTTGCAAGTCAACGTCAACATGGTAGTATTAGTAGTAAGAATTCAATACACAAGAAGACACAATCTATAAGAAGTTTGAGGCATCTAATGCCTGGCGAAACCGCATTCTGGCTGGTCTTCACAAAGCCTTCGACCTAGTGGATCATTATATTTTGGTCAATAAGTCACTAAATGTGTTTCAACCCCTGATCAAAGCTTTGGACCTTTATAAACTTGTTCTATGAGAAAAATAATCATGTTTGCTGGTTTCAAAAATAGACAGAGCAACAAACTTTTCTTTAAGCTTAGGACTTGCCTAAAAGGTTTGGAGGCTATAACAAATCTCAAAACTTACAGCCATGTGCGTGCATAGCTTCTTCTCTAGGGGGGGGGGCAGCCGATTCTGTAATGAAGGGTGGGGGGATAGAAGTAAATACATCACAATGAGACAAAAAATGAGATAGTTTAATTTCGCAAAGATATCCGACAAATAACACAGCTTGGATAGCCATAAATTGTTTTGAAGAAAAGCACCAAGTTCAAATTTTCGTTCGGTTAAGAATATTTCAATTCTCTCTTTTAATAATAATAATCTTCTTAAACATTGACGTCTTGACAACCATCCCACTTCTGCATGTAATAATAAAGTTGTATAGACGGAATCTATATCGTTACAAAGATTTGAAAATAAGTGTAAAGGGCATGGCTCTTTACATTTAAAACCAATGTTTTCGCCCGTCATCGCTCTTGCACCATCTGTTACAAAGATTTGAAAAATAAGTGTAAAGGGCATGGCTCTTTACATTTAATACCAATGTTTTCGCCCGTCATCGCTCTTGCACCATCTGTGCATATTCCACAGCAATTTTCCCCTTCTAGACCTTCAGTCTTCAAAAATTCATCAACTTTACAATATGTCTTTTCATGTAGTATGTTATAAATATTTGACTTTAATATTCAAATATTTAGCTTTAAAATTCTTGCGACCCCATGATTTTGCTACGCGACCCCATTTGGGGTCGCGACCCATAGTTCAGGAAGTCCTGCCCTACGGGATAAAATATGATGTATGGTAATATACCCAGTAGTCGGACAGCCAATCACCCTTCCAGCAGTTTAATCCCTATAAATTATATTATACTACCTAGAAATTTGATTTTTCACTATTGAATTTGCTCGAATCTCGTCATTTTGAATATTTTAGCTATACACGCTGTTAATTATTTAAAATGTGCTGATAGTTAGTAGCGGAACCTAATCGCAAATGCACATTTTTACCTTAAGTATATTATCTTATAATCTTATAAAATATTACCCAATCCTGGACATGCAATTTTTAAGTTAGAAAAAAACAGCATATCAATCACAGACAAGTGTTGTGAAGGAGAATAGATTGTTTTTAAATACGATGGGCTATAAGGGTAACTTTTGTTTAAGGTTGAATGTTGTAAAAAGAAGTTTTCTAAAATTGTAGCAGCCAATCACAATTAGCCTAATCCCGACTATCGGCCAATCCCAATTGTCTACAGTTGTCTATATTATATCCAAGATTATAAACCTTCTGACAATATTTAGAAAAGATAATTTTTAATCAAAACATTTGACCAAAATAAAGCTGTGCCGTTTACTGAGGATTTTACCCTAACAAGTTTTAACTAAAAAGATTAGATACAATATGATTCATTTTATTCATAGCAGTAACTTTACCAATCAAAAGTACCAATGGTGTACAAAAGGCAGTCCAAAAAGAAGAAGAAAAGTATCTTATGGTTTGCATCTTCCTAAGAATCTTGGATAGAGACATACATCGCGGATGTGGTGTCTGTTCAGCATCCAGCATAGGAATCTTTCCAAGCCGAGACCATAGCCTCCATGAGGACAGCTTCCAAATCTCCTTTGATCTGTATACCAATTATAAGGAGCCGGGTTAATTTTCTCCCTCTTGTACCCTTCCATAAGCTCGTCGTAATTCCAAATACGCATAGAGCCACCTACAATTTCCCCAACACCGGGCATAAGAAGGTCTACCTGTAAATATTAAGACAAAGATTAGTTATTTATTTTTTCATAATTTAACATCTTGCTTTAGGTACGAAAACAAAGAGAGAGAGTTCGTCAGGACTACATTGAGCAGGATACTCCCCGCCAAGAATATCCGAAAACGAGTTTCGCCCGGCGATCGGTTGCCACATGGAATAGATTGCCGGCAGAGGTAATCCCGAAAAATCCTTCCCTTGATGCGTTCAAGAGAAGGTATAACAAGTACCTCAGTGTTAGAAAATGAGGTAACTACCAGGAATAGCGGCAAATCATCATTTGTGAATGAGCCGTGAAGCCTGTAATAAAAAAAGAGAGTAACACATAATGACTTTTTTACGGGGAGGGGGACAAAAAGGCACAAAAAAGTCACAAGTTTTCTATTTACCGGGGTATCTTTCAGCTCCGCCTTAGGGCAAGAGACTCTACTTATTTCTACTATAGGAAGCGATTTTCAACAACAAAATGTTTGATACAGAAAGTACATAACACATCATCTTTAAACATAGGAGTACATTAATGGGAAATACATCGAATATTTCACAAGCTTGCGGATCCCTGTCTGAACCTGTTCTTAAATCAAAATTGTCTAATAAATCAATAGTGGCGAGTGATGACTTCGGCACAGATCTCAAAGACGACGGTACCCCTTAAAACAATTGCTTTTGTCATAACTACCCGACGACATTTCGTTCTTCCGAAATCCAAGTTGCTTTTATATGTACGTAATCCGGGCTCTACGTGTGATCTTGAATTTGTCATTTTTTAATCATTATTACGCCCACTATCTCAACTATAAATGTTACCCTTAGAATTGCATTCTAAGCACTTCCATAGCCTTTGCCGTGCTCCTTAAAAAAATCTATGAAAACAGCCATATAAACGGGGATAGAACACAACTCTGCTTAACTTCTGATTTAACACCAAACCGGCTATTAACATCACTTGGTACCTTAACCACAGTAAAGTTGTTCTTGTAACTAGCACTAATCACTTTATTGCACTTATTTGGTATGTCATGCAAGTATAGGACCTTCATTAAAGCTATTCTACCAATGCCCATTTATAATAACTAAGGACTACAGGAGTCTGATGGTTCAGACACTCTTCAATTATTATTCTAAGAACGAAAATTTGGTCGCCTCATTTTCTTCCCTTCCTGAAACCAAACTGTTATTCTTTTAAAATTTTACATACAGAATCTCTTAGCCTGATCAGTATCATCCTGCTAAGTAATTTTCACCCAACAAAGATCAGGCTAATGCCACTTTAATTACTACACTCACTTTTATTGCCTGGCTTAGAAATGGGTTTAGTTAAAGTTTTCCTAGAATCACTAGGTACTCCCCGTTTTTCAAAAACTATTGATAATCCACGGTAATTTATCTTCAACTTCGCAGTCACCATATTTCAAAACTCATTTACCAAACTATCAGCACAAGAGGCCTTGTTTTTTGTTTCTTTTTAATCTTGTCAGCACTGTCTGACCGTGGATTGTCAGTTTAATTGACATATAGCCTACTGATATTTATACCTTAAAGTTTTGATCATTTTTTATTTATGAAAGTAAGAAAAGTGAAAACATTTGAAAGTAAGAAAAGTGAAAACGTATTTTAGTCTTATTGGTAACCATAAATACAATGGACCAATTGCATAACTGTGGGGGTTGACATACCTAATATCCCTAAGGACATAGTTGCTGGACCGTTCTACTATGCTGAACAAAATGGATGTCTCAAAATTTTGACTGGATGCGTTTGGAAAATGAATGGGCTTGAGAGAAGGGATGCTTTCCCTCCAATCTCTTGTTACTCTTATAAAGTGCACCATAACTTTTAATTTTGAATTGAATTATCTCCCTAAAAAAGTTTCAATGATATTTCTAGCTATTGTACGAGTGGTACTGCCTAGGATATTGCTTATATGGCCTTTTGAAAACCTGCATACATACAGTTTTTTCCTTTAATTAGAACTCCTAAACGTTCATTAAAAGTTTTATTTTAATACCTTTAGTGTCATTAGTTCCAGTAACTGTAGTGGTAGTATTAAAAGTGTACACATAGTCCCTTCTGGCTAGTTCAAAATCCCCCACAACTTACCCTTAAATGTCTAAATTAATAATATAAGTTGTTCTTTAGATATTGCTTTGTCACATGGTCATAGTTTGTTTTGATTTAGTTCAATATCTGCCTAAATATTTCTTAAAAGCTTCACCTTAATAACTTTAGCTTGTGCAGTAGCGATAGTTGCAGCAGCATTAATAGCAGTATGCGCATACCACCTTTGGTTTCTTTAACAGCCCCTTCAACACACACTGTAAGTTTCAGCTTAATAAATAGTATCAATCATTCCTGAAGCATTTCTGATGCGTCCGCTTGAAAACCTATGTGGGCATAGAGTGTTTCGATTTAGTTCCATACAGTTTCTACATACCTTAAATCTTTCGCCTTAATATCCTTAGTTTTAATAGCAGTAGTATTAATAGAAGCAGTAGTATTAGGATGCAAATATTTTCTTTTGATTAGTTCAACATCCCTCACAGCAAGCCCTGTTAGTTCTATTTTCACATATCAAACTGTTACTAAGATATTGATGTTACACCCTTTTGACAACCTGCATGCAGAGGGCATGTTCTGATTCAGTTCGTCTCCCCCCTCAAAATTTCTTGAAAATTCCACCTTCATGCCCTTAGGCGTAGTTGTAATAGAAGTCACAGTCCTAATTATCTATATGTAGTATTATCCGAAGTTTGTACGATCACCCTTTCTATATAAGCTTTATATGGCCCCAGGGCATAACTTACAACCCTTTCCCGAGGGCTGTGGGGGGGGGGGGGGGCTGTCATCCTCAAAGACATAATTTCTGGACCTTTTAATTACGTTAAACAAAATGGCTATCTCTAAATTATGATTGGATGCTTTTGGGGAATCGGTGGGCGTGGGAGGGGGGTTAGATGTCCTCCAATCACTATCGACTATTAGAAAGAATACTAGCCCTTTCAATTTCCAATCGAATGAGCTCTTTTGGAAGTTTCTATGACAGCAAATGGCTGTCTTAAAATTTCTATCAGATGCATTTCTTAAAATACGAGGTGTGGGAGGGGGGATCCACCCTACGATAACTTTGAATCTCAAAAAGGGCACTAGAACTTCTGATTACGAACCCAATGAATATCCTCCGAAATTTATACAATCATCCTTTCTATATATACCTCATATGCCCCCAGGGTAGAACTTACAACCGTTGCCCCGAGGGCTATGGGGGTTGCAATCTTCCGACATAATTTCTAGACTTTTCAATTATGTTGAACAAAATGGTTATCTAAAAATTTGATTGAATGTGTTTGGGGAAATGGTGGGCGTGGGAGGATGGGTTAGTTGCCCTCCAATCACTTTCGACTATTAAAAAGGGTACTAGCCTTTTTAATTTCCAATCGAATGAGCTGATTTCGAAGTTTCTAAGGCAACAAATGTCAATTTCAAAATTTCTATTAGATGCATCTTGAGAAAATACGTTAAACAAAATGGCTATCTCAAAATTTTGATTGGATGTCGTTGGGAAAATGGTGGGCGTGGGAGGGAGGGGGGGGGGGGGGGGGGGGGTTAGATGCCCTCCAATCACTTTCGTCTATTAAAAAGGGCACTAGCCCTTCGAATTTTCAATCGAATGAGCCTTTTTCGAAGTTTCAACGACAACAAGTGGCCATATCAAAATTTCTATCAGATACATTTCGGGAAAACGCGAGGTGTGGGAGGGGGAGGTATCCACCCTCCCATCACTCTGAATCTCAAAAAGGGCACTAAAACTTCTGATTAGCAATCCAGTAAGCCCCCTTCGAAGTTTATACGATTACCCTTTCTAAATAAACCTTATATACCCCAGGGCATAACTTACAACCCTTACCCTGAGGGCTTTTGGGGGGTTGTATTCCTCAAATACATAATTCCTGGACCTTTAAATACGTTGAACATAATGTCTATCTCAAATTTTTTTATTGGATTTTTAGGGAAATGGTGGTCGTGGGAGGGGGGGTAGTTGCCCTCCAATCACTTTCGACTATTAAAACGGGCACTAGCCCTTTCAATTTCTAATCAAATGAGCCCTTTTCGAAGTTTCTAAGATGACTCCTTCGATACAAAGTGCCCTGGTCTTAAAAAAAGCAACGCTATTGCGCTGCCTATGACTTGTCACAAACTTTTTCATTCGTTTCTATATCATTTCCTGTAATATTTATCACGGTTTAACACTATTATGCCGTCTGACTGTGAGAAAAAGGATACCTTAGTAACTAGATTTGAGATCCATTTCAGTAGTAGATTTTCCATTGAATGGTCTTTTCGCGCGAGATCTTCTGAATCGTAGTGTTGGTTTTGTTTCGTTTTATTTGTTTGTCTTTTTTTCGTCACGTGTGTCCCCAGCTAGAATTTTTCTTTTTTAAAGTTTTTCCTTTTCAGTCTTCATACTCCTCTTATTACATTTTGTATGCAGAGAGGGTTAAAATAGTCATTATTACAATTTCTGAATCATTAGGAACAACAATTTTTATCTATCATAAATACATTTATTTCTGCAAGGAATACAATTCTAGTGGTTACTAGATTACTTACCAAAGTATTTATGATACTAAAATCATAAGCATTAAAAATTAGAAACAAACAGACATAACCTGATTAATAAGACTGAAAAATTGGAAGGATATTTTTGAAAAATTGTTGGCTGGCTTCGGAATATTTGCTATAGCAGATTTGATGGTAACCATGATTGACCTGTCTTCGAAGAATCTCTCGAGCTTTACATGTATGGATATATTGGGGATGAAACTAGACAAACAGACGACGAAATAAAAGTTTTGGGCGTTACCGAGAAGTTAAGGAGTAGAGGGCGACCATCAGGCGGCATCACAACGCTTGCAGGTAACCGTCTACTTTACCTCTGTGTAAAAAGTGTGACTTCTTTGTAGCAGGCCAAATTAAGCGAACTGTTTTATCAAACAGTTCGTGGTAACGAACTGTAACGAACCCAGCTCAATAAAAACCGAAACTTTAAAAAACGGCATTTTGATATCAATAGATATACCAAGAGAATCAGAATTTTATGCTGATTTCAAATATATAAGTTTCATCAAGTTCAGTCCTACCCATCAAAAGTTACGCGCCTGAGAAAATTTGCCTGATTTTCGAAAAAAGGGTGAAACAGCCCCTAAAATTCTTAGAACCGTAATGAAAATAACACCATCAGATTCAGCGTATCAGAGAACCCTACTGTAGAGGTTTCAAGCTCCTATCTCAAAAATGCGAAATTTTGTTTTTTTTGTGAAAGAAGAAAGATCGGATGCATGTTTATTTGTTTTTTTTTCTCCAGGGGTGATTGTATCGACCCAGTGGTCCTATGATATCGCAGGAGGCCTCATTCAAACGGAAACTAAAAGTTCTAGTGCCCTTTTTAAGTGACCCAAAAAATGGAGGACAAATAGGCCCCCTCCCACGCTCATTTTTTCCCAAAGTTACCCGATCTAAATTTTGAGATATCCATTTTGTTCAGCATGGTCGAAAAATATAATAACTATGTCTCTGAGGATGACTGAATCCCTCACAATCCCCGGGGAAGGAATGCAAGTTATGAACTTTGTCCAATGTTTACATATAATATTGGTTATTGGGAAGTATACAGACATTTTCAGGGGAATTTTTTCTGGTAGTGGGGGGGGGGGGGTCGGGGGTTACGTGGGAGCATCTTTCCATGGAGGAAGTTTTCATGGGGGAATGGAAATTAATATGAAAGGGGCGCCGGATTGAGAAAAAATTTCACTCTTTCTCACAACTCTATTTTTTAAAACTATAAAACACTTTAGCGTAAAGAGCGAGGCGTTGAGGAGGGGATAGCCCCTTTCATATACAGAATAATCTCTCTTCGTTTCAAGTTTTAATGTCGCTCCTTACTTTCAGTTAAAAAAAAAAACGTGTTTTTTTTATTTAATCCTCAGTGTATATGCCCACTGACTTTCGACATGTAGCCCCTGAAGAGAAATGTAATCAGGCTTGGGGCATACCAGCTAGCTATATAAGCCGCTGCTTAAATTATAAGCTTATATGCATTCTAGCAGGCAACATGAACTATACGCTGTCGCAGTAGCCCTCGGTCTAAAGTGTTACTTGCTTTGTGTCCTGTCTTGAAAGTGTTACAGAACGACTGTCCTGTTGCACATACATCCATAGTTCTGATGCAACATCATCTCTAGATTTCATACTTTGGTCGGGCGGGGGGGGGCTGATACCCTCTTCCCTTGGCACCTTGATTCTTCAGCATGTGTTGCCAACCATTTTCCTTTGCTCTACTCTTTTGATCTTAATTTACCTATGCCCAGAGCGCAGCTAAAACAGAAGAAATAGATTACTAAGACTGGAATACGATTGACGAATTCCTTTACTAAACCGTGCTTGATGACATTCTGTCTAAAATCAAAATACCATTTCAACTGTTGAAGTCTAGTTCAAAGTGTCCCAAAAATGAAAAATAGCTTCTGCTTAACATTTATACATCCGAGATAACACATGCCCTGCGTAGCGCTGAAATGGTAGCTGTGCCAACACGAAAAGCGCATTATGATTCTGAAATTTTCTGTTGGTCTCAAAACCCTGCCAACCTGGAAGCTTGTAGTGCGTCTTAGTTCTGGCATAGACTACGGGTCAAGTGTGGTCGAGCTAGACATGGTGTCGTCAATGGCATTCAACGCTTAACACAAATGCAGTTCTTGAAGTGTTTTTTCACAGAACGGGGCAAAAGTGATCGATGATAGTAGCCAGGCCCTGAAAAGTGACCCTAATGTCATGTGGAAGTTTATAAAGCACGAGGCTTTTAATAACAACCTGAAAGCACTAAAATAAAAGTGATTGGATTGAAAATTTTACCAGCGAGTTGACACCTCGCACGTCAAATCGCCAGTAACGCAGAAGGCTTTGACTTTTACAGTTAAGGAAGGGGGCAGTAGCCAAACTCTTGCTTGTAGTATTTTGTCCGTTTAAAGTTTGATTTGCATATTCAATTTAAGTTTTACTCGTTCTAAGATTTATTTATTCATTTATAGCAGTACCTACTGTATGTTTGCTATGACTATTTATTTAATTTCTGTTCGTTTTAGGTTTCATTTATGCTTTAGTTGTAATTTCCGGTTGTTTTGAGCTTGAATCATTATAGAAATTTATTTCTGCTGATTAATATGGCCTTTATTTCTCTTTGAAAAACTTCTTTTTCGAATGTTTTTTTACAATGGCTATCTTAAATTTTTTATCGGATGCATTTGGGGAAAAGGGGCGTGGAGGGGGGTTGCCCTCCGATCACTTTTGACTCTTAAAAAGGGCACTAGACATTCCGATTTCCAATCAAATGATCCCCCGCCGAAGTTTAGACGAACACCCCTTCCATATGAAGTGCCTTTGAAAAATAATAATATTAATAATAAAGTATTGGAGCCGTATGGCCTTTACTATACGCAACACTATAGCGTTGCCTCTGATTCTCAAATGTTGTTTTCGTAACCTCAAATTACTATTACGATAAACCTGAATAATAGTTCTCATTTTCGAATCAGTGTCAATTGAAAAACTTTCAAGTAAACCAGTTTCTTTCAAAACATGTTTTTTTTTCTTAGCTGAGAACGTTGTTTTTCAACATTAAAGCGTACAATTAGCAAGCTAAGGCCTGAGTCACACTTGGCGTTTTTACCGAGCGTTTTTTTGTCACTGCTACTCTAGCGCGTACACACTGGGCGGTAAACATTCAACCGCCCCAACATCAGTCGATCACAATAGATCTTATATCAGTTAGAGATAGTTATAAAAAAATTAATATTTTACCAGTTTCAGGTCTTTAAAATTTTTACAAGGCTCTGTTTATGTTTGACTGGTATGTTTGAGGGATATCAGCCTGTACATGAGACAGGGAATTCATCAGCAATTAGAAAACCGACTAAAACGTCTACAAGGTCTTCGTTTTCGATTCGCCATGTTCTTCCTCTATATGGGAGTCCCTTCCTTATGATGGTTCTAGGCGAATACCCCCCCCCCCCCAAAAAAAAATACCCCCGTGGAAAATAAGGCTTTCCAAATTTGAGAATTTTATTTGAGTTTTATTTTTTTTATTTCCATAGGGGGATGAAATTTTGGTACTTGTGTATTATGCGCCACTCACTCAAGTTTACGCTGCGTAAAATTCGAGAACAAACCGTTTTTTTGTTAGTTTCTTCGTTACTTTAGAAATAAATTTGCGCTATATATTTGCAAATTAGGGGAGGGGGGGGGGG
>CM051264.1:8999000-9079000 GCA_027921565.1 Artemia sinica | reverse complement strand
ACTATAAATCGTTCCGTTTTCATAAAAACTATTGTTCCCTCTTTGGAATGATACTTTCTGCAAATCTACGATTTTAATGTTTCAACGAGAGCCGGCGATTTTGCTATCACTCAACAGCTGAGATTCAGCTTTTTCCATCTATAGAGTTGTCTTGAAAATAAGTCAGACATTAGAACACAGAAAATTTTCTTAATTATTACCATCATAGATTATTCTTTAAGAAAAAGACCAAGTAATGTCATAATTCCGGCTCAGTAAATGGGTAGATTTGAAACTAATGAACTAAACAGTTTAAATATCCTGTCTTTTCGGTGCAGATTACAGATGCAGAATTGTCGCTACATCGCATCTTTCAGAGACTTTACAATTTGTATTGCCCCTCTCGTTAAAAGGAGAAAAGAATAAATCATTCACCGGAATAACCTGTTTATCAAACATTTATTTACAGTATTAAACCTAAGGTTGACGAATGGAGCTTGAACCATGCCTTAATGATTTTTTTTTATTTATATAAAATCAATTTAAATCGCGATCATATCTTCACATCTATCATCATTATAAAGAAAAACAAACATTTGATTTATTTCTTATTTTTTATCCAGTGATTCAAGGAAACGATAAACACTTCACGACTAGTGCGTCAATGTTTAAGTGCCAAGGACAGTGAAAATGTTTTCGGATTATTTTAGTTGATTAATTGGGAACTTACACAACCATGTGTATCTTAAGAATTAAAAAAAGGTCGGAAATTAAATTTTGAGGAAATAAAGTTTTTAGTCGTAGGGGTCACCGAAAAAAAAAGAAGAAGAAAGAAACGAGGGTGAAAAATAGACAAAGAAATACTAGAAAAATATGGCATCAAAACAGCTCATGAAGGTGTAGCCTTATTTTGAAAGTGTAGTTGTCTTTAGGAACCAAAAGTGTTAAATTTAAAATTTTTACGGACAAAAAAGCATTGCCAAATCTAACAAATTAACGTTGACTACTTATTTTCACGATTCAACGAGACAAAAATGACAATAATGTGGCACTACCCTTAACACTTCATAATCTTGAACTAATTACAGGAAAAAATCATAAAAAATCGTAGTTTTGAGCATGAATAGACTCAATAATGCTCCCGAGGGGGGGGGGATATTATTTGATGTCCCTGGTACTTCCAGTATCACTTTTGCCATCGTCTTGTATTCGGTGATCCCACACAAACGACTCTCTGAGAGGGCAGAAACTCCCGCTTTACTTGTCGTACTGCTCCTTTTAAGTTTGACTTCATTATTCATTTTAATTCCAGTTAGTTTTGGGCTTCATATATTCATGTATTGTAATTCCTGTTCTTTTTCAGGTCGAATGATTATTTGGCTTCATTTCTGATCGTTTTAGGGATCGTTAATGTCGCTCTTTACTTTCCTTTGAAAACTGATTTTAAAATATTTTTAAGTTCAGTTCAATAGCTGATTATTATATTACCGCCTGTTTGCTTTCAGTAGGGATGATGGAGCAAAATTTGCCAGGGTGTTGATGCAAGGCCAGTAGCGTAATTTCGGCAAAATCCTGGGGGGGGGGCAAAGCTGGAGCCAATTTCCTAAATCAAGTGAATATGACAGTAAAAAACTGAAAAATCAGCCATTTGGTACAATGAAAGTACTATACGGTACTATAGAAGTACCTTAAAGATACTTTATAGTACTATAAAGGTAAATATATACTAAAGAAAACTGATCAGTTTCTGTTGATGCTTGAATTATGCAGGCTTATCTTAGTTTTGACAAGATTTCTGAAGACAAAATTTCGGCTGGGGGGAGGGGGGTACGAGGTCTGGAAGAGATAGTTGCCCTCTGCCCCACAGTAAATTACACCCCTGTTTAAGGCTACCAAGAACTGCAATGAGTTTCTAGCATAATTAATTAAATTTTCATAATTAATTAAATAATTAATTATTAATTAAATTTTAATTAAATTTCAATTAAATATAATTAATTAATAAAATTTTCATAATTGATTAAATTTTCCTAATCAACTATAAGTATAATTTTATCCTACATTTACAGAATACAATATATTTGCAAATTGCAATATAATTAATATAATTCCGTTTAATTAATATAATTAATTATTAGTTGATTACCCTTAAAATAAGACATTTATAAAGATTAAATCAAAGAGATGTTTTAGAAATTTAAAAGATTAAAATTCTAAAACAAAGCCAAAAGCAATTGTGGTATAAGGAAATCCATTTTCCAACATTTGCAGTAAGCAAGAGAAAAAGAAACCTAATGGATTTTAGAAAACCAAAGACCCATGGGCATTTTTCTAGCTAAACAATATACTAGAAAACGGATTCAAAAGCCCACAACATCTTCTGAGTTAGCACAGTCGGCTTTTCATCTTCGAGCAGGTTCGTGAACAGGGGGAACCTGCCATACGATGATGTTTTTTTTCTGTTTGAAAGAATCGGGGTTTGATTTCATTTGCTTGACAAATTCGTAGTACAATACATTATCATCATTCCTCTTAATTATTTTTTAGATCAAAACTTAATATGCTACCTGATTTCTTTTAATGACTCTTGTCATTGAAAGTCAAACTTGAAAGCAGGGATACAACTTAGGGTTGAGCCCAGGGATAATAATCTTCAGCTATTGTCAAGAAATTTCAGAAAAGTGGCGGGTAAAGTAAAAAAAAAAAGAAATGGGAAACTCCAATAAGATTACGGAAAGGGGGGGGGGAGTAATTCTGAGTCTTCCCCCAAAATAGTGATCCTACATAGTTCAAACCTTTTGTTTTCTTAAAACTGGCTTCTTTTCTAGAACCTAAGAATTAAAAAAAATATACTAAACAATCTAGACTCTGAACCAAGCAAAGAACTTGAAAGTGTTTTATGTTAAAAAAGTGAAAAAAAAACAATTCATAAAATATAGTTGAGTAACTAGATCATAACAATTTACCATACACAACCACAGGACTCAGTAATAAAATCCGGCAAAATACTTTCTCTTAGTACTTGCTTAGAGTCTTGGTAAATAATTGTCAAATTTGAAAAACGAGTTGGTACACAACATGGCTGAAAATGTCTTAACAACTCAGGGTTGGTTGTGACAGCAGCAGATAATACTGTATTTCTTCGAGTTGCAGAATATGCCAGTTCTGTTTGACATCGACCTTTGCAAAAGTGTGTATTAATTTCTTTGGGATGAATAATCCAGTCATCCCAGCCAATGTCACGCATAGAAATTTTCAACTGTTCTCGACAACAAATCCTTGTAGTCTCTGTGCAGTCATTGCTGCGAATTTGTCGCTTTTCGCGACGCTTTTCTGATTCGGGATCTTGATTAATAACTAACACAGGATGCTGCGTGAGAGGGGGAATTTCTTCGCAAGTTTCGCATTTAATAAAAAAATGTCTAGTTTTTAAATTTGTTGATGTCCATTTACGAGCAGAGTCAGTTAAATAAAACGTAACCCAACCATCCGGTGGGGACTCCTCCTCGCCCAAAAAACGCTTTCTACTCCCAATAACTTCAACAAGACTATAGATACCATTGTTAAGAGCTAAAAATCTGATTTCAGCACTAACAATATGGCCTGATATCACAGGAATATCAAATGAAAAACAGACGCCAAAATCACAGCTGTATATTTCTGAAGAAAATGCTACATATTTTGAAGTCCGTGCTAAAAGAATATCATTATCAATTTCTGTAGGGCGCATTTTGTCTTCCACAAATAATCCATGGGGGATAAAATGTTTCTCTTTCACAATTGGCCTCTCTCGAAGCTGCAATTTCTTCAATATTTGTTGCTTGACCAGCTCAATTCTTACTTCGGATAGCACTTCCGTATCAAGAGTTTGAAATTGATTTTTTTTACACTCTACACAATTTCCAGAGCAATCCATAGCACCGGCACAAACTGCTAACATTAGCAGCAAATAACAATAAGCTCTTCCCAAATTAGTTCCTTTCAAACGCGTCAAAACACTGTGCATCGCTTATTGATGCCCTATTCATTAGTAAGGCCTGACCGGCATTGGAATTAGTCTACAACTGAAACCAAGGACGAGTAGTTTTTTTAATCTTGTCTGGTGCATATCAAATTACGCTCCTCCTATTAACAATTTTGATGCCATTAAAAGCTTTGAGCATTTCTCTTTCTAATTGTGATAGCCTTTAGCCTATGACTAACATTTCTAAGAAAATGTTGTGTCTACTCCTAAATAAAATAGCAGATATTTGCCATTTTCTTCTAGTATTTTTTTTCGGGGGGGGGGGGGGGGATTTGTGTATATTCAAGAGTAGTTTTTTTTTTATACAAAGTCATGTCATCAGCGGTTTACGGCTCAGTAACAGTAAAACATTGAAATTATAAAAAAAAAATTCTGGTAAACGCTGAAGAAAAGTTCCACAGAAGTTCAAAAATTTCTGATAACTCTGGAGAAAAAATTCCAAATTAAAATGAAATAAGTCCAGCTGTGATTCAAACCATATGTGGCTCCTGTCCACAATTCTTGCCATTAAGACGTCTACACGAAAAGTTTCTGGAATGTAAAAAAAAACAGGGGGGGGGGTGAAAACTAGCGTTTTAGCTCTGCCTTTTGGGGAACTGAAGTTGTTCGATTACTGTGAGGGATGGAGAGGCGAAGAGGGGGTTCATAGATTATAGTCATTAAGATGTCTAACGAAAGAGATGTCAGATCTCAACAAAACTTGGTCAAAAGTAAGCTCAAGTGTCCTAGCACGGGCTTTTGGTGGTTTTGTGCAATCTAGCCTTGGTACGGGGGAGACTGAGTCCCTAAATTCTTGTCATGAGGAGGCAACAAGATTTAGAATTTTACGGTTAGGGAAGGGGGAAAGGACAGTAGTCAAACTTCTGTTTGTAGTAATTGTTGTTCGTTTTTAGTATAACTTGAACATTCAATTTTATTTTTACTCGTTTTAAGATTTATTTATACATCAATATTGGTACTGTTATCTCTATGTTTTCTATGATATATATTTTTTTTTATTTCTGTTCGTTTTGGGTTTCATTTATTCTTTAATAGTAATTTCTGATATTGAGTTTAAACTATTATAAAAATGTATTTCTGCAGGTCTTGTTTAATATGGATCTTTACTTTTTCTTTACGAAACTTCTTTTTCGGAAAGTTTTTTTCATTGACAAAGTTTTGTTTTCGATTGAAATAATGAACATTTGTCCAGTTTTTTTTTTGTCTCTGGCGTAAGAATCAAAATGTCGGATTCTAATTTAATAGTTGTAACAAGTAGCTCTTGATTTATTCAAACACCCCCTTGACCTTTCCTAAGAGTTTCAACTAAATGCCATTAATCGTTCCTGGGATATTTCTGATACGACCTTCTAACAACCGAGATGAACTAGCATCGTTTGGTTGAACATTTTGACCCTTAGTTGCTCCTAAGATATTGCGGATTTACCCTTTAAACAACCTTGATACAGATGGTGTCTAGTTAGTCACACGTAAACATACTACCAGTTGCAAGCAGTCGCAGTCACAGTCCGAAGTAGTCACAGTCGCAGCCACTAAAGTTTCAACTTAGTACCCTCGGCCGTTGCTTCGATAATGCTGATATACCCTGTTGAAAACTAGCAAGGACATAATGCTTTGATTGTGTTCGACATTCCTCTCCATAGCTTCCGAAAGTTATGTCTTCCCCATAGGCATAGTTATTTGACCTTTAGACCGTTTTGAACAAGATGACGGTTTAAAAAATTTGAGCGAATGATCCTGGAGAGAGGGCAGCAAAAAAAAGGGGTGGCACCCCTTCCGCCAATTTAAAACATACCCCTCGACATGTTCTGAAAGCTTCAATTTAATACCCTCATTCGTTCTTAAGATACTACAGATCCGACTTTTTGATAAGCTGGATGCACATAGTACCTTTTGGTTTAGTTTAAGATACCACACAACATTCTCTAAAGATTCCATCCCCTTTTCCTAAGGATATATCCTACATGAATACAATGGATAAATTGCATAGTTTACCTGTCCTGGGCTGTGGGGGGCTGTTTACATCCCTGGAGGCATAGTTATTAGACCTTTTGACCACTTTGAACAAAATAAAAAGAGCAAAATTTCGACCACTGTTGAGAAGACGGGGGGGGGACAAAAAGGGTAAGGAGAACCGGGGCCGTTTACTTTCCAATCTCTTCAAAATCCATCACAGAAAATTTCAACCTAATACCATCGATCTTTCATTAGATCTTGCTGATATTCCCTTTTAACAACCGTCAAGGAAAAAGTCAATTTTGATTATGTTTGGAATCCCTCTCAACACTTCCTGGAAGTTTCACCTTAATACCCTCAGCTGTTTTGGAGACCCAGGATCAAACATGCTCTCTTTTTTTGAACTTCCTGGCAGTAAAACTTTTGATTTTAAATAGAATGAATCCCTTCCAAAGTTTATACGACCGCCCTTTTCCATAATTAATTAAAAAAAACTTTTTCCACAAAATAAGTTTTTAAAAGAAAAGTAAAGAACTCCATTAAACAAAAAATGAGCAAAAATAAAATCAAATAATCTACCAAGCGTGAAACTACCACAAATAAGCATCGATAAATAAATGAAACCCAAAACGAACAGAAATTACAATAAATAACAAAGTCAGACTCAAAACGAGCAGAAATTAACATAAGTTGGGCGCAAAACCCCTATGCCTTCCCAAGGCCAGAACAAAATTTGCATTTTACCGAAAAAAATATAAATGTTTTTACTTTTATAACTCTAATAAATCAAATAATATTAACGTTTGATTACTAAATATCAGTATATGTATATTAAACTGACAATGCACATTCATTTGTATTTTTTCAGTAAAGTGCAAATTTTGTTCTGGCCTTGGGAAGGCATAGGGGGTTTTGCGCAGAACTTATGTTAATTTCTGCTCGTTTTGAGTTTGACTCGGTTATTTATTGTAATTTCTGTTCGTTTTGGGTTTCATTTATTTATCGATGCTGATTTGTGGTAGTTTCACGCTTGGTAGATTATTTGATTTTATTTTTGCTCATTTTTTGATTAATGGAGTTCTTTACTTTTCTTTTAAAAAATTATTTTGTGGAAAGTTTTTTTTAATTAATTTCTGTCTGTTTTATATTGACATAGTTTTTTCAGGGAAAAAGAAAATAGCACTTTAAATCTTTTCGTTTTTTAAGACTTTATAGTTTGGCCTGCTATTTGTATGCTGGAGAAAAATTTTCAACAATTTTTAACAATATACACCCTTTTAAAAATCTGAATTTAAAACTTTTGAATTTAAAATCGAATGAGCCTGTTTTGAAGTTTCTACGACAACGCTTTCTATAAATACCTTATATCCCCCAGGGTATAACTTAAAACCCTTGTCCTGAGGGTTGTTGGGGAGTGTCCTCCTTAAAAACACATTTTCTATCTGGAAATGAACTACGCTGAACAAAATGGCTATCTCAAAATTTTGATTGGATGTGTTTGTGGGACTGATGGGCGTGGCGGGGCTAGTTGCCTTTCATTAAAAACTTTACATGCCCCTAGGGCATAACTTACAACCTTTGCCCTAAGGGCTGTGGGGGGACGGGTTGTCATCCTTAAAGACCTAATTTTCAAAACGTTCAACTACGTTGAATAAAATGGCTACCTAAAAATTTTGATTGGATGTGTTTGGGGAAAAGGTGGGTGTGAGAGGGGGGTTAGTTGCCCTTAAATCACTTTCGACTATTAAAAAGTGTAGGCTACTAGCCCTTTGAATTTCAAATCGAATGAGCCCTTTTTCAAGTTTCTACAACAAAGATTTCAATAAAAACCTTATATGCCCCCAGGGCACAACTTAAAATCCTTGCCCTGAGGGTTGTGGGGGAATGTCCTCCTCAAAAATATGTTTTTCTATCAGGAAATCAACTACGCTGAACAAAATGGCTATCTCAAAATTTTTATTGGATGTGTTTGGGGGAATGATGGGTGCGGGGGGAGGGGATAGTTGCCCTCCAATCACTTTCGACTATTAAAAATAGCACTAGCCCTTTGCGGACTAGAAATCAAAAGCCCTTTGAGCACTAGCGCGTGTTTGGGGGAATGATGGGCCTGGGGGGGGGGCTAGTTGCCTTCCAATCACTTTCAACTATTAAAAGAGCACTAGCCCTCTGAAATTTCCAATCAAATGAGCCTGTTTTGAAGTTTCTACGACAACGCCTCTATAAAAAACCTTATATGCCCCAGGGGCATAACTCAAAACCCTCGCCCTGAGGGTTGTGGAGGAGTGTCCTGCTCAAAAACATATTTTCTACCCGGAAATCAACTACGCTGAACAAAATGGCTATCTCAAAATTTTGATTGGATGTGTTTGGTAGAATGATGGACGTGGGGAGGGGGCTAGTTGCCCTGCAATCACTTTCGACTATTAAAAAGGGCACTAGCCCTTTGAATTTCTAATCGAATGAGCCTGTTTTGAAGTTTCCAAGACAACGCCTTCTATAAAAACCTTATATACCCCCAGGGCATAACTTAAAACCCTTGCTCTGAGGGTTGTGGGGGATTGTCTTCCTCAAAAATATATTTTCTATCTGGAAATCAACTAGCCTACGCTGAACAAAATGACTATTTCAAAATTTTGATTGGATGTGTTCGGGGGAATGATGGGCATGAGGGGGGGGGGCTAGTTGCCCTCAATCACTTTCGACTATTAAAAAGGGCACAAGCCCTTTGAATTTCCAATGAAACGAGCCCCTTTTGAAGTTTTTACGACAACGCCTTCTATAAAAATCTTATATACCCCCAGGGCATAACTTAAAACCCTTGCTCTGAGGGTTGTGGGGGATTGTCTTCCTCAAAAACATATTTTCTATCTGGAAATCATTTACGCTGAACAAAATGACTATCTAAAAATTTTGATTGGACGTGCTTGGGAGAATTATGGGCGGGGGGGGGGGGGGCTAGTTGCCCTCCAATCACTTTCGACGATTAAAAAGGGCACTAGCCCTTTGAATTTCCAATTAAATGAGCCCCTTTTGAAGTTTCTACGACAAGGGCTTCTATAAAAACCTTATATGCCCCCAGGGCATAACTTAAAACTCTTGCCCTGAGGGCTGTGGATGAGTGTTCTCCTTAAGAACAAATTTTCTATCTGGAAATGAACTACGCTGAACAAAATGGCTATCTCAAAATTTTGACTGGATGTGTTTGGGGGACTGATGGGCGTGGGGGGGGGGGCTAGTTGCCTTTCGTTAAAAACTTTATATGCCCCTAGGGCATAACTTACAAGCCTTGCCCTGAGCGTTGTGGGGGAGTGTTTTCTATCTGGAAATCAACTAGCCTACGCTGAACAAAATGGCTATCTCAAAATTTGGATTGGATGTGTTTGGGGGAATAATGGGCGTGAGGGGGGGGGTTAGTTGCCCTCCAATCACTTTCTACTATTAAAAAGGGCACTAGCCCTTTGAATTTTCAATCAAAGTAGCCCCTTTTAAAGTTTCTACGACAACACCTTCTATAAAAATCTTATATACCCCCCAGGGCATAACTTAAAACCCTTGCTCTGAGTGTTGTGGGGGAGTTTCCTCCTCAAAAACATATTTTCTATCTGGAAATCAACTAGCCTACGCTGAACAAAATGGCTATCTCAAAATTTTGATTGGATGTCTTTGGGGGAATGATTGGCGTGAGGGGGGGGGGGGCTAGTTGCCCTCCAATCAATTTCGACTATTAAAAAGGGCACTAGCCCTTTGAATTTCCAATCAAATGAGCCCCTTTTGAAGTTTCTACGACAACGCCTTCTATAAAAATCTTATACAACCCCAGGGCATAAGTTAAAACCCTTGCTCTGAGGGTTGTGGGGGAGTGTCCTCCTCAAAAACATATTTTCTATCTGGAAATCAACTACGCTGAGCAAAATGGCTATCTCAAAATTTTGATTGAATGTGTTTGGGGGAATGATGGGCGTGGGGGGGCTAGTTGCCTTTCATAAAAAACTTTATATTCCCCCAAGGCATAACTTACAACTTTTACCCTGAGGGTTGTAGGAGGAGGAGTTGTCATCCATAAAGACCTAATTTCCAAAACTTTCAACTACGTTGAATAAAATGGCTATCTAAAAATTTTGATTGGATGTGTTTGGGGAAAACGTGGGCATGAAAGGGGGGTCAGTTGCCCTCAAATCACCTTCGACTATTAAAAAGGGTAGGCTACAAGCCCTTTGAATTTCAAATCGAATGAGCCCTTTTTCAAGTTTCTACGACAAAGATTTTAATAAAAACCTTATATGCCCCCAGAGCATATCTTATAATCCTTGCCCTGAGGGTTGTGGGGGAGTGTCCTCCTCCAAAATATGTTTTCTATCTGGAAATCATCTACAAAAAAACAAAATGGCTATCTCAAAATTTTTATTGGAGGTGTTTGGGGGAATGATGGGTGTGGGGGGGCTAGTTGCCCTCCAATCCTTTCGACTATTAAAAATGGCACTAGCCCTTTGAATTTCATATCGAATGAGCTTTTTTTGAAGCTTCTACGACAACGCCTTCTTTTTTTTTCAATTTTTTTTTTAATCCCACCTCCTCTCCTCTCAGTGGCACTAACATTAAAAAAAAAACTACTTTTAAACATTACAAAAATCTAAATGCCACCTACACTCTACATTTTACTAAAATTAGCAGCCAAAGAGTGGTCTTCGCATTATTGTACTTCTACTAAAATAATTTTTAATCCATATTAACAATAAAATAAAATTCTCTCCCGCAGAGAGGACGTCCCCCCTCCACAGGAAGTCCCCGCTTGCGGTGGCCATTTACAACAAAAACAAAATTTTCTCAAATTCCAATTCTGCAAAGAAGCCACTACTAAAAAAAAATATAAAAAAATATCCCAAAAAAAATAAATAAATAAACCAACAAAAAACCCCAAAAAAAACCCTCTTTTACATTATCATTTCAGCTTATTTTTACAACACACAAATATAAACACACTAATATTTACGAAAAACAAATAAGCTGAAATGACCACCAAACCCCATTTTTAAACTTAATTTTTTTTTTTCCTTTTTTCCTATTTTTTCCTTTTTTGGCTGCTAATTAAAAAAGAAAAAAAAACAATTATCAATAATTTTCTTTAAACTACCTTACTAGCAACGCTATTTTCTCACTCACTCACGCAAAAAAACTATCTCTTACCAATAAAAAACTCAAACTCTCTCCACTACTTACTTTCTCACTCTCTTTTTCCACCCACCATATTTACAAAAAAATTCATAATTCAAAATCAAAAAAATACTCTCTCCACTCATTTCTTATCTTCAATAATTCCATTTTCTTCTCAATTAAACTCCGAAAACCCTCTAGACACACCACTTTCTTTCTTTTCCTTCTACTCCACACATAATGACACATATTTCCAATAATATAACACAGAGAATTTTTCTTTTTCACATCCAAATCCGAATTTATGTCAAATTTCACCAGCTTCTTCTTTTCTTCAACACTTTGAACTTTAATTTTGCACTTTTCACTTAAATCAAAAACAAACTGAAAAATTCCCTTATTTTCATTACACTTGATGAACTCGTGGTCTAAACCATCTTCCACTACTTCAAAACAAAAAGAGCATTTTTTATCTTCATTTCTCAGGAAACGTGACACTCTATTTCGGTAAGGCAAAATCATGTGTATGACTTGAAACATAAGCTCTCTCACTTTTGGTTCCATGGGGAAAGAATGTAGATTTCTAAAGGCATTTTCAAAATTTACAAATGGTTCTTTTTCTTTTACGTGATATCCGTTATTTTCCTCTTCGGGAGTTAAAACCCTGGTTATCTGGTTAAATCCTGGTTTTTATTTCTGTACTATCTGCCATGAGAAGCCCCTTCTCTTGCAGTTGCTTTAATATCGGCAAAGAATCTTTCATGAAAATTGGGACGTTTGTGTCTGAATTTGTTGAATTAGGATTGTTTAGTAGGGGAACCAACCCCTCTCTGGTCATTTGAAAGTGTTCTTGTGGTCCATTTAAAAATTCAAGTGTCATTCTAGCAAGCATATTTTGGCACAGTTTTCTAAAATCCAGTACTCCTAGACCTCCCGATTCCTTTGTGCAAAAGAGCAAATTCTTACTCAGTTTTTCTAGCTTACCGCTCCATATAAAACGCCACATATAGGTTTCAATTTTCTTTGCTATAGGTTCCGGGAGGGGTACAACGCCTTCTTTAAAAACCTTACATGCCACCAGGGCATAATTTAAAACCCTTGCCCTGAGGGCTGTGTCCTCCACAAAAACATATTTTCTATTAGGAATTGAATGAGCCCTTCTGAAGTTTCTACAACAACGCTTTCAATAAAAACTTTATATGCCCCCAGGCCATAACTTACAACCCTTGCCCTGAGGGCTGTGGGGGGAGGGGTTGTCATACTTAAAGACCTAATTTCCAAAACTTTCAACTACGTTGAAAAAAGTGGCTATCTAAAAATTTTGATTGGATGTGTTTGGGGGAATGATGGATGTGGGGGGCGGGGCTAGTTGCCCTTTAATCCCTTTCGACGATTAAAAACGGCACTAGCCCTTTGGATTTCCGATTGAATGAGCCCCTTTTGAAGTTTCTACGATAACGCCTTCTATAAAAACGTTATATGCCCCCACGGCATAACTTAAAACCCTTGCTCTGAGGGTTGTGGGGGAGTGTCCTCCTCAAAACATATGTTCTACTTGGAAATCAACTACGCTGAACAAAATGGCTATCTCAAAATTTTGATTGGATGTGTCTGGGGAAATGATGGGCGTGGGGGGATAGGGCTAGTTACCCTCCAATCACTTTCAACTATTAAAAATAGTCGAATTGAATTTCCAATTGAATGAGCCTGTTTTGAAGTTTCTACGACAACACCTTCTGTAAAAACTTTATATGTCCCCAGGGCATAACTTAAAACCCTTGCCCTGAGGGTTGTGGGGGAGTATCCTCCTCAAAAACATATTTTCTATCTGGAAATCAACTACGCTGAACAAAATGGCTGTCTCAAAATTTTGATTGGATGTGTTTGGGGGAATGATGGGCGTGGGGGGGGGGCTATTTGCCCTCCAATCACTTTCGGCTTTTAAAAAGGGCACTAGCCCTTTTAATTTCCAATCGAATGAGCCCCTTTTGAAGTTTCTACGACAACGCCTTCTATAAAAACCTTATATGCCCCCAGGGCATAACTTAAAACCCTTGCCCTGAGGATTGTGGTAGAGTGTCCTCCACAAAAATATATTTTCTATCTGGAAATCAACTATGCTGAACAAAATGACTATCTCAAAATTTTTCTTGGATGTATTTGGGGAAATGATGGGCGTGGGGGGGGGGGACTAGTTGCCCTCAAATCACTTTCAACTATCAAAAAAGGCAATAGCCCTTTCAATTTCCAATTGAATGAGCCCTTTTGAAGTTTCTACGACAACGCTTTCAATAAAAACTTTATATGCCCCCAGGGCATAACTTACAACCCTTGCCCTGAGGGCTGTGGGGGGAGGGGTTGCCATACTTAAAGACCTAATTTCCAAAACTTTCAGCTACGTTGAACAAAGTGGCTACCTAAAAATTTCGATTGGATGTGTTTGGGGGAATGATGGGTGTGGGGGGGGGGCAGTTGCCCTCCAATCCCTTCGACTATTAAAAAGGACACTAGCCCTTTGGATTTCCAATTGAATGAGCCCCTTTTGAAGTTTCTACGACAACGCCTTCTATAAAAAACGTTATATGCCCCCACGGCATAACTTAAAACCCTTGCCCTGAGGGTTGTGGGGGAGTGTCCTCCTCAAAAACATATTTTCTATCTGGAAATCAACTACGCTGAACAAAATGGCTATCTCAAAATTTTGATTGGATGTGTCTGGGGAAACGATGGGCGTGGGGGGGGGCTAGTTACCCTCCAATCACTTTCGACTATTAAAAAGGGCACTAGCCCTTTGAATTTCCAACTGAATGAGCCTGTTTTGAAGTTTCTACGACAACACCTTCTATAAAAACTTTATATGTCCCCAGGGCATAACTTAAAACCCTTGCCCTGAGGGTTGTGGGAGAGTATCCTCCTCAAAAACATATTTTCTATCTGGAAATCAACTACGCTGAACAAAATGGCTGTATCAAAATTTTGATTGGATGCGTTTGGAGGAATGATGGGCGTGGGGGGGGGGCTATTTGCCCTCAAATCACTTTCGGCTATTAAAAAGGGCACTAGCCATCCCAATTTCCAATCGAATGAGCCCTTTTTAAGCTTCTACGACAACTCCTTCGATACGAAGTGCCCGGGTATGGAGAAAAAAATAACACATTGTGCCCACATCGTTCTTTACTTAGGCAGCGCGAGCGCGCTGCCTATGATAAAAACCATGGATGTTAACAATATGCAACTTGCATAACTTACAGCCCTTTCATAACTACCAGGTTTGTACTCACCCTCCACCCCCTCCAAAAAATCTTAGACTCGTAAGAACGTACAAAATGTACATAAACAAATTCTTGACGTTTTTTATAGGTTTTTTTTTTTTGTATCACGCATTCGAAACAAAAATCCTGGATACACTCTTGCGATAGACCTATGTTTCTTCATAATATCTGGAGAGAAACCTTTTTCGATACTATCTTGGACAAAATTCAGAACAGGGCTATAAACGAGCGATCTAGCGGTCCACGCCATCAGCACCGAATGCTGAATAAATACTGAATGAAGGAACCTAGGAACAAGGGAAGTGTAAGGACCCCCTCAACTGTTCCCCACAATTTATGGGTAACTTAATACCGGGGGAGGGGTACAATACGTCGCTTGCGGGAGGTTCCTTCCTCTCTTCTGCTTGTTCCCAGCACGTTTTTCAAAGTTTTTTTTTGTGACAAAAATCCTGGATACACTCTTGCGATAGACGTTGTTGCTTGCGTCGCTCTGCAAGTAGGACCAATGGGTTGCAGTTGCGACAATACATTACATGATTTTATTATTGAGGGTCAAGATTTTATTTTGCAAGACTAAGTTTTCTGGTAGATTTTACTAAATTAATGTCATTGTACAAATAAGAGCTTTCGACCATGTAGGGTTTTCAGAGAGCTATTTCACAGACCTTCCTACTAATTCACAAATAACCCTAATAACATTGCATTTGTATAGGTGGCTCGCTATGCCCGTGCAAATATATTTGAAAGACATATATTACGACGCCTGACGCCTATTATTATATCAATGGCAAAAGTGAGAGTTTCTCTAGACCATGATGGGCCTTAAAAAAGTAACTACTATTACCGGGAAAAACCAAAAAATTGTACTTATAATTTCTAGAAAAAAATTAGTAAGTTACAAAATAGGGAGAAAGAATTAGTTTTTCCCCGAAAATAAACTTATCAAAAAGTTTAACTTGGGCAAATCATGCTTAAATTTAGGTAACGCCATTAAATACCGGGCGTCGTGTAGTTTCTAAACCAATTTCAAAATCAAATCTTGATCCATCGTTGCACATTGTTTCTAGATGCCTTTCTTATTAATTACAATACTTTTTTTTTAAGATACTCAAATCTTCAATTCTTGAAGTACCTAGCTTCAACGTTCAGAACTGCGGAAGCACTAAATCATACCAAAGTTATAACAACACGATTTATTTTAATTTGGCAAAACCAGTATCGCTGCTGAATTCCTAATTTGAAGGAGATCTAAGATATCAAACACACAAGGAATATTAAACTAACTATAAGCACAAAATAATAAACTTGTCCAAAGCACAGTAGACAGAATATACCAGTAAGCTTATCGCAGATCATTTCTGGTCTTCGTGAACAAAAAGCTCCTCCCACTTATTTCTGCCTTATTTCTGCATTAGCTTGTTTCTGCATTAGCTTTATTTCCGTTTGTTTCAATGCACTTTGATGGAAACAGTCGGAAACAGACTAACCTGCATTCCCGCTAATCTGACTTCGCCTGTGTTTATATCTGCCAAAACGGAAATAAAGCTAATGCAGAAACAAGCTAACCCCGGTCCGGGTTTTTATAATGGGTGAGATAGAGAATGATCATACTGCTAATTATATAAACTGTGGTCCAAAGTGTCACTTCCCCACTATCAGTGGTATTTCTAATAAGATTTATACTCTTATTTCAAAATTCAACACTAGTCCCATAAAGATCTATTGTTAGCATCTTTTAAATGGGAAGAGAACTTAGGGAAGAAAGTGGTGATGGGGAAATCTTTCCAATTTGACCAAATCAATGCCATATTCTTGTCAAAAACATAGAAATATTCATTCGAATATGGTATAATCTGTAGACTTCATACAAGCTTATAGTACCAAAATCAAATAGTGATTTTCATCCAAAAAATCCTTTTTACGGTCACTCCTCTGTAGTTGATCGAAGCATCCTCTCTTCCTTGCACATTTAGAACAATTTTACCTTCCTGATCTAACAATTCTTTCATTCCTTGCTGCTGCCAGAAGGACAATCAATAATTTGGTATATATATAGGAGACTTTTCGAGTCCCTTAGTTGCACCAACAATATGAAATAATCTATCAATGAGCCGGTGAAGCATCATAGTTAAAAAAACATAGTCGAAATTTGAGTTTTTTGGAACTTCGTTTGAGGTTTGTGTGGTCCGTCAGTTCACAACCGACACGGCAAATAACGATTGAAAAAATTCGGTGTCTATGCCTTCGATGATTTGGGCCGCTCGTAAAACTAGGACTCTTATTACTGACCATATTCCCTTAGTTTAAGCCATTGAAGATCAAGTGCCGGAGTACAAAAAAAAACATCATAAATACCAAAAACTTCTTTGAATACCTATCAAAAGCAGAATACTAAATAGCACACTTGTTGCGAGCACCTAAAAGGAAAACTGTTAATCCTCTAAATACATTTTTGCTGACCAAAAAAACGAAGTTTTCAACCTTAATCTGACGGTTTGCTGACATTAAAAAATCAGGTACACCCGGACGCGTCACTACTTGTCGCGAAGTGTGCTATGTGTAAAACAAAGAGGCACTGAGTGGAGGAACTGTGCACGTGGTAGAACAAGTGACGCTACGAGATGTGGACTGAGTGTTGGAAAATTGACAATTTTTCGCTTGTGTCCAAAACAGAAGTGAATCTAATGTACTCTCTATCGTACTCTATCGATCTCTCTGTCGATTAACGTAAAATCGTGCTATCGGATTTGACTCTTGTCAGAACCATCCTTTGGGCGTGAAAACATCGGAATCACCAATTGTTATCTATGATCAAAATCATCGTCGTAAAGCATAGTTTCTAGTAGTACATTTATCTCTTTCGCTTTCTCTACTTACCAGTCTTTATCCCGTCTTTCGTTTTCAACGACAAATAAAACTTCGTGAATGAACTTAGGACCTTTTTCTTCAGCTTCCAATTTGCTATTCAAGCGTCAAAAACCTTAAAGGTTGACTTCTACGCTGACTTAAACAAACCTCCTGAGAATCATCATGTCATGGGAAGACCTTTTTTTTCTTTTCTTTATCTGAACGCTTTACTTTCAAATACAAAAAATCAGATACAAAAATATGATGAAAGAGATAAGGACATGGTAAATATAACACACAACTTATTCATTTTAATTTTTTTTTTGCACTGCCTTCTGCTAGAACAGAAATGGGATCAGCAACTGTTTCTTTGACTTTAACTGCTGCTGGGGGTTTCAGGAGTAGTGGCTACCTTTTTTTGTTCAGCACGTATCGACCATCTATCATGGCCTGCACTAGCTGCATCTCGACCATGTCCTTCTTTTCAATGCCATTTAGCCGGTTATAAGCTTTGTTCAGCAGCTCGTTTGCGGCCTGTTCCTTGGAACCAAACGTCTCTTCCTTTTTTTTTTAGAGAGATTTTTGAGTCTCTATTGTCTGTCTTTTCAAAGAGGTTTCAGTGAGCTGCTGCTCTCTCAGCCATTCTTTTGCCTCAAAAAGCCAGCCTCTCTTTCTCCAGGTTTTTCTTTCAATGCTTTTCTCCTGCTGTAGGTACAAATCATAGCTCTTTCTAGCGGATTTGGCAAGTTTTATCAAGTGTTCGGTGATAGCATTATTTTGCACACGTCGTCCAAATCTACCCAACCCATCTATCACAAACACTTTTCCATTCAAAGTTCTTTCATTCATTGAAGCTCTTTCTTCACTGAGAACTCACCCAGAGATGCAGAAACCCCACTCAATGCTAGCAGACACATGTGAAATGGTCAAAGCAATACGACTTCAGGCAAATTTGGATATTATCCTCCCTGGATCACATTATTCCACTTGTCGTCTATCCTTCCCGGCTCCAGTGGAGGTCCGGATAATTGGAGTAGCCTAAACTCGTCAATTAGCACCTCCTTTCGCGTCACGATCAATAATTTTCTGGCAACATTTTTTTTTTTACATCTGGTGTCCATTTAAATGCTATAAATAGCAACATACACGAACCAGAATCTCTCAAGTTGAACAATTTTAAGGATTAAAAACAAAAAAAGGAGGAAATTTCTTCAGTGCCTATTTTCTCATTTCTTCATTTACTCCTCTATATCAGGGCTGTTACAGGTTCGATTAGTTTCAATTCAATTAGGTTCGATTGGTTTGTAATTTTTCGTACATGAGGTTCCTTTTTACCCAATGGCTCACGAGTGTAATTGCAAACTAAACAGGGAAGAAAGTTGCCTTGAACCGCTTCCAAAACCATTGCAAAAAAAAAGAAGAAAGAAAACCTATCTCTTTAGCTATCTTTAAAGAAAAAAAAAACTATCTCTGCACACGGTAAGGAAAGAGGACAGGGATCCCTTAATATACGTCCAAGCAGGCACGCAATCATTTTTTTTTTGGTCGGGGGGAATAGCAAAATATTTTTGGGGAAAAGTGTAACATAGCTGAAACTAGCTTTGAAACTTCATCGTGATGCAGAAAAGTTAACGCTTTCAACAACTGCAAAATTCCCCGCGGAGTATTTGCTTGAGAATATATCTTGCGGCCGCAAAATAATGCTTTTAAACGCGCTGCAAAAACGAGCGTTTTGGAAGCTCGTCTACTGACTCTAGAGAGTCAAGAATCTCGTCACTCACAACTGTAGCGGTGACACAACGTTCTTTTCATCTTTGAAGGGCAGAAGTGTTAGCTCATCCCTAAGTTCTTTGGTCTTTTCGGATTTTAAAACTCGTCCAGACAATGTCAAGACCGAGAGTTAGTTAACGTTTTGAAGAGATTCAAACTATCAACAACGAAATGACACTCTGCTTTCAGTCGGTTGTTTGATCAGCCAGATGATCTCTTTTTACGTATTTAATTTCATAAGACTAGGGTTTTTCTATGGAATATAGAAAAGAAGTACTCAAACAGAGCTGGCATCTGTTCCCTTAATCTTGAAGCGGTAGGTCCTATTGTTTACTATCTGGTGGGTACTTGTTTCAAAAAGAGAGTCTTAGGAACGCCAGTTTTCTTTTGAACCTTCCTGCAGTCTTCTTGTCTAGCCGGCCAGTCACTGCAGACTTTCGCTACCTGTAAATTCACGTTTTCACTGTCAATCAGTCGGAAAAGTTTTATGTTCACGTTCGGATCGTCACGACTTAACGCTAGTAGTTTAGAGATAGATTAACCATTCACATAGATTGTTCCGACTATTTCTGACGAATTCCTCAGATATGACATGTCCAATAAACGCGGTTTTCAGATGTCTTTCTACCACTGGTTTCACCTTCTCGGACAAGAATCGGAACCTCACTTGAAGCTCTTTCTTACTTTCTGATTTTGTAATTTCGTCGATCTCGACAACATAATAGCTGTTGCGAACTTCATCAAGGATCCTTCCAGAAATGGGGTCTAAGAGCTTCGGTTAAAAAATAAGCGAACTTAGCTCGCACTGTGTATCTGAATATTTTTCCAAATACATCTGTTATTCCGTCTGCGGATTTTCCTGAGTAGCTTGACTCAATCATCTTCAGAGCCAATGTAATTTCTGCAACTGCTTTTTCATTCCGCACTACCCAAGCACCTAGGTGCATGGACAGTTTTGCCGGTTTACCGCTCTCCATGGAGGATGCTGTCAAGAGACGAAGCTGATTCGGCGTTAGCTTTAGGGTAACATTCTTCTTATGTTAAGCAGTTCTGGCGTCCTGTAGTAAAGCATAGGAGCCCTAATGACAGACAAGCGATGTATTGCAGATAGAAGAGTAGAAAGAGAAGAGACCTCCCGGAACGGCTCTACGTCACTCTTTCATTTGGTGTCCCGTCGCATCTTTCCCTTCCAACCAAGGCTCCTTGAATTTGCACTTTCCTATTCTTATTCAAACTGAAACTTCAGACCCTAACCCTTAAAAAAACTTCAAACCCTAAACCTTCAAATTAAAAAGGGCGCTAGGAAGTATTCTAATAGTGCTAGAAATTTATGTAAGATCAAAACCGAAAAAACCTGGTTTTTAAAACCGTCTCCTTCGTATTTTGTACTTAGAGCCATTCTCTTATTATTTTTTTCCCCCTCTCTGTGTAACAAAGTGACCCAGAAAAGAGTTTTCTATGAAATTAACAAAGCCCATTAAACCCTACCGCCTCCTAGCCTATTCACTCCAGACGTAAAAGGGGTCACTCATTTTTGTTACAAGTCTGTCTACTCTGTCCAGACAGCAACGTTGAAGCCTATGTAACAACAATTTTAGTCTTTCTTAGACAACCAAAACATGTTCCAAGAATCTCAATTGACCTTAGGGACCTTTATCAATTTGAGGGACCAATAGGGACCTTCAGTAGATTTTAGGGACTTTAGGGACTTTATGGCAGCCCTGAGTACACAACCTCTGGCTCACCCTTGCGGTGCAACGCATAACCTAAGCAGCAAAATATAGCGCTATACAAGAATCGAGCTAAGCTCTGTTTTTGCGTTGTGTTGGCTTGTTGAAATTAAAGTTGTGTTACTTGAATTATTATTCATAGCGGAGGTTAATAGCAACGAAGACCATACTGCCTTTCCATAACAAACAAACACACTTAGAAACAACAGGGCAAGTTTTCTCAAGACAGTGGAATTCAATTCAGCGAAAATTTTTTAAAAGCGTTTTTAGTTTTAAAGTTCGCATTTTAATGTGAGTTTTATTTACATATATTTTTATTGGTGTTGTGCTAAGACGACCCTTGGACATATGACCGAAATATTCACTGAATTGAATTCCACTGTCTTGAGAAAATTTTCCCTATTGTTTCTAAATGTGCTTGTTTGACAGCTGAGGTTTGTACGAAAGATTGGCAAACGTAGTGCAAGCGTGATAGAGACTACCTTAAAAACCCTGATTACCAAAATAAAAGCCACGCTATTGATAAGGAATTCGGCAAAAGTATGACTGATAAGATCAAATCAAAAACTTATGTATTCTTCAATTTCCAGTTTTTTTTTTCAGCTCATTGTTTTTTACTAGTCTCTCGAAAAATCAAATACGTGCTTCCATTTTGTTCACCAGCCAGCCGAAGTATGTCATCTGTTTATTCAACTACCTGAACAATTGAATTCCTAGTTAAATTGAAAATTTACCCTTGTAAGCTGAAATTAATTTAAATAAAAATCATATTGTTGACGGAATGAAAGCATATACGATTTACCAAAAATACGATTTAAACAGAGCATATACGATTTAAACAGAAAAAGAAATACGGTATGTACAAAGTATCCAGTACGATAGCTTTCAGCACAAAACTGAGAGACTTCTACACAACGGAAGTGAAACTCGATCTCAGCGCAAACACACCGACCCATCGATGTGCGAGAGGCTTAAGGATCCCTACTATGACAAGCATTCGGTCAGGTTTCAACTCTCTGGTGGCATCTTCAAGAGTATGGGATATACTTCCAGCTAAGGTATGGCTGTCATTCTTCTGGCACCATCAAACGCCTGCTGATTCAAATTTTAGAGGTTAAGTTAAATCTATATAGCCTATGGTGATTGGTAGTTATATTTCTTATTAGTATCATTCTTTCACATAGCTTGGTTGTATATTTAACATGAATATTTGTTCTTCCTTTTTATACATGCAGATTGATTTTTTGAAAGTAGTTCTACTTTTATTTTTGAGTTGGATATAAAAGCGTGGTAATATATATTTCTATTTTTGAAATGGTTATGAGAGGGTGATGTCACCTTTCTTTCTCTTATTTGTGTTTTATTGCCGGGTCTATGGAGTTTTCAATTGGCTGATTTGAGTTAACTAATGGTGATAAATGGTATCAGGTATCTCTTTTTCTTTCTTATTGTTTGATTCACTTTTATTTTTCTTTCCCAGTTTACACTGAACTATGGAGCCTACTCGATAGTTCAGTAGTATGTGTATGTGTCTTTTTTCGTGTCTTTTGTTGTTGTACATGTATTGCTAATACGAGCTTGAACTTGACTTACTACAAAGATTTGAGCTTATGCAGTCTCACTAATTTGCTACTTGATGGCTTGGCCAAGCGAATTTTCTTCGTTGATTGCCCATATTTTAAACAACTTGAAGTAATTTGCCAAGAATACCTTTTCTGTGGAGCACCAATCTTATTGTTAGCCACTCATTGTGTCCACTATTGAAACCGCAGGAACAAAACGATAAATAACAGTTCGAATAGGGATAAAGCCTTTTATTAAACAGTAAAAAAAAAAAACACAATCTAACATATACTGGATATTTCGATCACACATACAGATGATATGTCTGCTGATGACGATTACTGTATATGTGATCGAAATATCCAGTATATTTTTTTTACTGTCTAATAAAAGGATTTATCCTTATTCAAACTGTTAACTATCATCATGGAAAAGCAGTGTGGTCTTCGAAATTACCTAGTAACAAATCCATGTCTGTTCCGTCATTTAATTGTTATGTCTCAATTAAACAAGGTTTAGTATAACTTTTTAATTCCTACAAAGACTGTATTTTTATTTATTTCCCAAAAAGAAAAAATTGCCAGGCTTTTCTGTTGACTCAGCACAGATAAAGCATAAAAGAATAGAGGTACTAATTGTACAAAAAAAAAAAAAATGACTCAAAAACTTTTTGTTCTTTTACTGGCTTAAAACTTCAGACAGATTTTAGAAACCAATTTAAAGACGGGGGTATTTGTCTCTCCAGAATAAGTGATAACGTGATTGGCTTACGGAAATATGCCAGATATAAACCAATGAAATTAGGCACATTTCTAGACGCGCTCATTATCATGGATGGCGTAGGCTTCATTTAATTTCTTTAATCAGATAACTTACATAACTACTGTCCCTTAATGCTTGAAGGGCCCCTTGTAGACAACTGATGACGGATTCAAGGATTTTTTGACGGCGACAAGATTCGTGCCACTGCTCATTACCAAGGATGGCATATGTTTCTTTAACTTACTTTAAACAGATAAATTACATAATTGATGTCCCTTAATACTTGAAATGCCCCTTGTAGACAACTGATAACGGATTCAAGGATTTTTGACGGGGACAAAATTCGTGCCGCTGTCATGTGCTCATTATCAAGGATGGAATATATTTCATTTAATTTACTCTAATCAGATAGATTACATAATTGATGTCCCTTAATACTTGAAATGCCCCTTGTGAACAAGATGACCAATTCAAGGATTTTTGACGGCGCCAGAATTGGTGCCACTGGCTCACTTCGGCTATTAAACCTTGAAAATTGGTGCAAGACCTTTAATTTTTCGTCTCTTACCCTGACCCTTTGGTTCAGGGCCGACCGATATCCTCTTTGATTATCGGCTAACTCTGAATAGTGCCACCAACAGAACTCTTTTGAATCCATTAGAGGCACAAAAGTCGTGGTACCAATGCTAAAATCGCTGTTTTACTCACTTTCTAAGATGGGGAACTGCTAACTTCTAGTCAATAGTTCCAGAGCCAACAAATAGATTGGCTATCTCTAAGTTTTACTAGGTTATTCCTAGAATATCTCCAAATCAGCATTTTGGATTTTTGGCCCTATTTCCGCTGAAACTGATGTTTTGCGGCAAAAATTGTAAAATTGGCATTTTTCTATGACTTGATCTATTTCCTTACTTAAAGAGTGCACTGGGTAATTTCAATTCGAATCAGCCGATATCCTTCAGCCACTAACTCCAAACGGTCACCCCTAGGGAAAAATAAAAGCGGATAAAACTTTTTTACAAACAAAATAACTTTTGTTGTATGCATTTTTGCTACGTTTTCACGAGTCAGACGAAAATTTCAAGGGTTCAAACCCCCTTACCCTTCCCCCCTGGATACGGTCTCGTCACCAAAGAGCTCCTTCAAAAGTCTGGTTTAAAAATTTCGGCTATTAATGGTTTTCTTTACGACGCTGCCACCATTACTGCCATGATAGTAGTTGCCACCACCATCACTGCCATGATATGATTACAAGGAAACATGAATCCATGAACAAGTAGATAAAAACCCTGTTTTGCAGATAAGAGAAGATCGATAAAGGTTGCCAGTGCTTTATTTACTAAGCCATTTGAACTAACTGCCTATTAAAGCCCATTTACAAAATCTTATTGTAAATGGAGCATTAGCAAAACTCTTGAGAAAATCTTTTCAAGGTAGTATGCCCTCAAAGACATCGAGACCAGTAAAGGTAATGATGGAAAAAGGCAAAAAAAATCACAATATATAAGTAGAATGGGTAACTGAGGATAAAATTGAGGATAAAATTGAACCAGTCAGAGGAGGTATAAGTGACGTGATCAAGTAAATTTTTCGCTGGAGAAGGGAATTGCATATTTTGCAACGTTTTGCTTCCTTTTTTCTGTAAAACTTTGGTTTGAGACAAAGCCGAGAAAAAAAAAATCAACAGCAACATATGTTCAGATCATGAGTAATTATATTAAATATTTTACAAGTAAGATCATAGATTTAAAATGCTAAAATGGTGGATATGCACTAAAAGATCAACTGCTAAAAAAAGAAGAAGAAATAGAATAGAAGTGTTAGAGAGAGCAGGATAAGAGCCATAATACAATTTGGTGACAAAGAAGGGAAGACCACATGAGAGCAGTAGAAAGGGGTTGAGATTACAGCCAGTGGATTCAGGCCAACGGGTCCGGATGGTCAAATTTAGGGCAGTAGAAGACACGGAAAAAACGGCCGAAATAACGGAGGCCAACAGAGTCAAGATGGCCAGAGTCAGGGTGACAGATTAACTTGTACTTGCAGCAGAATTTGGCATTTCCTGCCTCATACGACGGTTTAGCTTGCAGAGTCATACCACCGACCTCACCTCAAGCCGAAGTATCGGCGACACCGGGACTCGAATCCCCACCACGAAGGACATAGGTTTGCAGGCCCAGCGTGTGATCCACTCGACAAGGGTAATATGAACGAATGAATTTAATCCGCCATACAACAAAAAAAGAATAAGCGGAGTAAATGCACAAAAGAAAAAATAAACTAACAAAAAAAACTTCATATAGTCATATATACAAAACACAAAAAATCTAACAATCAGCAAACGGCACTGTATATACACAATCAGAAAGATCGCTAAAAGGTTTTACACGGGCATGATCTTCGAGCTCGGGCAGCTGAATTAAAATATTGCACAATTTATACTTATTCTCCAGGTAAATATTCCTGGTGTAAAGAGGGAGTCGGAGGAGAAACTTCAGAAACTTGATATTCCACATTGGGGAAACATAAAAAATAACTGGTAAAGCAACTGCTGAACAAAAATGTGGGAAAACTTTATTATTCAAGCAGAACTTCAGTGAAACCACTGAAGCGTAACTTATTCTTAAACCCACTACAACGCAGTCAACTATCATTGTTCGACTATTTTTATATTGGTTCCATATTTTACACAAAATTAGCTTAGAGAATAACTTGAACGTATAGCATGGCCTTCTAAGCAAAGGAAAGACCAAAAAATGACATAGGCTAAGAGATTCCGGATGGCTGAAGCTTGGGCATTAGAGGAAACGGAAAAAAGGGCATTTTGAGAACAAAGGCTTCTCCTCTTCAATAATTACCAATTTGCTTAGCTGTTTCTAGAGGATAAAGAGTAAAATAGGGGCGTGTTTCACAAGCCAATTATAATTAACTGATATTAATTGTAATTAAATTCAACCAAGACGGGTTGTAACTACAAAATCTACCCTTTACGTTACGCTCATCATAAGCAAAAGGTGCAATTGACCAGGCTTTTCTATCATCTGGTGTTTTGGGACGTTTATTTGCTTCAATATCTAAACGGTAATACAAATTAGGGATATTTTAACCTTGAAACTTTTAAACAACAAAACGAACATGGCATAATAATCGACATATTATTTTGCTGTCGATTGGGACGACAAGGTTACAGGAAATGATTTATAGGAAATTGGAACTTCATTGGAGAGGTAAACAGTGAGATTTCGAATAGACTGGGGTGGAGGAGCGTGAGCAGCAGTGTCTGCGTCAGGTGTCTTCGTGATGCCATGAGTTGTTAGTAGTAGTAATCTTCATTGTCCAAATTAACTTTTCCTGGCCTGAGCATCCACTGAAACAATTCAAAATTCATACAAATCAGCAATACCCTTACTTAATTGCTTTGGTGACACATTATCTTATTTCTGGGAAGCATCTGTTGACCTTTTTGAACCCAAGCTAGGATTATCGTTACATACTCGCTCCATATTTAAACTTGGTGACACGGACGCATTTCAACAACTTATATTCAAGTTGAAATATGTTTTGTGACAAATACTCGAATCTCTATCTGTGTCCATGCGGTCAGGGGTGGTCCAAATAATCACCTCTCTTTCGGTGTCCGTGCGGTCAGGGATGGTCAAACTTTCCGTGTGTTAATTCATTGTCTATCTATTTGAGTCGCATTGAACTTAATTGTGTTTGGCACCAGGCACTTACTAAAATCATTTTATAGGAAGATTTTCATTCTCTCCCATGATTATAAGGTCTTCGAAGTTCCATTACATACAAAATAAGTCTGAAGGCCACACTGCCTATACATCATGAATAAGAAACGAAAAAGGAAACTATGTTTTCTAATTTGTCTTTCAAGTTGTTATGCATACTTCATTTCTTCAGTGCTTCGATAGGTTGGTCATTTTTTATATATCGTTTTGCAGCGAAGGTGGTTTAGCGAAGGACCTTGTAGAAATATCTATTTTATTTCGTACTGATCGTTCACTGGCTAAAAACCATCCTCGTTGCTGTTTCGGCCTTTCGTTTCTTCACTTTCTTCTTTTTCGTTTCTTATTCATTTCATACGAAGTTAATATTTTTATTAATATGGGGCTTGATTAGCATTAGGGAGGATTCGTGGTTTAGTTTTTTTGAGGGGACCAGACTCCTATATTTCTTGTATTCAATATAATTCGTGTTTGTGGGCACGTTCTTCAAAGCAGCCCCCCCCTCCCCGTTAAAATGTCACATCGTCCGAAAAAAAATCTTAAGCACGTATTCTTTATCAAGCACAATGAGCCCAAACTGCCGTAGCTAGCAAATAGCAATGCCATTAGTTTTGATGGTGGCACAGCAATAGGAATAAACAGAGGGGACCAGACTCCCCGTCACTTCAGAGAGGCGTATAAAACCCCCTTTACACATAAACACAATGCAAATTTTTGTGAAGCTTTTAGAAAATACGTAATACAAAAAATAGAATAAAAGTGATGACATTTTCCATCAACTATAACTGAATAATATGCTATCCACCACCTTAGCAGAGGAAACTTTCCCCAACAAAGAAATAAAGGTACTCACGGACTCTGTAAGACCTGGATCATCCGAGCATTTCTGCATGTAAAATGATTTGATAGCGGCTGGAAACCGACACAGCATTATCGGTTCGTTTATTGCGTCAGTCATTTTTCGTTCTGGACCTTCAGGGATGTCCTGTTATAAAAAAAAAATAACTCTTCAAGATTGAAAAACATTTTTTTTTTTACATTTTTCTATTTTAAGATAAACTTCTTTTTTAACCAAAAGGGAAAACGCAAGCGTAGGTACGTCATATATATGTTGCTTTGAATGTTCGTAATCTGTTTAATGTCGACATTTACCGGTAAATTTCCGGAATTCCTTTTTCTCTGCCTTTTCAGTCTTATGCAAGCTTTGATGGTAAAAGTTAATGCTAAGTTAGGTTGGGTTAGGTTAAATTAGATTACGAATCTCGGAAATGGGTTAGAAAGCTAAACTGACTCAACCTAACGTAACTTAAACTAACACAGCCTAACCTGTCATCATCATTCCTTGCAATAAACTGAACAAGTTGATCGGCAACGCTGACTAAATTCAAGGAGAAAAAAAAATGTCTTTCGGACATTCACTGGTGAATGTCGGACATTCATCAATTTCGAACATTCACGATAACATGTACACTCAAATCAATATTATTACACTCGAAAACCAACATACAAAATAAACATAAAACATTATACACTTTCAAAAGTGTTATCACTAAAATGCCGAATAAAATAAGGTATAAACAACGAAAGATATTTCTTGGTATTAGAAGCTGAATAAATCATTAAAATATATGTTCAGTCTGAAACAAGCGATTTTGCGACTTGAACTTCCTTAAAAATTAGAAACATTTTTATTGCAAATCTTTAATAAAGATATAATACAAAGCAGGGAATTTTCAAAATCTAAGAGAAGAGGCAATTATTTTTCCAATCTTCTTAAATGAAAATATTTTAAAAAAGGCATTTTTCAAGGTAAAATTTTAGACCCCTTTCATCAATTTTTTCAACATCTTTTTTTCAACCATTTCATTGTAAAAAAAAGGCATTTTTCAAGCTAAAATTTTAGAGCTCCTTCATTAATTTTTTCAACAATCTTCACTGCAACTATTTTTCGAGCTAAAATTTCACACCTCTTTCACCAATTTTTTCAATATCCTTATTTCAACAATTTCAACGAAATCCTTTTTTCAACAATTTTCATCTAATATTCACCCTATTTTCAATCTAAAAAACCATTTAAACGAAATTTTGAAATGAATTTCGGTAGGTGAACAGAACTGAATCACAGCTATTAAATGATAGCAAAATTATTGTCTTCCGTTGATATATCAAAACTGTATGAAAGCAGAAAAATAGCTGGCTAAAAATTGCAAACGGAATGTAAACCTCAATTGCAAAAACTAGTTTTTATTTACCGGAGTCTAGTATGTGATTCTTTATTAGGAAGGTTCTGCAAGTCAAATTTGAGTCCTTTTAACCAACTTTTAGTATTGTTGTGTGCTTCAAACTTCCAAGGTATGTTTTAGCAGCACGAACAAGGTGTAAAGACTAATTTCCAAAGCTCCATTGTTATGAAGGTTGGGGAGATAATCCCCTTAAAATATGGCTTGATGTTTGCTTTATTATTCAAATTTTTGAAACATCCTATTCAAACAAGAAAAGAAACTTCCATCACTTTTTTTGATATGGGCCAGTGAAGGAAACATTTACACTCGTCCCAATCACCCTCCTTTGCAAAATGATTAATTTGAGTTTGGATTCGGATTAGTAACATATTATTAGAGAATTCTTATTAATTGAATTCTAAATGTAATAGAGATGAAGGACACACACGTATATAGGAATCTATTTTGAAAAGCCTAAAACATAAAGAAAAGAAAATTTATTAAAAGCCCCGAAAGCCGGTGAGTTGTACGAAAACATGGGAGAATTCATAAAACATAATCTTTTATTTATGAAAGTGGTTGGAGGGACCACAAGATACAACCCCTCTCCTTGTATATACTTGCCTGATCTATTGGATATAAGAAATACTTTTTCGCATGCTGACCAATGGTCTGAGCCCCCCCCCCAATCACTTATTTTTTTTTAGCAAAATAGTAGGCCTGTTGTACTGTGCTTCCGCCGAAATTGTACAAGAACTTTCAATATGCATGACTGGAGGATCAAGCAAGGCCCGAAGACTCTGCAAACCCCTCCCACTATACATTAATAAGAAACGTAGGTATGCATCACCTTGTTTGAACCCGCATCATACGAGGATTTTAATCAATAGGATTGGAAGCTTCTTTTCTTTATATAGACAGATATAGAAGCACGTTCCACCTCATTTAAAGTGAAATCACGCGAGTATTTTCATCCGTAAAATTGGGGACACGAAGTAAACTTCCATTCCCTGTACTACCCCAACCCTCCCACATCCTACCACCAACTGTGTAGTGGGGGTAGACATGTTGGAACCTTATTAAATTAAAAACACGTAATCATCTTTAGCTTGTTTGTTGAGACAAGAACTGGGTCTATCCGACGCCATCCCTGCGATGTTTTTGGCAGAAAAGTCGGAAAGGCAGAAAGATGGGTATGTTGTACCTTCTTTCAAGCAGAATCATACCCAAATATTCAAACGGAACGATTGGAGGCGCAAAGTGGCCGGAGTCTCTTTAATACCACCCTCACCACTATCCACCACCTGGATAGCTTCACATATGTAAGCAGCGTTATTAAAAAGGATGAGAGATGCAGTAAAAACGTAAAGAGTAGAACATCCAAAGCACAGAGAGTTTAATCACAGTTGAAGAGAGCTTGAAAGAAGTAGATAATTCTTAGAAATAAGATTAGTATGCCAGAAGTTACGACAATGACAGGTTGTCATGTATGATTCCAAATTGTGGGTATCCCAAAAATTGCCGAGCATATGCTATATATCTTCCACAGAAACAGTTTGAGGATAATTTAGATATTCGTTAGAACTACTATAGATCAAACAACAATCTTAGTTCTAAAAATTATCTACTTATTTCTACTCTTTTTTTCTCCCTGTGCTTTGGATATTCTACTCTTGACATTTTCCTGCATTCACCGTCTTTGCTAATAACGCTACCTATTTATGTGAAGGCATCCAGGTGGTGCATAGCGACGAGGATGGCGTTAAAAAGGTTCGGACCACTTTTTTCCATTAAAATTACACACTCATTTCCATTAAATTCATCCACATATTTTCCATTAAAATTGAATATTCTTCTTCTTTTCTGAGACAGGCTATACATGGTTGTATAGGTTTCTACTTAATCAATTAAAACAATATAACGGTCTCCCTCGGAGCTTCCGGACAGTGTGAGTTGCAATTCAGTTTGTGAGCATTTCTCTAATGTGGGCCTTAATGTAGGATCCAGTATCCCTGTCCTGGCTGAGGATGGCGATTTTACACAATTTCTGCCTGATAAGAGCGAAGTATCTGCTTATTTAAAGCCGGTTAAATTAAGTGAGTTGTGTGAAGTGGTTAAAAATATGAAAAACAGTGCAGCAGGATCAGATCTCATGACTGTGAAAGCTTTCCGTGTTATTTATCCTATTGTTTCTAGTCAGTTGGTAATGCTAATAAATGAGTGTTTTAAGTCAGGTATTTTCCCCGATTGTCTGAAGATTGCGAAAGTGAAGCCGCTTTTTAAAGGGGGTGATAGTGGGAATTTAGATAATTATAGGCCTATTTCGCTTCTTCCTGTTATTTCTAGAATAACAGAGAGACTAATAAATGTAAGAATGGTTAATTTTCTAGAATCTAGGTCTTTTTTTCGATCTAGTCAGTTTGGATTTAGGAAAGGAATGTCAACTGAGCAAGCAGTGATCTTTTTGACGACATTTGCTAATGATCATTTAGATCGTGGTCTTAAAGTGGCATCCGTTTTCCTTGACATAATGAAAGCATTTGATTGTGTGGATTATGAAATCTTAGTAAAGAAGTTAGATCATTGTGGTATCCGTGGAAAATTTTGGAACTTGTTAGATCATTCCTGAGTGAACGTATGCAGATTGTTCAAATCAAAAGTGAGACCACTAGCCCGCAGAGAGTCAAGGCTGGCGTCCCTCAAGTGTTAGTTTTGGGACCTCTTTTATTTTTGATTTATATAAATGATATTTACCGGTGCATTGAAGATATAAACATTTCGGATAAAGGGGATCGCGGTAACAGAATTATAATTCCTAGTTTTGCTGACGATACACATTTTACAGTTGCTGCGAGGACAGAAAGAGAACTTCTACTAGTTCTGAAAAAGGGAATGGAACAAATAGAGAAATGGATGAGAGTTAATAAGCTTAAATTAAACCATAAGAAAAGTCAATTTGTGATTTACGGGAGAAGTGTAAATTACTATCCCTGGATAGAGAAACTAGAACTTGATGGGAATGCTATAGGACGTGTCAGAGCAGTGAAGTTTCTTGGAGTGATAGTTGATGAGTGCTTGAGTTTCAAAGACCATATTAATCAAATTGCAGCTAGAGTTGCCCGAAATTTGGGAATTATAAGGAAGCTAAAGCGTACTTTCCCTAGACCGGTTCTCAGAATGCTTTATTTCTCCCTTATTAATCCATATATGATTTATTGTATATTGGCTTGGTCTTCAACGTTTGTGGGTCATTTATCGTAGATTAGAGTATTACAGAATAAAGCTGTAAGAGTACTTACTGGAGATGATAAGCGTTCCTCGGTTAGAGCAAGGTATGCTGAACTACATATTGTTCCACTATTTGGATTGATTAAGTTTTATGATGCTCTTTTTATGTTTAAACATCAGAATAAAATGCTACCAATTTGCTTTCAAGATTTTTTTGCCTGTTTCTAGTTTTCATTCTTATAGTTTAAGACTTTCGAATGAATTCAGACTACCTAAGCTTTTGACAACTAGGTCAATGTTTTGTATCCGCCATGTTAGCCCTCGTGCTTAGAATAGTCTGCCAGAAGGGATAAAGAAGGTGACGGATGTTTCTGAATTTAGAAGTCTGTTAAAAGAACATTGTTATAGGGTATATGGGAGTGAGTGAGTCAGTTCTCCGGTCTCTTTTGCCTTTAGTTTGCTAATGTTTTTTTTTTTTTTGCTGTTGTTTGTGTTTGGTTGATGGATTGAGAAGGACAAGGATAAATATGTTGAATATTGAGAATTGATGAGATATAATGAATAGGGGTGGTATAGTCGCTTATTAGTTATTTTTATGTGATAGGTTTTTTTTTTTTTTTCTTTTTTTTTTTTTCTTTTTTTTTTCGTTCTTTTTTTTTAGGCCTAGTTAAGGTAGTGATCTCCTTTACAAGCTTAGCTTCTGGATTTTGTTATTTTTGGTTGATGAATAAACCCTTATTTATTTATTTAAAAAAAAAAAAAAAAAAAAAAAAAAAAAAAAAAAAAAAAAAAAAAAAAAAAAAAAAAAGAAAGATATAATTTTCACTGTCCTTGGTATTTTCAATATTCTTTATATTATGCAACTATTTCTTGATTCGAATCAAGTTCAAGCTAAAACATCGGATTAAAATTACTTGGTGGCGTTAGCGCCAACTTCGGGGACCGTATTTTTGTTACGCCTAATACGAATCATTAATCCTTCCTAGGATTAGCACTAGTAAGGATTAAGTACAAATTATCAGTTTATATCAGACTCGTCAACAGTCTGGTAAGTAAACCGACCATGAAAACTTGAGAGGAATTGTTAACAAAGTTTCTTTTTGTAAAATAAACTTCATTTAACATGGGTCAATTCAAATAGGCTTACGGAAAGCTAGCTGTCTGTTAATATTTCAATTCTTTTTTTCTTATCTAGAACACCATGTGTTGTACCAAATCTTTAAAATTGTTCCATATGCATCTGACCAAAACTTATTTATCTTCAACATTTTACATTTCTTCTTTTTATTGTTTCAAAGAAAATGGCATTAAAACCAGTTTTGCAAAATATCCGTATTTCTTTAAAACAATTTTTGCGTAACTACTTTTAAGCTATGCACATGATTTTTGCAAAAAAATGGCAGTCCTTTTGAAACAAACGACAATTTTGCAATAGAAAAAATTGACAATTATGGAGTTTCCTCAAGAAAATGGTGTTAGAATGAGTCTTTAAACATCAGCATTCCCCGAAGTTTTTATATAGCTGCATTTGAACTATGTATACGACCCCCCCCCCAAAAAAAAAAAATACGTAAAAGAAATTTGCGCGTCTGCTTTTTTAACTATGCATTTGTTTTTTTTTTGCTAGAAAATGACAGTTCTTTAGAACCATTTTGTAGTTCTTTGGATTAAGTCAGTTGGAATCAGTTCTTTGGAACTTCAATTTGTAGTTTTCTCCAGAAATGATATTAAAACAAGTTTTAAAAACATCCCCAGTCCTCTAAAAGTTTTACTTAGCTACTCTTTAACTACGCAAATAATTTTTTTCAAGAAAATAGCAGTTATTTTGGAGCAAATGACAATTTCGCCATTGCAGGAAAATGGTGCTTTTGCAGTTTCTTCAAGAAAATGGTATTAAACCAATTTCTACGAAGCTACTTTCTAACTATACACAAGATAATTTTGGAAATGATTTTTTTTTTTGCAGAAAATGGCAATTTTGAAACTGCAAGAAAATTTCAGTTTTGAAGTTTCCTCAAGAAAATAACATTAAAATGAGTTTTGAAAAATATCGGTAATCTCTCTAAACAGTCTTCATGAAGCTGCTTTTTAACTACACAAGTTTTTTGGAAAACATGGCAGTTATTTTGCATAAAAAGATATTTTGCCATTGCAGTAAAATTACAAGGCAAAGGTAATTTTGCCATTGAACGAAAATTGTAATCTTAATGTTCCCTCAAGACCATGGCACTAAATGAGCTTTCCAAAACATCCGTATGTTCTAGCAGTTTTGCGAGGCTACTTTTTAACTATGCTAACGATCTTTCGCAAGGAAATGACAGGATTCTTTCCCGATTTGACATTCCTTTAAAAAAATTTACGTAGCTGCTATATAACTATGGACTCAATTTTTCCAAAAAAAATGGTCATTTCACCATCATAAAAACAAATTCAAGAAAATTGCTATTTGCAGTTTCTTCAAGAAAAGGGAGTTTCGAAACATTTATTTCCACTAAAAGTTTTGCGTAGCTGCTTTTGAACTATGCGAACAATGTTTTTGCATATACTCTGCGCTATTTTTGCAATTTTTCGCATAAGAAGACAAGAAAAAGTTTACAAGTTCGTGTTTATTCTCCATTGTAGAATCCAAAATAATAGCTATCAACTTTACTTTTACATTCTTTTTCTAATCTGAATTTGACTATGCTAATTGAACAGGGGTTATATTACCACCCCTAGTGATTTATAACTATTTCTAGAAATTTTTTATGTTGGCAAAAACAAAGATCACTAAATTAGCAACATAAATCACTAGATTATTGAAGAAAATCAATAAATCAATTAAAAATCACTAAATCTAGTGGTTTCTTTTTCACTGGGTGGCAACCCTGGTTATATGATACGTTTGTCGAAACTGACACTTCCACTCAGCCACTCTGACAGGCAGGGACCGAGGATACATGTATGAAAAAAACTTTTAAAACACAATTTTGCACTGCGAAAAGAATGATGCCACGCATTCGCTACTTTTCAGGCGTAAGGTAGTAGGGACGTATCTACATAAGAAAGCAAAGGAACATAAAAAAATACATTCTTCAGACTGAATTATACATTTCTATATATGTAAGGCTTACAACAGGTTTTGCAGGGCATAACCCCCCCCCCCCAAATCCCCTTACATGCTTTCAGTGCAAAATAGATTTTACAAAAATAAAATAAATCAGGTGTTTTAGATGCAGGGTATATTTAGGCCCGGTGTTTGTAGATAACCTAGCATATCTTCTTAACTTTAGAGCATAACCTTAGCCTAGCATAACCTTAGGATAACCTAGCATAACCTTAGAGCATATCTTCTAAGTTGAAAGTAGGCGTGTTTTTATTGTCTATATTAATCACCTTACTATAGCAGTGATTAATACTAACAGAACGTGGGCTGCGGTCGCTAAAAGCCTGCAAAGAGGGATTTTTCATAAATTTTATATTCAAAATAATGTTCTCTATATACAAGAATAATCATGAAGTCTCTAAATAAAATTATCTTGGAGGTCTTTCAGACTTCTGTGCAGCGTCTAAACAAATTATCCCGCCTCCCCAAACGCCAAGATGTTAGCTATACTTTATACTCACCCAAAATCTGTGCCGTTGTGATTCAACTGCGGTTTCAACATTCCTATGCATAAATTATCCCAGATCCCAAATGTCAAGATGTTAGCTATGCTTTATATACACCAAAAATCCGTGCGGTTATGGTACAACTGTAATTTCAACATGCCAATACCCAAATTATCCCACTTCCCAAAATGTCATGGTTCTAGCTACATTTTGTACACACCCAAATCCGTGCAGTTATGATAGAGCTGTAGTTTCAACATGCCGATACCCAAATTAACCCGCTTCCCAAAATGTTCAGATTATAGCTATATTTTATACACACCCAAAATCCGTGCAGTTATAGTACAACTGTAGTTTCAACATGCTAATACCCAAATTATCCCTCCTCCCAAAATGTCAGGATTTTAGCTCTACTTTATACTCACCCAAAATCTTATATATATGAAAAGAAATATTACCTCTCCAAATTCATAGAATGTACCATCACTTTTGGTAATATTGTTGTCTTTCAAATACTGGATGGCCTCTGTATAATTCATTCTTCTGAAAGGTCTTTTCGGTATTTTGAAATCGGGGTTAAGTTCAATCACTAACTGTCCCAAAGGATGATTGAAAACACGTTCACAAACATTAACAACTAAATCTTCAATTTTGTTAAGGAGATCGTCAAAAGTGATGAATGGACATTCAGCTTCTACATGGGTGTACCTGAAAAAATTTGAAACGAAAATGGGGCTGAACCAGATACCGCCAATGGTAGTTCTGCCCTCTCTTACGCCCGGGGCAAAACTTTAATTAACCAGCCCCCCTCCTGTCTTTCATAAAATTTTCAGGCCGAAATCTAACAAAAGTTTCGTTTATTAAGCAAATTATCTTCAATTTATAATCTAAGTTATTTAATAATTATTCATTATGTTAATTTAATTATAATTAAACAGTTTCTCATACTTCAATTTATTTTTATTTTATCAATTAATTTATCGTTTATTAATTATTTTCATTTATGAACTGCGCCCTCAACTTTATTTTAATAGAAAAAAAAAAAATCAAAAATTCCAAAATGATTATAACCGTCACATTGTTTATTTAAAATTTTACGCCCCTAAAATTCCTGCGCCCGGAGAAAGTGCCCCCTCTATCCCTCTCCCAAAACCGCCTCTGCATACCGTACATCATAGATATGTATAAACATAAATTAACAAACAAATATTCAAAACCATTTTGGTGTTTTCAAATTGGGGTAAGTTAAAAACAGGCTTGCAAACCTTCACAGCCACATCTTCTATTTTGTCAAGGATATCATCATCAGAGGTCATGATTAGACATTCTATTTAGATATGTGAGTACCTGAAAGATTTTCACCCATTCAACACAGATATGCATAATCATAATCTAACAAACAAATATTCAAGATTTTTTGGTGTTTTGAAATTAAGGTTAAATTCATGCAGAAAGTGTCCCAAATAATGTTGCAAAACACGATTTAAAAAATGAGATCATGAAAACGTTCAAAAAGATGAAATGACGAACACGGTTAAAAATATGATACGATTAAAAAATCAAAACATGATTAAAAACATTAACAACCATATCTTCATTTTATCTAGATTACCAAAAGTTATAAATAGACATCCTGTTTTCATATGTGTGTTCATGATTAATTTTCAGTTAGGAAATGAGGCCGAAACACCCATACACTACGGTTGTGTACGATGCGGAAAGGGTGCCTTGGATCAATTGAATTTACCAAAGTTCTGCGTATTACAGATTAATTTTACCAAGATAGTAGAATTGCCAACTTGATGCTCGTATTCTCATTGATACTCCTAATGACTTTGCAAGAAAAAACATTTAGATTAATATTCATAGCTACTTGCTCAAATCTTGATGGTAGGCTTCAGCCATGCAAGGACAAAAGACAGACCAAATTTAAAAAGAAAAAAAAACTCATTTTCGCCAGCGTATTCACGAAGATGTAAATTCAGATTGTCTGAAAGACTAAAACGGAGTCCCCCCCATCCCCCCAATTGACTTGAGCAGAAATGTCTTTCATAGTCACAGAATTAACAGCAGTCTAAGATGCAGCAAATGCATTAATAGAAAAAATTGAAAAAACATTGAATGGTTTTACAAACACTTCTCTCCAATGCTTTCAATGACAATGCAGGAAAAAGTATTCTAGTTACTTGCTATAATACTCATAGTTACTTGCTCCCCTCTTGGTTTTAAAATTGATGGCAGCCTTCATCCATGCAAGGAAAAGAAACAGAATGTTAGACAGTCTAAACTTAAAAATAAAAAAAGAAGTGATATTTGTTGCCAATGCAGGCAGAAAAAGTCTAGCACAAATGAGAGGAACGACTTGTCTCTGTACATGCAGACGTGAATTCAAATTGCCTGAAAGAGGGTGGAGGGGGGGGGGGGAGAGATTAAAACAGAAATTCTATTTATAATTACGGAAATAACAACAGTCCTGATCAAAAAATATATCAATGTCAAAAGATTGGAAATCCATTATATATGGTTTAATGAACACTTTTCGCCAATACTCTCAATAACATTGCAAGAAAAAGCATTCAGTGTAATAGTCATAGCTATTCAGAATCTTGTCTAGTTTTGAGAATCTTGGATAGTTATAAACAAAATAAATGCAATCTTGACGAAACTCCGTGCGTCTTTTCTTTGTGGGCCGGGTGTAGTTTATACAGACAAGCCCGAAGCGAGCATTTAGTACAATAGTTATCGGTACTAACTTCCGCTTTGGTTCCAATCTTGATCATAGGCTTCAGTAATGCCTGGACAAAACACAGAATAATACAGTCTAAACTAAGAAATGAATAAAATAAGTATACGTCGCCAGTGATGAGCTGTCAAACGCTCTTTAAAAGTCTAGTACAAAGTGACAGGAACGACTTATTTCTGTTTTAAGAAGATATGGACACTGTATTGATTTAGAAGTGAATGTAGGCACTAATCACATCGCTGTTTTTCAATTTCCTTCAAACTACTTGAATGTTAAAAAAGTATTTAGGAAATTTAATACCCTTCTACAATTACCCACTCAAGTAAAACACCTATCTTCTGCCACAAGAGGCATATTGACTACAGGAAGGAACCGATTAGAAGATGCAGAGTTTGAGAAGCTTTTGCTACTAAAATAAACATAGATGACTTGACTCCTCATTTAGTAAGGAATTCCTAGTCAGCACTTCCCTATCTATTTTTAATATGTCATCCAAATTACTGAAAATACGAGGGAGGGGTATCTATAAAAGATACGATTTTAACTGTTTAAACAAAGATCCTATAGTTAAGAAAGTTAAAAAGCTGACAAAACAGTTATGATTTTATTTCGCCACTCCATAGGGTCACTCACTGTAAGTGATATAATGAATAAAATGGTATTATTTTTTTTTTGGTTTTCCTTTTATAAAGGTCTTTATATATCCGAAGCTAACTTTTAGTATGTCCCAATAAAACGATGTTTCTCTTTACTTTTGCAAGTGGCGAAACAACTAACGCCAACTGCTCTCCAGACAATATACAAGATACATACTTTCCTTGGACTTCCTTCTACCATGAAAAAAAGGCTTGGAGCCAAGGCCGTACCCAGGGGAGGGGGTTAGGGGATTTGACCATCTCCCCAGAAATGTTTATTTGAGTCGTAAAAACGGAACAAAATACATATAAGCAAATTTTTTATGGGTTTTTTGAATTTTTTTTGTGCCCCGCTCTCAAACAAAAATCCTACATACGGCCCTGCTTGGAGATATGTACTTACGTAGTTTACGCACAATTTATTTATGAAACTTAGCACAAATACCTTTGGTCGATATATAATACTTGGTACAAATAGAAAATACTAAGCACAAACAAATTTGGTCAAGTATTTGGTACTTATCTTTATAAACACTATTTTAGAATAGTTGACCCAGCACCACCCCTTCGCCACACTGCCAAACCTGTCATGACCACCCCAAGGGCTTTATAATGCAGCTTGTACCCCTGATTAACTGCTCTTTTATATTCAAAACTTTTCAGACTAAGTACTATCACAATACGATTAACAATCATATGGTTCATCACAATCCTGCTAAAAAATCATGTTAGCCGTGGTACATAGCATTAATACCATTGACGAATTAAGATGACATTTTGTAGTCGGTTTAATTACAAACACTTATATATTTTGTCCCTAGCCATCCAAAATAAAGTGCCTTTACTCAACTACTGCAACTTAATGCCATCTATGGGGGTTATTCAATAAGCAACAGGATAATTTGCTATAGCTCTGAAAGAATTTATTTAATAAATATAAACACAAAAAGTAAGGCTACTTTAACTGCAGTCCCATATACTTGTCAAATCGTTGTTCTAACTTGTGTGTGTCTATTGCATATAATTCGTTCATTCTTCATTATGATTAATTACATTTGATTTTAATCATGATCCTCTAAAAACCATAATTTGGCTAAACTTTGCAGGAGTCTAATTTCGCTTCGATAGCCGAATTTCATATCTGTCGACGAAATTCAGATGCTTTTATGCGTGGGAATATTCAGTTCGCTTCTTATTCGGATCAGAATGAAAAATTTTGTTTTTCCTGCCGACAAAATAAAGAAGAGCTTCCTCCTTGAAAAATGAATTATTTAATGTACAATATCGGAAAAATGCATTATTAGTAGAATATTTTAAATAGGTATTTTAAGGAGCCTTCCTATTACATGAACTTTCTAAGAAGATTTTAGAGAATTTAATTACCCTTTAGCTTAAGGATGAATTTTGAGAGAGATTGACAATTCAAAATATTTAGTTTGAAACACCTGCAATATTGCTACTTGAATTACACTCGTCTTCGAATTGCAATGAAGCAAGCCTCTGACAGGGGCCTATTTTCGTTTCAGTAAGATGCCATGTCATTCGACGAAATTAAAATATTTCTATGTGTGCGAATATTCAGTTCACTTCTGATTCAAATCAGAGTTGAATAGTTCATTTTTTGGCCGACAATATAACGAGGAAGGTCCCGTTCGAAAGATAAACTGATGCAAAAAAGCAAAACAATATATTATTGGTACAATATTTTAGATAATTCTTCTTCTCCTATGCAGCGTATTCGAATGAGTAGTATTTGAATAATAGATATTCAAATGCATCGTCATTTTAAACAAACTTTCCAAGAAGTTTTAGAGAATTCAATTTTATTTTGGCCCGTAGATAGATTTTTGACAGAAAGATTAGCACTCCCAAATATTCAGTTTTGACGGGAACCTAATTTCAGTTTCGCAGCCGGATTCCACGTCATTCGACGAAACAAAAAGCCTTCATGTGAGCGACTATTCAGTTGGCTTCTGATTTGCATCAGAGTTGAACAGCACATATTTTAGGTCGACAAGATAAAGGCCAGATTTTGGTTCGAAAGATGAACTATTTAATATGTAATACTAAAAAAATACTTTATTATTAGAATATGTTCGAATAAGCAATATTAAAATAATAGGTATACAGAAAAGCCGTTCTTTAATAAAGCTTTCTAGGAAGATTTCAGAGAATATAATCATATTTTGGCCCGCAGATAAATTTTGAGAGAAAGACTGGCACTCTCAAATATTCAGTTATAAAAAATATTAAACATATAATATGTCTTTTTTTTCGGTATTGTGCGTTAAATAATCTATTTTTCGAACAGGAAGTTCATTGACAGGAGTCTGATTTCTCTTCCACAGCCGGATTCCACGTCATTCGACAAAAATCTTCTTGTGAGCGAATATTCAGTTGGCTTCTTATTCAAATCAGAATTGATAATTTCTTAGACCACACTGCTTTTCCATTAAAAACAAAAATATTTTTTAAACAAGAAAAACGGGTTTTAATTTTCTATAAAGCAGTGAAATACAAAACTGAAAAATTTTCTGCCGGTGCCCTTGGCGATGATGAACCTATTGAAGACCCGGTAAATGCATACAAGATATCTTTTTTTAATTGTGTTTTAGACAAAGCTACAGAATCACTTAAAGGTCGTTTTGAACAATTACAAAATCATAATGAATACTTGGTATACAAAATCATAACTTGGTACAGAGCGGTTATTAAAATACAAAACGCGGTATGTGACATAGCACTAAAAAATAAGTTTTCTATCAATCCAGGAACGCCCGGTTGATTGGTTTAATCAGTATATACTTAACCCCTCTGGGTCTCGAGATATTTGCAATCTTTTCGGTTTTTTTTCGGTATTATGCGTTAAATAGTCTATTTTTCGAACAGGAAATTCTTTGTCGGCCAAAAAATAAACTCATCAATTCTGAAAAAAACAAAAATATTTTTTAAACAAGAAAAACGGGTTTTAATTTTCTATAAAGCAGTGAAATACAAAACAATTAATTATGCACAAAAGCTCCGAATATTTCGGCCCCACATCCGGGAGTTTTGTTTTGTTTTAGAGCGCAATCTATTGCATTCTTGTGTTGTTGTAGCCTATTTTCTAAAGTTTGTTGCGTTCTTCCCACATAAAATTTACCACAAGAACATGGAATTTTGTATACTCCCTTTTGCAAATTTCTCGGTACCTTGTCTTTCCCTTTATTTAACAACGAGCTTATATTATGTCCTGATTTAAATGCTGTATTTATATTATGTTTTTTTTAATTCTCTTCTTAATTTTTGTGATAAAATTGGTATAAAAGGCAAAGTTATGTAATTTGTTTCTTGATTTGACCCATCTTCTTCTAATATTTTTGGTTCCGTCAACTTTTTTTTCCTTTTTTCAATTATTTGAGAAATCATATTTTCCGGATAGCCATTACCTATTAGAATATCCTTAATAAAAATTAGTTCATTTCTTATGTATCCTGGTGATGCTAATTTTAATACCCTATCAACTAAAGAAATAACCACACCCCTTTTTACCTGGATCGGATGATTTGATGTGAAAGACAAATAACGGTTGTTACTAGTCGGTTTTACGGTAAATTGAAAATGCTAGTTCGTTATTATTTCTATGGATCAAAAAATCTAGAAACGGTAACTTATTCTCTGTTTCCTTTTCAATTGTAAAGATTAATTCTCCTCCCAAATTGAGGAACGAAAAAATGAGATAGAAGAATTATCTTCGGGAATTGAACTGGAAACTATATTAAATTTAGTCAGAATAACTAGCAGGTATACTAACTATTTCACGTTTAGAGATAATTTTTACCATCAAATTAGGGGTTTAGCAATGGGAGGGCCTTTAAGTCCGTTGTTAGCAAATATTTATGTAGAGTATGTTGAAAATTTAGCTATAGAAACATATTTTTTAAAACCTAAATTTTGGGGCAGATATATGGATGATATTTTAGTTATTTGGAATTACGGGGAATCAGAAATTGAAGGTTTTTTGGAACATTTAAATAATTTGGGAATTATTTGAAAAATAATTTGAAAAATTAAAAAGAGAATTAAAAAAACATAATATAAATACAGCATTTAAATCAGGACATAATATAAGCTCGTTGTTAAATAAAGGGAAAGACAAGGTACCGAGAAATTTGCAAAAGGGAGTATACAAAATTCCATGTTCTTGTGGTAAATTTTATGTGGGAAGAACGCAACAAACTTTAGAAAATAGGCTACAACAATACAAGAATGCAATAGATTGCGCTCTAAAACAAAACAAAACACCAAAAACGTTTGAGTCAGCTGTTGCAGAACATCTTTATAATTTTCCTCATCACAGTATTTTATTTGATCAAACAAAAATAGTAGATACGTCTGTAAGGACTTTTACAAAGCTTCAGGGAAATTATAGAAATAAAAAAGATAATATATGGGGGTACTAGTATCAATAGAGATGAAGGGGAATTTGGGATCAATTCAATTTATAATAGTTTAATGAAAATGCAGGCAAGATATTCAACCAGTACTGATTTTAATACTATTTCTGAAACGAAAGATGACCTTGCGAACAAAGGTCAGAATGGGTTAAATGATGAGAAAAGTAAACGAACTGCAGCTAAGCTTGCAACCAAACGAATCCATTCAATTTATAATTCATAAATTGGTTGATGAACTTGTGAAATTTAATTAGGGGTTATGGGCCGGGGGGTTAGTTGACCTTTTATTGTTTTGGTCTAAGTATAAATATATTCTTCATTTTTGATAGATTTCCATTTATATACTGGGAGGAGGCGAGTTGAATCATTATAGACATTCAGTGCATGGAAGTGTTTATTTAATATATTTCCATTTATACACTGGGAGGAGGCGAGTTGAATCATTATAGACATTCAGTGCATGGAAGTGTTTATTTAATATGTGAGTTTTGTTTCTTATTTATTTATATTTTTTCTTTTGTTTTTTTTTCTTTCTCTTTATGTGTTTTAGTATTGTGATGTAAGTTAAGTTTTTTGTTTTTTTTTATTTATTTATTTTATTTTATTTTTTTTTTCCGTTGAGAAAGGCTCCCGGATGTGGGGCCGAAATATTCGGAGCTTTTGTGCATAATTAATTGTTTTGTATTTCACTGCTTTATAGAAAATTAAAACCCGTTTTTCTTGTTTAAAAAATATTTTTGTTTTTTATCAGAATTGATGAGTTTATTTTTTGGCCGACAAAGAATTTCCTGTTCGAAAAATAGACTATTTAACGCATAATACCGAAAAAAAAACACATTATATGTAGAATATCTTAAATAGGTCTTCTTCCTCTTCTATGTAGAATATTAGAAAGAGCAGTGTTCAAATGCAGTAATTGGTTCATTTTCAAATTCCTTTATAATGAGCCATTAAACAGCTCTCTACGATGTTCCAGGGCCCCGCAATCCGAGGAAAAGAAAAAAGAAAAAAAAAAAATGCAGCAAAAGCGAATATACGACTATAGAATATCGTGGTTTCAGCCTAATAGTGTGTTTCTTGTTTTTATCTGACTCTTATTTTTAGGAGTTGTGGGTTATTATATTTCTTAGTATTGGACGGGATCGTCTCTTCCTAGGTTGTTTAGCTACCGCTGCAACACAGATAGGTTCGAGCACTCAAAAAGTCTTTCTTTTAAATAAACTTTCTGGGAGGCTTTTTGAGAATTTAATGAAAACTTGACCGACGGATGAATTTTGATAAAATGACTGGCACTTCGAAATATTCAGTTTGACACACCTGCAATCAAGGCCGTATCTGAGGGGGATACCGGGTTTACCCCCCCCCCCTCCCCCCCCCCCCCCCCCCCCCCGAAATTTTGTTCGAGTAGTTAAAATGTAACCCTATTTCCAGTCGACGAGATAAAGGGAAACTTGCTGTTGAAAATATGAACTTTTATTGAATGTGAATGTACAATACGAAAGATGTACCATAGATACTATATTCTAAATATGTATTCGAAATTATTTTTTCGCAATAAATTATCTGTGAAGATTTTACAAAGTTTTGCATTTAACTGGACATACATGACAGATATCAAATAGCGACATCGTTTGTTCGTTTCTGCTTGATAATGAACTATGTCATGGCAACCTAATAACAAATACATCAGTCCGATTTCCGCATTATTTGGTAATGTACAAGAGATTTTATTAGTAAAACTCGAAAATATTAATCACTGAAAATATTACGAAATTTACGAAAATAATACGAAAATATTAATGATGTTAAAAAAAAAGAACAATACTCTTCGCTTACCGCTTTTATACGCAAGGAAACTCCTCGATTCTTTTTTCTTTCTTTCTTTTTTTTTTAAGAAAAAGAGGTATCTACAACCCAAGTGATGGGATAGGAATAATAAGATAGATTATTTTTCTTCGTTTTTTATAATGGACAAGATATATTTACAATAATCAGGAAATAAGGATTTAACTACTAAAGTACTCACTCGGAAAGATGGCGTCTAGTCCTCGACTGCTCAGCCCGATAACTTTTCTGTATACAGAAAACATCACCCAAAGCAGGAATTACAGTTTCCAAATAAAGTTGTGAACTTTGCGTCAGATAAGCTTCTTCCCTATAAAAAGTCAACAAGTTTTATAAAATCCTACTTATCAGATTACCCCCCCCCCCCAAAAAAAAAAATACAAAGAGAAAATGCTTCTCTTTGAAATACATTATAAATCTTAAGAAGCACCTCCACAATGTACAACATATCTCATTCAAACTACTATCTCATACATTTCCATTTGTTTCATAGCAGCTTATTCTTTTTCGTTAGAAATTTACTGACCTTTTACAAAACACCAGGGGATCGGACAGCCTGGAAAACCACGACACAGAAAAACATCATTCAAAACATTTATTATAAATATCCAAATGTGGATATTTATTAGATGTTGTTCGGTGAAACAAAAATTAAGGAGAGCATGGTAAGTGTCCTTTTATCTGTATTTTAAGATTCTTGGGTAAACGTGTGATTCATAACTGACGTTGGCACAAGGTGAACATACACCTCAATGTCTTTTTTTTACACAAACCACGGATTAACAACTTTGTTCTTCTTGTTCTTCTATCTGAAGAAAAAGACTGGAAATGCCAACTGAGAAGGAGCAGGTTAGGCATAAAAAGACAATAGATCACAGTGCAGATGACGAGAGCAGGGACATGGAGCAGAGTTGTGGAAGGATAGGGTACATCAGAAACTGTCCTATGGCAGCTGTTGTATTCAATGAGTGAGGTTTTAAAGGCAAACTAAACAAAAAACCTAGTTGGAATAGGCTAAATTCGAATGAATAAACAGTCGATCACTATTTTGAGGGTATACAAAAATTCATGAAGTACACATTTATCTTCTTTAATTTGGCGATATCTACCAGACTTGCAGCTTAATATCCGTCATTACAATCATGAACTAAGTTCTGATTGCTGCAGGGACCGATGCGTTTCATTAACTGCTGAAGGGTTCCTTCAGCAGTTAATAACTTAATAACCTAATTTTTGACAGCGACAGCAAACCTTATGTATTTGGATTTCGTTTAATATACTATTCATAGCTTTTACCAAAAAGATTTTGTACTTTTTATTGTGAATTGACAAGACATTTTTTGACTGCTCTTAAGAAATTACGGCTTAAGTTGCTTTTTGAAAGTAAAAATCTATTATTAATAATTTAACTTCAAGAGCTTTTACACAAAAGTTATTTTCATGACTGGGTTTACTTTTTTTGCTGGATATTTTGTAACCACAGAGCACCTCAAGTAACAAGTGCATTAATTGAGAAGTGCCTATAAAGTATTTTCACCCACATAGTTACCCAGGCCATCCTTTAAAGAATTTTAACATAACATCATTTATGGTTGTAACCTACGATTATGACATCATTCTTCATCTTGTTTACGAAAATGCAGTTTTTTGTCAAAAAATTGATTTTATTTTGAATAGTATGTTTTTTTAATTATAAAAAGCACAAGATGTAGTAATTTCCCTTAAAATGAGCCATTAACAAGCTCTCTATGATGTTCCAGTACCCCGCTATCAGTGAAAAAGGAAAAAACGGAAAAAGGACACATAAGTGCTTACTATGCAAAAAAGTGATTTTCCTTGTTTGTTCAATCCAGGCGATAGCAAGTTTCATGTATAGCGTTTTCGGTCATGGTGATTCCAATGGTGTACTTTTCATCTCGACCCCATTTGGTTTCAAATAATTAATTTTGGGTTACTATTAGGAGAAGTTCGTACTGTACAAGGTTGCAGCTACCGCTGCAACCACGATATACTAACAACGCTTTATGCTCCCTCTTCAACCATCGATTAAAGGAATAGCCCCACAAGAGGACGTCTCCAGAGGGAGGTGCAGTACCAAACAACACTGTTTTCAAGCATCCTTTCCCATCATCATCAGCGTTGCTTCCCTTAGGCAACCAGAACAAGGGGTGTGGCTTCGTGTTTGTCATGTCACCTTGACAAATAGTGGCACAAGGAGAGCGAGTTCTTCAAAAGGGAGGTGAAAAGACGTACTTATAAAAGCCATTCATTGAAACGCCTTCCGACCATTGCTACTAGAAAGAAGCAGTAGCCTTTGATTGTGCTACAGCCTCTCCTCTCTGAAGTGAAGATCTAGTTTAAGCCCTCTAGCACATAAATATTGGATCTGATTGATTTATGCATTCTAAAAAAGGTCAGCAGAACAATGAAGTCACAGAAGATTTAGTTCTGTGAATCTCTTAATTGCCTCGTTCCTGAAGATTGGGCGGGGCCTTCTAAAGGGAGATAAGGAATTGCTTAAGTTTAACTCCATTAAAGTGAAATGTCCAGAATCACACCATTTCCCAATTTCCAGAATATCTGGCAAGTCCTAATAAAGTCTACATTGTTTGAGATGGCTTCACGTTTTGCCATTAGCAAAATAGAGTGGAGGGTTTGCTAAGTTGTTATCGTCTCACTAAAATGTTATAAGAAGAGTGGAACCCATGATACATTCAGGTGTGAGAAAGAACTTTTGATCAGATGGTAACAAGACATTGTCAAAGAACGACTTATAGAATCTTAACCACATCATATGTCGACAACCGATTCCAGGTGCTTTGAGCTCCTTTAGCAAGGATCTATGCTAAATTCCGTCAAAAGCCTTTGAAATTTTGGGCAGCAGCCATATGTATTGGCAATGAACAAGGGCCTCAATAACCTCTGATCCTGATTAGCTTTGACCGATTGTAATTACGTTTCATTAGGGCATTGTGCAAGTCGGCTTTTACAAAGAGATAAAAAGATTAACTACCTCTTTTGACTTGATGACAGTGAAGCAAGTATCAGTTAGTGACACGTAAGTAATATTTGATGGTTCATTAAGCCCTGACGTAATTCCGGAGTATCGTCCATTGCTACTTGTGAATCAAGACTAGTCTTCACCGAAATTTTGGTCAACGACCAAATAAGGACTATATTTCTGTTCATGAACTAAGACATATATCATCCCAATATTGGGATGATATTGGGTCATGAACAGAAATACGCTCTATGGACCTATGTAGCTAACAAGGTATGTTGGTAATTTCATTTGTATAGGTATTTCTAATTTTTTTACCAGTTACAATGCTTGACTGGTTTCAGAAGCAGCAGGATTGCATTTATATTTTAGTAATTCAACTTACGAATTTAAATCACCAAAAACTGGACACCTATGAAATACATTTCTTTATGTTCTGTCAGAAATGGACGCACAGGATAATTTTTGCATTATATTTAATTTAAATTTAATTACTAATAATCAATAATTATTGTTCAAAACCAGCGTGAGGCTGAAAAAAAAATTCTTGAAAGCGGTGACAAATTCGAAGAGCAGCAAATTACAAGAAAAATTTAAATATATATTACGCAAAGGTTATTTTAAATATAACACAAAGGTTATTTTACTTTCAAAATTATAATTCTAATATCAATTTAGTTTTTAAAGATATTAAATTTTAAATAGCGTTTTTCCATTTGATGGTGTTTCACTGAATGTGGGTACCTATTGATATTCGTCTTATTACGGCTTGGTTTATTAACGCTAAACTTGCAATCCTATGTTGGTAAGGCTAGGGGTTCGATACCTGTTCTTACTGATTGTTTTGTTTGGAGTGGGAGTCAGTGGTGTCACTCTGTAAGCTCAGCCAGAGTCGACCCAGCTTCACATGATTACCTAGAGAAACCTGGGGGAAAATTAGAGGAAAGTCGGGTGATTTGCCCCTAGCCAAGCATTGCATTCCCGGCCGAAGGCAGAGAATCAGAAGATCGGTACCTGCGCTACGAGGATCATTGCCTGCATGCAAAAAAGTTATAGAAGAAAGTTATTTAAGCTACTGCCTTTAATTTGTCTTGCTTAGGTTTTCTTATTTCATACGCGATTTAACATTATCTTACGTAATTCAGACATATAAACTAGTGCATTTCCTCTAAAATAATCTTAACATTTTCACACCACTAATATTTGAATTTATCCGGGTTGCAGCGGTAGCTAGCAACCTAGTAAGAGACGATCACGTCCAATGTTAAGAAATATAAAAACCCATACTTCCTAAAAAAGGAGTCAGATCAAAACGAAAAGTACACCATTAGAACCACCTTGTCCGAAACCCCTACATAGGAAACTTTCTGTCCCTTGGCTTGAAAAGCAAGGGAAATATAATGGCTTGAAAATCAAGAAAAGTGGCAGCTACTACAACATTCTGCCTAAACGGGATATTTTTTTTTTTCTTTTTTTCTTTTTTTTCTTCTTTTCCACAGATAGCTTGGCACTGGAACATCGTAGAGTTGTTCAATGGCTCATTTTAAAGAAAATTAATTGGGTTAAAAATCTTTTGTAACTAACTATAATATAAATCAACAATATTTCATGGCAAAAATAATAGTAATTTGTTCATGACCCGGTACACAAACACTTGAGAAAAGCGTAGAACAAAGAAAAAGAGAAAGAAAAGAAACAACAATATTATAAACATAAACTAACACCCTGAATGAATAAGCAATCAAACCAGCTGGTGGTATAGCCCTAGTTCCACAGTAGCTCCTGTTAACAGCTTATCAGTGACAGTAGATAAAGCAAGAACAGAAAATAATAGGACTTGAGGTGTCTATAATAGCGCCCCAAAGTATATTTTCCTTAACATATACTTTATAATATAAGAAAACTATATTATATATCTGTAACAACAAAAAAAATTACTGCTCTTAGGGATGTCATAATCTCCCAACTTGAATTAAAGAAGCTGGTGGAATTTTGTCCTTTTGACTCAACACCCCCCTTTCAATGCTTATACCGCTCTGACTTGACTGTAAATTATCAAAGAAATGTTCCAAGCTATTATAAATTAGTCAAGATAATTAAAAATAAAACAAATCAAGATAAATCAAGTGTAAGAAACGAAAAATGTTTAATCCCATACCTCCCAGTACGGGGACATAAACGAGGGCGGGTCTCGGGGTTCACCCATCTCACAAAATCTTATGTTTTCCCGAATATCAACGAACTTCTTGCTAAAATTACCAAACAATTTTGTTTTCTGTGCCCCCCCCCCGTCAAAAATGCACGTGTACGTGCCTGTCCCAGTATTTAGAGTTAAGAGCCACTGCTTTAATCTATCCCATGTTGAAAGCCAAGCAATTGCGAAGAGATTAGAAGTTATTTGACAAACTAACTAACCCAAAATAATCGAGTTTAAACAAGGTTGAACCTCCTTCGACTTGTGTTTGAACCAGGCTAGGTGGGTTGACTTCCACGTATCCTCTGTCCAAAAAGTGCTGTCGCATCTGTTCTGTTATTACAGAACCCATTTTCAGAACTTTACTGGTCTATAAAGAAGAAAAAAAAAGGAAAAAATGAACAACCAAAAAGAGCATTATCTATATGTATTCCTTTAATCTAACTAAAACATTTCAAAAAGATGACGTTTGTCTTCTTTTAGTAATTATAATTTTTTTTATGTCTAAGACCTATAGCTTATACCAGGGTTCAAAACCTGACTGGACAATAGCTGGGAAAGCTCAGCCTTAAAATAAAGCGAGTTAAGAATCAAATCAATAAAAAATAGGGCCGTCTTCTTTACAGAGCTATGAAAAAGTTCATCTCCAGGGCTTTGCTGGCCTAAAAAAAAAAAAAAAAAAAAAAAAAAAAAAAAAAAAAAAAAAAAAAAAAAAAAAAAAAACGAAACAAAAAAGAATACTACTTAAATATGTTCTCTTCACGTATCTGTACAACATAAAAAGACAACATATCTCTTTTGACGATTATTTTTTGCTAGTTTTATTTCTATTTTCAGGACTTAAAACTAATCAGGGTTCACTGGTATCACAGTTAAGAAGGCTCCATTTTAAAATAAGCTACGTAAAAAAAAGGAAAAAAAGTCGAAATATGAGCTCCTGAAAAAAACTTTAGCTAAAACTAAAACTCTTTTATTAGGCATAATTTCTTCTTCCTTTTAATACATTCAAAGACTCTTCAGTAATAAAAGCAGGATTTGGTTTATTTGAACGCTGACATCTGCATAAGCCACATTAGGACTACGGTACACCCCAGTGATGGTTTCTCTTAGGCCACATAAGCAAAGTTTGCTGAGAAAATGGGAACAACTGCCTTGCCGTTTTCACCGTCTCAGCATCCATAATGGACCCGTATTCCAAATACAATCCACCAAATAAAGGGACTTCAGGTAGTACACCCCCACCCTACACATTGATCCAAAGGATATCTTATGAAAATTTAGGCCTGCAAAAATTAGATCAAAAGTGCCTTTTTAATGCACCTTTGATGCTTTAGAAAAAATACGCGCTTGGGGGGTTACTTGCTTGAAAAAAAAAGAAGTATTGTTTAAATATGAACTCCGAAAATCTTCAGCTAAACCCCCTTATCAGTTTCAATTTTGCTTCATTTAACACAGCTTTTGGATCAAACATAAAGGGATAGATGGTATCATATCCTAGGTAAGGTTGGTGCAGGAAAGAAAACAGTAATGGCTACAGACTGCAGCAATTGCGTAGGCATAACAATCTAGTTATAACCAATACAGTATTTGGTCATAAAATAGCCCATAAGTTAACATGGTATTCACCTAGTGATAAAACAGCTAACATTATTGAACATGTTATTGTAAACTGAAGACTGGCAGGATCAATACAAGGTATTAGGGTATATAGAAGTGCTGTTACTGAGGTTCAAAGTAAGGATCACCGTCTAAGTGTCCAGGGTTAATTTAAAGCGGAAATTTCGGAAAGGTAACTACCTTCCGGGAAGCTATGACGTTGGTAGACTCTAGGATGAGAACTTGAGAGAAGCTTTCCAGGAACAGTTGAATACTAAACTGCAGAGTTTAAAATTTGACAAAGTAGAAGATGGATGGAATAATTTGAAAAAAATAATTTGTGAAGTTGATGAGAAAAGTTAGGGATGCAGCTAGGAATATTAGTGAAAATGCTTTATGTTTAACAGAGAGGAGAAGGCACTTGTACAAGAATTATCTGAGCGAAAGATCATATGAAATTAATAGGAATGTAAAGAAAGTAAAGAAAGCATTAAAATGTGAACTAAGGAGGTGTTAAGTGGAGACCATGGAAAAATTAACGAGGATCCGGAAGATCTTGTCCAGATGACGAAAAAGATAAATTTTAGTCGCCGTTGGCAACAGCTCAATCTTCCACTTCCCCCCACGAAGTACTCGCCCTAGTATGCGACTTCAAAGCAACAGTATCTGACCCTTACGGAGCTTTCAATTCTATAATTGACCCTGTCAACCCTGATAGCTTAAACTATAACGAAACACGACAATTCCAGCTGTGAACTGGTCAGTGCTAACCACAGTTCATATAATTATCCAGTATGATCATTCCCTATCTCACCCATTATAAAAACCCGGACCGGGGTGCGAGTGCTCCAGAGAACGTAGAAACATAAGCGGCGTCAGATCTTTTTACGGGTAGACAAGTCAGACGCGAAACAATCGGAAACAAGTGGAAACCCGGTATTAATAACTGCACGAAGAAGTGGGAGGAGCGTTTTGTTCGCACCGAGAACGAAGACCAGAAATGATCTGCGATAAGCTTACTGGATAATTATATGAACTGTGGTGCTAACACACTGTTTCACAGAAAAGGTATATATAAGCCAGCATGGTACAGCAATGATGGGCACACCCGGCAGATGATCGACTACATCATAGTCAACCAGAGATGGCGACCGTCAGTCACAAATTGCCGAACATACCGCTTTGCTGAACTCTGAAATACCGACCAAAGATTGGAAGCCGCCAACTTCCGTCTTAGACTAAAAGCGCAGCCAGCCGAAGTTAGACGTTCAGAAACTCAAGTTTGATGAAATCCGGCAAAAGTCCTCGGTTGATATCCAAAATAGGTTTGATTGCCTTAATACCCTCAATGCCCCAGATACTCTCTGAGAAGCCTATAAGAACACACTAGAAGTTGTCGCTGGTGCCACTGGGTACAAGATACACTGCAAGAAGCCGTGGTTGTCACAGGAAGCACTGCAGACCATTGAACAGCGTAGGAAGCCAGGTCTTTCTGGTGATATGCCCATATGCAGACGGCTAATCTGTATCAGGAACAAACTTATTCACCATGATCAGCAACAATTTGCTGATAAAAAAACAGATGAACTGGAAGTAGCTGCTCGCAAAGGTGATGTTATGTCCCTGTTCAAGCATGTCAGAGACCTAAGCGAAGGAAAACCTCTAAAAATATAAGCAGTAAGATCAGAATCTGGTGAAATGCTTGAAGATGAAAGTGCACAACTAGAAAGATGGAAGGAACATTTTAAAAAGCTGCTGAACGCTGATGGAGTGGATGATGATCCTGACCTACTGTCGTCCGCTGATCAAACCATACGCGAGAATCTTCCAATGCCTGATCCCTCCTTTCAGTGGAAGAAGTACAGAAAGCTCTGCGGAGAATGAAAAACAATAAGGCGGCCAGAATCCGTGGGATCACCGTCAAGCTGCTGAAATTTAGAGAAGCAGCAATGCTACTTTGGCTACATATTCTTTTCTCCCTTGTCTAGACGACGGAGATAATACCGCAAGAATGGAAAGATAGACTAATCATTTCTTTGTAGAAACGCAAAGGCAGCAGAAGCAATTGCTACAATTACAGAGGAATCACCCTCCTATCAATCCCTCGTAAATTGTTTTCCATGACTCTATCCGTCAGGTTGTAGAAAAAGCAAACGAGTTGCAACATACAGTCTAGTCTATATTGTCTTTGTCGACTTCAAAGCAGCCTTTGATTCGGTTGACCATGATTCTCTCTTGCTGATACTTGAACAAACAGGACTCCCTGACAAGTATTGCCGTCTGTTCAAGGCCCTCTACACTGGTACTAAGAGCTCTGTCCAGATAAACGATCGTCATGGCCAAGCATTCGAAATATAAACCGGTGTGAGGTAAGGATGTCATAGATTACGATATGGACCGAACCAAAAACGTCTTTACTATAGACTGTAGTTTGGTGACCGAGTCCTAAGTGCTTGCAACTTCGCGGATGATATTGCTTTGGTATGCACCTCTGCAGCTGAACTCGAGGAAGGACTTACCACGCTGTCTGAAGAAGCATCTAAAGTGGGCCTGAAAATTAGCTGGTAAAAGAATAAGATAATGATCATCAATCCGGCAGACGCAACGTCAAACTCACCTCCATTCAACGTGTTGGGACATGCCGTTGAAGTTGTGAAACCGTTCACGTATCTTGGCTCCGTCATCACAGACAGCGGATCTATCGAAGCTGAAACTCAGTCCGGTATCGCGAAAGCTACCTCAATCATGAACCGACTCTGTCGCGCCGTGTGATCGAAGCCCGGCATTATCCGATATATCTTAGTTCTGCCCCAAGATTAATGGATGGATGATAGACTATCTATCAACAAGTGAAAATGACATCATTTTTATACATATCTGAAAAAGGCTTATGCCAGCTTTGCCTCTCCCTCAGATTATCTGTCTTGGCTTTTTCTAGTAGCAGTAGAAAAAGCCAGTATTATGTGGAAAATTACACAAACATAAAAAAACAACTTATAAACAAAAAAAACAAAAACAACAAGCAAAAAAATAAAAAGAAAAAAAAGGTAAAAACATGTGGCATTAAAAAGTTTAAGAAGGTGTAGTTTTCCTTTGAAGGTATAATTGTCCTTGAGAATCAACTAATGGTTAATGTTTAAATTGTCATGGACGAAATGAACTGTCAAATTTAACGGATTAGTTTCGTTTAATTATTTTCACAATTAATGTGATAAGAATAACAAAAATTTGGTAATGCACTAAAAACTATAATTTAACTTATTGGGGGTTAAAATCATAATTTACTTTCACTGTCCTTGTGCTTTTAAAATCTCGAAAGATATAAAAAACAATCTGGACTTCTACTCTTATACCAAGCATAAATGGCAACGATAAAAAAAGAGACTCACATTTTCTCCTCTAATCATAATATGTCTATTGTCCAACATAATGTCACTATGCGCTTCTTCATTAAGAATAGCATCAGCGCCACCAGGAGGCGCTCCACCAATTAGCTCCCAATAGTCTACCTGCAATTATTTTGGAAAATACTATTTTTAAGTTTAGTGGTTATTTTCAAACGTAGATAAATGGGACACAATATGAATCGTTTAAAGACTGATAATAAATAAACTGATCAAACCTAAAATAGAAATAGACTGAACAAACCTAAAACAGAAATAGACTGATCAAACCTAAAATATTATCGCTACAAAAACAAAGGTCTAGATAAGTGACCCCTGAGAATTGATCCCCGAAAAAGCAGTAGGTTTAAACCAGCTGGTTGCTAAGTCGACATTATTTTTGAATTGAGGGGCAAAAGCCCAATATGCCACCAAAGCGGGATATATCCCCATCCACCAAGTCGAGCTTCTCTAAAGTTTTTTTTGGCTACTTTTCTAGTGCTTTCAAGATTAAAAAAAAAAAATGATAATAGTTTCCCTTTTTATTTTGTATTTTCCAGAAGCTTCCTCGAAAATCTCAGTTTTGAACTTATATCAATAAAATAATAAATTGAATATTGTCCTATTTAAACAATATTGCTAACTATCCATATCTTCTGCTATAGATCAACCAATCCTGAAATATGAATAATTTTTTATTTTGGGAATAAGGAAACGTGTCTTCTTTTACTGAAGTAAAGACCGATTATAAATTGATCCAGTTTACATGAAAATAGTGACTCGGATCCTCTTTTTTCTTATTAATTATTATTTTTTTAATTCACATTTTCTTTTTATACTAAATGCATGCTTTTCGTGCAGAAGACTTTTGTCTTCTAAATTATAACGTGTACAAAACTTTCATTTTGAAATAATTCAATCTCAAACTTAGGGGGAAAACACCGAACCATGGTTGGATGTCCTTGAAAGTGTGAGATAACTTGAATTTTCTTCCGATGCCAATTTCGGCCTGTTTTGGGCTAAAAATATCATTTTTTAGCACAGAATTGAGAGAAACGAACTTTTGTTGTATCCTTTTCGCTACATAAACAGACAGTAAGTCGAGAAATTTTCGATCGCAGGAGCTAACGTGAAAAAATAAAAATAATTGTTCAACATGAAAACACGACTTAAAATAACTTAAAGAGGACATTGAAAAGCCAGATGGTCTCAAACGTGACGAATTTACTTGTATGATTTTTATCTAGATTCATTTACCCCCTTTTTGGACAAATTATTTCGACGAAAATAATGGATTATCCGATTAGTCTTAGACTCCCTGAATAAAATCTGGTGCAAAAATAAATAAATACATAACTCGACCCTTGGGTTCCCGTTTTTCCCAACATGTCCAGATTAGCCCAGAAGCTTAAGGGCTGCAAAAGTGTCAACTGGGATCCAGATGATTGAAATTATAGTGTCATGCAAAAATCCATAAAGTGCAACCATACTTGCCCCTAGAAATAGTGGTGATCAAACCCCCCACACTAGTTGATAAGAAGGATCCCTCTCGGGGTATTAGAGCCAAAGATTGACAAAAATCGTCAACAATCGACGATTTGCTTGCTCCATGCCTTCTCTAGGGAAGTTTTTGGCCTATGCCATCCCGTGCTTCGAAAAAATCATCCTTGGAGAAATTTTCAAAATCTCACTTTAAATATGACGTAGATAATTTCGAAGACCACACTGCTTTTCGACGACGATAAATAAAAGTTCAAATAGGGACAAAATCCTTTTAATAAACAAAGATAAATTTCACAAAAATACTAGATATTTCGGTTGCATATGCAGTGACCGTCATCAGTAGTAGTACTAAACTAAGACAATTAAAAACAATAATTTATATACAAAATAAAATAAACTACATATTGTTTAATAATCTTATTCTTTCCAAAGCAAAAACGGAAGCGAGTCTCTTTGACTTTCTTGGATCCGGTTCGTTAGCATGAAATCAACAAACACTTGGACTATTTACAATAATCTATTTAAAATCAGATACAGTAAAGTTCAATTCACCCAATGCAATCAGCCTCTGTCCAAGCGTTAGTTCATCTTCCGATATCCCACTTCTCCCTTAGGTAGGGACATATGTGTCCAATGAGCTAAAAGTACCAAGGACACCCAAATTATTTTTCCCCTGTTGCCACCTTAGGCATACTCATACCTGAAAACCAGGATTTTCTACAATTTTTCTTTTGGTCGTTACAAAATTATGAACAGAATTTTGGTAGCGCAAGTTCAACCATTTTTGCCAAACTGAACCATGGACAAAAATCTAGCGTAAACTCAAACAATTCTGGATAATAACGTATTTAATCTTGGAAGTAATTATAGGGTCATAAAGGCCAAATATTAATAAACTATGCCATGTTGCCTAGCTGAAACAGAGCATGAGTTTAGATTTTCTGCTGAAAAATAAGAATCTTTCAATGCATCGAAACAGATCAGACTATCACAAGTTCGTATCATTTGATAGCAATATCTGGAAGGGTAAAGCATAAAGTATCAAATTAACTGTCAAGAAGTACAAGAAATATACTTACAATAAGTTCGTGGTTCCCAGGTGCCGTGTGGCTCCCTGGAGGTAATTCTCTAACCGTTCCAAAAAGCGTGACGCATGATTCAGTTGTTAAAGTAATGGCCTCGTACGTCCGACACAACATATCAGTGAGTACACACTGAAGATACCCAGTGCCATCCCTTAGATCAATAAACATCATCGTTTTGCCTGAAAAGAAAATTATAAATTAGCTTTATCTTGCATGAATTACATAACTCTACCCAGTACCATCCCTTAGATCAATAAACATCATCGTTTTGCCTGAAAAGAAAATTATAAATTAGCTTTATCTTGCATGAATTACATAACTCTACCCAAGTATATGTATAAAAAGGGTTGAAAAAATATAATAATAGGACACAAAAAATCACTTTTTAGGATGTCTTTATGAGAACAAAGCAAGATCCAATAAAAGAGTTTTTTATCTAAGTTTTAGTCTAAGTTCAATTATACTCTCTCTTCACAGTTTCACTGAAACACTAAGAGAAGACCATTCTCGTTTGTACTTTATATAGAGAAAGGGGCTCACAAAGATAGCTAAAAGCACAGATTATTATCCTTACATAGATGTCACAATACAATATTTTTGCAAGCCTCAAAAGGCATCCGATCAGATGATTTGGCTTACTAACGGTTGACGATATCCAATGACATTGTGCAGGCGGAAGGTTATCCAATCCAAGAGCGGGTGGAGCGTTATCCAATCAAATAACATTACGCGAGAGGGGTAGTATGTTAAATAACCAATGTAATTGATGAGCACGTAAGCCTATGTATTTTGCTAGAAGTGAGGTATCTGGTGAAATCTAATAGATAATCTGTGGTTAAAACACGAAACGGCCAAAATAAAAGCAACCTTTACTAACACAAGTTTTGTGAAACTCGATAATTACTTTGGAATAAAACCCTGCTCTATCTTCTTAAATTAGGTTTTTAGCAGAAAAGTATACTAGTAAAATAAAATCAAAAAAGGGGAAGATTATATACTCCCAGGTATAAGGGCCATGGAGCTGAAGACCCAACCTTAGAATCTTTCAGACATGCGAAATCTATTAGTCTAGTGTTTTATCTTCCAGTTCTTCCTTTTTCTGCAACAATTAGTTTTTGTTATACAAGCCCCCGCCACTTGCCATAATATTTTTTTTATCACAAATGAAGATATAACTGAGGATTTTAGACCCTTTGATGCAATATTCCATAGCAGAGGGATGAAAAAAGTCGAGAGATTTAAGTGCAGCCTTTTTTTCTTTCTTTTCTTTTTTCTACTTTAGGGTCTGAATAACCACAAAAGGATTTTCGAGTACGGAAAATTGGATGAAGTTTTGAAGGTGCAGTTTCGAGTTACATTTGGACCCCTTTGTTTGCTAGTTTTGTCGTTCCTTTTAAGGAGATTTGTCTTAATCAGAACGCATACTGTCATTTTTTACTGTATTTTCCCCTCTTTTTAATACTTAATTTTCACTTAATATGGAAAGCATGTATTACCGTTTAGTTTTGGGTGACTCGTATTGAGTTTTGTAAGCAAATTTTTCTTAAAGTTAATTAAATTAAATATATCAATATCATGTTACTCAAGAATATTGAATCCCAAAAAAAAAGGAAAAAAAAGGTTTTTTTTTATTTTTATTTTCGAAGTTGACTTTTATCTTTATTCTTTTTTTTTGCTTTGCTGAGGACGGCTATTGTGACGGCTAGTGTGAGCCCTTCCCTATAAGAAAAAAAACGGTGAACAGTAATTTAGTCAGAATCGGTTTAGACTTTTCATTTGTTTGTCTTTTTGCTGTTTGTCTATACCAGCATTATGATGTTGGTGTTTTGCCGGTTTCGTATTTTCTTTTTTTTTTATTCAAAAGGATTGGTTTCTGACAGTGGCACAACTACCATACGATGATGAATATCGTAGCCGTCTGATAGGTTAAACACATGCATATTAGTATAATTATGAGGTTTAAAAAACCATAAATTCAAAAGTAGACTAATGTATTATTGTCCATAAATCAAAAACACAAAAAATAGGGTATTTATCTTCATAGTTTCCTTTTTGGACGAAATTTTTCCTGATGTCACAGCTTTAGATGTTGACAATCCACTCGAGATGAAGTACTCGAAGTTACTCATATGAACTGAATCATTTCCTTTGGCTGTAATACTATAACGCTTAAAGATATAAGTTTAATGTTAATGAATATAAATAAGTAAATAATGAAGACCCCGCAGCTTTTCCGGTTCCCATGTAATTCAACTCCCTTTTAACTCAACCAATTCAACTCAAACCTCGTTCAAATACGGCCCCATTTAACTCAACCCCTGTTTGGTTCAACCCCATTCAAATCAACCTTATTCAACTCAATACCCGTTTAACTAACCCCTATGCAGCACAGCGCTCCTTCAACTCAACCCTTATACAATTCCACCTTCATTTAATTCAACGCCCATTCAACTTGACCCATATTAAATTCAACCCCCGCAACAGGTTAGGTTAATTTAGTTTGAACAAGGTTGAATTGAAGTGACTTTAGATTGCATTAGGGTTGAATTAAACAAATGTTAAGCTGCATTGGGTGGAATTGAAAGGGGTTGAGTTTAATGGAGGTTCAGTTAAGTGGGGAAAAATTTGATGAAGGTTAAATTAAATGGGGTAGAGTTGATTGCGAGCTGTGTTGAACGAGCAAGGGGTTGAGTTGAACTAAACAGGGGATGAGTTAATTGCGCACCAGCTTTTCCATCATACTAGCAATAAATGAGGAAATTTTATAGACAATGAAATGCAGAAGATAACTAAATGAATATTTCAGCTAGATGTCTAATAGCCGTCCTCAGCAAAGCAAAAAAAAGGTAAAGATAAAATCCAACTCCAAAAATAAAAATAAAAGAGTCAAAGCTTCGTTATTTTATGCAAGTTCAGCTAGGATTAATAAAACAAAAAAGGAAGCTTCCAAAAAAGCAAGAATAGCATTAAAAGGTTGTTGCTGATATGATGTGTATAAATTACCTTTCATGTTAGCCAGAGCTGAACTTGCAAAAAGTAATGATGCTGGGACTCTTTGATTTTTTCTTTTCCTCAGTTTTATTGTAATTTGAGTTTTATCTTTACTTTTTTATTTCGCTGAGGATGACTATTAAATATATAGCCGAAATATTCAATTAGTTTTCGTCTGCAATTCATTGTCTTAAAGAATTTTCTCATTGCGTCAATTAAACTGAATAATTGATATATAATAATATTAATTGCTAAAAGCTCATCAGTTCAAGACTTTATTATCTTCTTTATTGTTTGTAGAAATAAAAGCGATAATGAATTGAAGTATAACTGAATAGAAACCTAATGATAGAAACTGGTTCCTTTTCATTCAGTTGTAACCAAGTAACGCTCGTAAACAATTGCAAAATAAATTTACATAGATAAGTATTATTACTTTATGTTAAAAAAAAGCTGAAAACAATAACAAAACACATCCAGGTGAATTTGATACACCGTTGAGAAACATTATATTTTAAAGATTGACGAAAAATAATTGTCCATAAATGTTCTGAAGAATATCGGGTCTCAGCCATCTCAAAGTAGGGGGTATGCAAACCTTATTCCCTATTGGTTAGGGTATGTAATTTTTTTTCTAACTGGACTGAGACTGATTTTTACACTGATCCCTTTCACTTTTATATTTTGGGCAATCCAAATGCACGAAAAGATACCCATTGGAGGAGGGTAGTACAAATGGCAAAGGCAACAGAAATTTCATTGGATTGTTTGATGAGCAGTAAATGCAAAAAGCATGGGGTGTTCAACACAATTATTCTTGGGTAGGAGCATATCATACATGGGATTAAAGGCCTGTTTCTGCCTTCCTAGCAAAAAAAAAACAATAAATATTCAGCACAGTGTGAAGAAAAAAAAAACTATTAATAAAAATAAAACAACAAGATCTCTTTATTTAAAAAATAAACAGGTGTGGAATACTATTAGTTTAGTACTGGATTTTTAAATTTGTTTTGAAGTTTGAAATGTATACACCTCTTGTTTCCATTTATATTTTATTTTTAAATTTCGTATAGAACCTGCTGTTCCATTATATTTCATTTTTAAATTTATCACCCAATTTTCAAGTTAATTGTTGTAAAAAACATGACGGCAAAAACAAGAATTTAAGTCCAAGTATAAAACTAGAATAAAATGAAGTCTTGGACCCCTTAAGTGTTTCTTTTTATAGATTATGTATGAATATCACAGCTTCTTAAGGAAATGGTCAGTCAAATTTTAGTTATAGAGGGTAGCTTTCCATTTTGGTTATAATAAAAAAAAAGCCTTTTGACCATAGATAATATTTATTATTAATCTAATTTACCATTACCGAGTGGTTAGCCGTACTAACCATGTCGTTAGCGCGCTAGACTTGCAATCCTGAGTCAGAAAGGGCAGGGGTTCGAGCCCTGGGGTCTTTTATGATTTGGTATGGAACGGGGATCAGTACCCTGACTCCGTAAGCTCAGCAAGAGTCGACCTGGCTCTAAAATGGGCATCTGGAAAAATCGTGGGAAAAAACACGGGAAGCGTCAGATATGTCCATAGCCACGATTACACTCCCGGACGAAGGCAGAGAATCAGGGGGTCAGTCCCTGCTCTATGCAGACCATTGTCTGCATGCATTTTTTTAAAGTAGTTTTAATTTACCATCAGTCTTTGTCAACGGACCAACAAAAGAGATTACCTATCCTCATTTTGGAGGTGTAGGATTTCTGAAAGTAAATGTGGACGCTTGGGCAGTTGGACAATCCCCAAAACTAAGAATAGGATAGTCCTAACCTAACAAATAGGAAATAAGATAAGAATAGTCTGTCTTAGTCTATCTTTTGTTGTGTATAAACGCAATTTGAAATCTTGGCAATCCCAGTACTGGCAATAAAATTAACAATCATATTATTATATGAAGGGAACTTTTCAAATGTTTATGTAGCGCACGTCAGGCACAGAAGAAATGTTTCTAAGCAACCACCTCTACTAGTTAAGTACTTATGAAGCTAGATATATGTTATGCAAAAAGGTCCTATCTTCGAAGAAACATTGTTTAAAAGCTCGCTCAAATCTTGGCAATCACCTATCCAAGGTCTAGAGACCAAGAGAACCTGCTAAGCCAAACTTATAGATAGCATTTATTTTTCACAAAGTAAGGCAGTTGTATAGCCATCCTAGCCGAATGGTTAGCGCGCTAGACTTAGAATCCTGAGGTCAGGGGTTCGAATCCTGGTGTCGCTGGCTCTTCGGTTTGGAACGGGGGTCAGAGGCGTGACTCTGGAAGCTTAATTCGACAAATTCGACCCTGCATCATTTGGGTATCTGGAGACATTTGGGAGAAAACACGGCATGAGTCGGATGATTTGCCTAAAACCACGCATGGCATTCCCGGTTCTATGATGCCAAGTCTTTAGACATATACAATTTTTGAATCCACAACCCTTTCTTACCCTGCCATCTGAGACGATGAACCCAGCCATGGATTTTAACTCTTCCCTGCCTATGCTCGGTAGAGTCCCTAATTTTGATCTGCTTAGCGCTCGGAAGATTTTTGTCTTCTTCTATTGTTATTTTCCTAGCCTCTTCAAGGTTCTTGGCTCTTTTTTCTGCATCTTCAGCTGTTTTTTTCGCAGCAGCTTTTAATTTGCTCTGCTGTTGCTTATATAGACTCTGGGCCTTCTTTAGAGCACTCTTTGCTACAGGTGCGTATTTCTAAAATGAAATAAAAATAATTAAATAAATAAAGTAAAATAAGTGCTCACAAAATTTGAATCTTGAAAATGGCAAAGATAAAAATAAAAATTTTGCCGATTGTTAATCAATAAAAGCTGACACATTTTACCCTACGTCAAAATTCAACATTTAGAGCCCCCAACAAAAGAGCCCCCGCCCTGCCCCTCCTAAGTTGTACTTTGACTCCCATTAATTACAATACTGAAATATATGGGAATGCCATGTATAGAATACCATGGTATCCTCATGAGAATACCATATGCTGAATCTTGCCTAAATGCCTAATTGTCTTAGTGTAGCTCAGTACTTCTGAATACAGTGTTGAAGTGGAAAGTACTGGAGGTGAAGAATTTCTTTTAAAAACCTTCTTTCTCCAACCAAAATATTATAAAGGAGTGTTTTCAGTTTTAATTGCCTCACATTTAAGTGCGATTTTAATTTTATGATAATTTGTTTATTTTTATTAAGATAGCAAAGAGATTAAGAAAAGAAGAAGTAATAAAGCGCGGGTATAATCTGAAACTATGTCTTGTGCTTGCAGACTGCATGGTTTCACGAGGCGGGATCCATTTGAGAAAATAGTTCTTTTCTAGATAAAAATTGACTAGTCCATAAACGCAAGCTTAAGGGGGATTAAGACCTCCTTATTCTCTTACCAGAAAGTAGCGATAATCTGAAGGTAGAGTGGGAAGGACCAATAAAGATACTGGGTTTCAAGAGCCTGGGAAAGGGGTGAAGGTCTATCCTGTCAAGTTACTTGGGAGCTTGAACTTGTCGGGTGGCTAAAATAAGCTAACCTCGGACAGTAAAAATATGCCAAACCACTCAGCCAACACCAGGTTATGGCAAGTCAGAGTAATTACGACTGTCTTATGAAGGCGTAGCCCCCCACTGTAACCCTCCGGAGATTCTTTCCCCATAACCAGTTAATATCTGTTCTCCCTACATCTGTGCCCTGTAGCCCTTTACCATATTCTCACCCTTAGTTGGTATTCGAAACTGCTCTCTATTTGCCTGTCCCTATAATTAGAACTCATCAACGGATATTACATGCCCCCTCCTCCTTCACCCCGAAGTACTTTACCCAATGTTTAGTCTCAGTTGGTATCAAACTCTCATGGCGCCTAGTGGTGCGTATGAAGGCCTTTTACCAAGCGTATAAGGGAAAAAGGTTTTGATCAGTGTGACAGTTTCAGTCTGCAAGGAAATAGACCTCTAAGGCTTTGGTGTTACCGAGTTTTGAGAAGTGCAAGGTTTCCCTATTGGAGATAAGAAAGTTCCTGCATATTTAACTTCCACTTAGTTATATCTATCTTAACTGCCCACCACCCCTTTCCAATAGGGTTTCAAACACGAGCTCATTAACTTCAATTTCAACATTTGAGTGTCTGGTAGACAGTTAGATATTCCAACACTATTGTTAACCAGCCATAATTTCAACAGAGAGGTGAGATAATATTTACAACTGCCTTTAATAATAGTTAACATAATGCCCGTTTCTTGAACGTAATTAAAATTTAAACACTCCAAGTTTTTTCAGCGAGAAGTAAATTGATATTGAAACTAAAACAATCAAAATTCTCCCCATGCAAAAAGTCAACCTTGAAACAAGGAATTATCTGGAAGGTGATTACTTTCTTAGCACAAACCATCAAGCACTGAAATGGATACAAGAGCTCAAACCAAGACGAAAAAAAAAGAGAATAAGTCTGGGGATAGCCCTCTTAAATAACTGTGAAAAAGCCTCAATGAACAAAAAAATTTAAACAGTGTTTGTTTTTTGTTCCAGTGTTACAAAAAAAAAAAATAAATCAAAAACAAATAAAACTTTCAGATAAAAAACCAGCTATGCCTCTAATATATATGGTTCTGAAGCATGGGCGCTTCGAAAAGCAGATGAAGATTTGCTAGATGTTTTCCAGACAAATTGCTTAAGGATTGTTCTGGGTACCCAGCTGACAGACCGTATTTCAAAACAATAGGCTGTACGAAAAATGTGGTTCAATTCCGCTCTCTGGGGCTATAATGAAAGAAAGGTTGAGGTGGCTAGGCCAAGTTGAGCGGATGAAGGACGACAGATTGCCGAAGATTGTTCTTTTCAGCCAACCGTCTAGGGCTAAACGGAAAGCAGGTCGCCGTCGTCTGGGTTGGGAGGATGTCATAAAGAAAGATTTAAAGGAAATAGGAACTTCATGGGAGGGTGTAAAAAGGGAGGCTTTGAATAGATCGGTATGGAGGAGGAGCGTGCGTAGCTGTGTTGGCCTTAGGCGGCTTGGTGCTACTGTGAGTTGTTAGTAGTAGTAGTATATATATATATATATATATATATATATATATATATATATATATATATATATATATATATATATATATATAATAGTGTTTTCACTTTTCTATTAAAATGCACACATGAAGCTTCTGTTCTAAATGCTGTAGGGGACAGATATTTTTTTCATATCTTCAAGTAAAGCAGCGGATGTGGGACCAATAGGTGTATAGGCAATATAGGGAATCTGTGAGGAAAATATTTTGAGGAAAAAAGTCTTTTGGGGAAAATATTTTTAGCACTAGTGCTTAATACTGTTCTTTTTGAGAAACAAAGACACGACATAATTCTTCTGCACTCAAGTGTTTCTAAGCTTATTAATTTTTGCGAGGGTGAACATGGGACATTGTCCTCCTTAAGAGTTCTGTTGCGTAATTCTTGAACATAAAAGTTTGCTCATCTCTGATCCTTAGTATTTGATTATATCATGCCAAAACTAACTTATTATTTACCATATTGGCCTTCAACTCCCCAACTGGAAAAGATTTCACATGTCTAAGCCACCTTGAGACATATGGTAAAGCCGTAGAAACATTGGAGATCTGTGATGAAACTTCAAGATCCATTGAAGAAAAACTAAAACCATTTATGTAACTCCTATCTCTAAGAAATTCGTTGAGCTGTTCTAATTCCCTGTTAGAGTGAATGTTCCATTTGGGGACACACTCATTTTCATTTCCCAAAGCCACTTGTTGATAACTTTTAAAAGTCTGAAAGATGTAATTATAAATAACCGATGTTATTTAAAAGAACTGCTACATTGCCTTTAATCAAGGACTATGGACAAAAAGTGAGAGAAAAAACACTAGCTTTGTGGCTCTACCTCAAGAGGTGGCATGTCACATGACTTGAAATATGCAGGAGTGGAAAAGCTGAGAAGCAAATAAATAGCCTAATTTCTTAGACCACACTGCCTCTCGGTTTATAATTGAACTGATAATATATTAAAAACGCCAAATTTTTAATAAGATATTGAGAATAAGACATTTTTCGCCGTCTTATTAAAAAACTTACCCGTTTAAATACACTATCGCTTAAACTTAAAAGCATATTTTCTTGATTTAAGCTTATTTTCTTTTACTAGACTTGAAAGTTATTACGAAGCATTTGCTTTTAAAGACAATTTTTCATCCAAGATAAAAACAAAAACAATTTTAGTATTAAAAGCCCTGATAACTAACTGTTTCTCCGATTCGAAAAATGGGATATAACTTATCTTAAAACAAATGGGGACTTCTAAATACCGAGAGACAAAATACATTAGGGGAAAACAGACTGTAGGAATCAATAGAACCTCCTTTCCTTGAGCCAGTGGAGTGTGAATCTCAACCTTTCCGAAATTCTGAAAACCAAACCAAAAACAAGGAAATGTAAAACAATACATATACAATCATACCGTTTCAACCATGGGGGGGGGGGGAGGGGGGTCATTTACACTAATGATTCTCGAACTTAATGGGCGCACTGTACCCTTTCCAGTTTAATTGCCGCCAACACTTCAGGCTAAGCTTTAGAAGTAACCGGACAGCTAGAATCGTTTGTAGTCGTTTCTGAATTTCAATTTCAATTCATCACTTGTAGTTACTTCCATAAATTATTCTGGTAACCGTTGACTCTTCTGTATGTAAACTTGAAAAAGGATCCAAAATACAATCAGTTGTATTTACATTCGAAGTGTCATCAACACGTTGATTTAAATCCGAATGGAGATTTGAGTTTGGTCGCAAATGCATAAATAAAAGATTTTGTTTCTACCAAAGTTCAGCCCCTCACCATGAAGCTGAACATAGCCTTGATTAAATTTTGAAACAAGCCAGTCAAGTATGCGATGTCCCTTTTGGATTAGACTAAATTAGATCAAAAAATATCATTTTTATCCTTTAATAACTCCAGCACTAAACTAAATGACATATAAAACCTATCTAGACAGGCATAACTTGACAGCCAATGAAAATATGTATGAAATAGCAAACAAATAGTTTACCATTAAATTACTTGATTTTCATTACATCATTTCATGATTTTCATTACAAAACTGTTTAAATATTCTGTCATTCAATGATTTCCTCCTGACTGCGTTGATATGCATAAAACCTGAAAATCCAAAACAATGATATGGCAGTGCCAGAACCCTTCCATCAATAAAAATTAGCCCAGCATTACCCTCTTCCCATGAAATTGTAATTTAGAATGTTAAGAACTTTCTTAAAGTATTAAAGACAGTGAAAATCAAATTTGATTGTTAAAATTAGTAAGTAAAACTTATACAGCCATGTATATGTTAAAAAATTAGTCTAAAACAGGGAATTCAATTTTTTATGAAAAAGATCCCTATATGCAGTTATGCAGATTTTTGGCAGTAACAGATGCCACATTAAAAAAAAGAAGCATGGTGAAAATCAAGCTAAAAACTCATGGCACCAAACAGCTTAAGAAAATGTAGCTTTGATTTGAAGGTGTAGTTGTCTTTAAGAATCAACAGACTGTCGATGTTTGTATTTTTACAAACATAATAAAACTTTACATAATAAATAAAACATAATATAAGGCAAAATAAAACCTTTGGGAATACACAAGAGAGATACCCAAAAATTCCGAAATATTAGAAGAATTTTTCATATCAAGCAAAATATTTGCTTGTAGTACTGCCAATACTGCTGCTGTCATTCCAGAATTCAGCCCTAAGATCAACCAATCGCAAGAGATGTAGTTGCCTGCAGCATTGCTGTAGTGCTCACGAGTTCTGAAACAGCGATTCAGGTCACCATACAAACAATGGCAATGCGTGACTGTATTTACCTCTATCCAGAATATGCTGGAACCATGCCAACACCCAAGGCGTAGTTCAAAGAGATATCAACAATTGATGTGGAATCCATAAATCTATTTTTCTAAATATTCTCTTCTTTCTTTGGTGCTTTTATCACTCACAGTTATTCATCGGCCTCAAATGCACCTACTATCATAACCCCCCCAAAACTTTTATGCAGAGCCGTTCCTAGACGCGGGGCAACCGGGGCAGTCCCCCAGGTACCGTGAATTGGGGGGGGGGGGCACCGAAGCTGGGGAATTAACCACTTTGATCAAATTTTCACATTGATTCGTTTTTTTTTTTTTGCTTATATTTGAGTCAAGATGGCGGCGCTTTAATTAATTTTGCCCCAGGCACCACCGGGAAGGCGTCATAACATCTAACCGTCAGAAGAACTAACGTCAGGACATCGACAAAATCCGTCATAACATCGACAAAACAATCTGTCAGAACCACTAACCGTCATAACATCCAAAATTTTTAAACTTTAGTTTTTTGGGGTTTAGGGGGGAAAAGGTACCTAGGTTAGGTTAAGTTACGTAATTAATATACATGCTATGCTTTACCCTCCCCCCTCCCCCCTGATGTGCAAATATATAGCCGAAATTTGTTTCTAAACTATTATATACTTAGTACGATTACATAAACTTATAAATTTTTGTTGATGTTATGACGGTTAGTGGTTCTGACGGATTTTCATTTTAGATATTATGACGCTTAGTGCTTTTGACGGCTAGTCAAAATGGTAGCACTCCAGCATCACCAACCCAAGGAGCGACTCTGCTTGTATGTACAAAGAGTGACCATGTTAAAGAGCCAGATATCCTACTTCCTTGAGTTTCCTATGCCTTGGTCCAAAAATAATCTACTACAAGATCTTCAGTTAATCATCTGCTAAAAAAAAATCAGAAAGATCTACGTTTTCCTACTGCCGTGCTGTGTACGTCTTGTAATAATTATAACATACGACACAGTGAAATCTAACAATGCCCCTAAAAATATATAGCCTAAGCACTAACCAGCCCTTCTATAACACGTATAATATATATATATATATATATATATATATATATATATATATATATATATATAGATATATATATATATATATATAGATATATATATATATAGATATATATATATATATATATATATATATATACATATATATATATATATATATATATATTATATATATATATATATATATATAGATATATATATGTATATATATATATATATATATATATATATATATATATATATATATATATATATATATATATATATATATATATAATATATATATATATATATATATATATATATATATATATATATATATATATATATATATATATATATATATATATATATATATATACATATATATATACATATATATATATATATATATACATATATATATATATATATATATATATATATATATATATATATATATATATATATATATATATATATATATATATATACATATATATAGATATATATATATATATATATATATATATATATATATATATAATATATATATATATATATATATATATATAGATATATATATATATATATATATATATATATATATATATATGTATATATATATGTATATGTATATACATATATATAATATATATATATATATATATATATATATATATATATATATATATATATATATATATATATATATATACATATATATATACATATATATATATATATATATATATATATATATATATATATATATATATATATAGATATATATATGTATATATATATATATATATATATATATATACATATATATATACATATATATATATATATATATATATATATATATATATATATATATGTATATATATATATATATATATATATATATATATGTATATATATATATATATATATATATATATATATATAATATATATATATATATATATATATATATATATGTATATATATATGTATATATATATATATATATATATATATATATATATATATATATATATATATATATATATATATATATGTATATATATATATATATATATATATATATATATATATATATATATATATAATATATATATATATATATATATGTATATATATATGTATATATATACATATATATATATATATATATATATATATACTATATATATATATATATATATATATATAATATATATATATATATATATATACATATATATATACATATATATATATATATATATATATATATATATATATATATATATATATATATCTATATATATATATATATATATATATATATATATACATATATATATACATATATATATATATATATATATATATATATATGTATATATATATATATATATATATATATATATATATATATATATATATATATATATATATGTATATATATATATGTATATATATATATATATATATATATATATGTATATGTATATATATATATATATATATATATATATATATATATATATATATATATATATATTTATATATATATATATATATATATATATATATATATATATATATATATATATATATATATATATAAACCAACCAATATATAAGGTACAACATACAGGGCTTTAATTTAAAAGGGGGTAATGCCAAGGAGTAAGGGACTCCTCAGAATGTGAGAACAAGGTTTCCTTTAAAACAATCTTTCTTCTGGTACAGACAGAGCTCAACAGATATCTTTTACAACTGAAGAATAATAAAAAAATATGAATAATAATAACAAAACAATAATTGAAAAATGCTAAGCAGACACTCAGAAAAATAATAAGAATTAACACGATAGTAGTGTAAAGAAGCAACAAACACAATAATAAGCTTATATGCATTTTTCAAAGGTAGCCTACATTCTTACATTTAATCATCCATAAATTAAAATTCACAATAATAAAGTGTTCAAGTCCAATTTTAGGTTTTTACAGTATATTACAAAACGTTTGGTACATCCCTCATTTACATAAAATATAAATAAAAAAAATTCTTACCTCGCCATCAGTCTTTGCATCAACGAATATACTTGCATCTCCTTCACTTTCAACAAATTGTAAAGCACGAAATAAGGTCTTAAAGGGATTCTCTGAAGTACCATCTCCTTTTTCATCGTCACCAAATTTTTCTGAAGTGTAAACTTGCCGCCCTTGAAAATTAAACAAAATCTATTTAAATTTCAAGCAAACCACTGACTTATTCAAATTTGATCAGAGCAGCTACAAGGACAGTAATTCCTCAAGTATAAACATTTCTTAATAAATGATTAATAAACGAAACAAGACCAGTAATACTTTCATTAAATAATACCGCAAAAAAACGCAAACAAATCATCGAAAATAAAAGTGGAAAAATAAAAGATAGAAAAAAATTATATTTGCTTCAACTTCTAATCAATTGGACTTGAATTGGAGTGTGACACAAATAAGTAGGGGTTTGAATTGAAAATATATACAAAAGGGCAAATTTCGTTTATAAGGAGATGAAAATAAAATCTTATTGTGGCCATGATCCCCAGTAACAAAAAAGCTTGCAAGTTATGGAGGAGAGGGCAAATTATTATTTCTTTGGTAAGTGTACCAAAACAGTGTACGCAAGGAGGTAACCAGGTTGGGGGTTAGGAGGTTAGGGTTTAAGCAAAGATTTGACGCCATCTGATGTTGTATAAACAAGTACTCAGAGGTTCATCACTCTGGGAACTATATTTAAACTGTTGTTGTTTTTTGGGGTTTAGGGGGAGGGGAAAGGTACCTAGATTAGGTTACGTATTTAATATATGCAATGCAAGTTATGGAGGAGAGGGCAAATTATTGTTTCTTTGGTAAGCCAAAACAGTGTACACAAGGCCGTAACCAGGTTGGGGGTTAGGGGGTTAGGGTTTAAGCAAAGATTTGACGCTATCTGATGTTGTATAAACAAGTATTCAGATGTTTCTCACTGTGGCCCCTTGGCTGACTAAAGCATCTGTTTTGAAATTTCCTGCCTAAAATCCCCTCAAAAATAAAATGGGTCCTTTTTATAGGTTGTGCTATGCACAACTCACAGACAATGTTAATAGATGTTGTAAACTATCATTAGACAACAAACCTATTGGTCATGCAGGGCATAAGGAAGAAAATCACAAGAGATGATAGTAGATGAATATAGGCTAAACACAGCTAAAATGGAAAAAAATAACAACATACATTCATTAAAAAAAACAAGACATAAAGGATGATCCTCTTCTTCTAAAGTTAGTCCAAATACCCCTATGTTAGGAAAGTTTGTGGGAACTAGTTTCTAAATATGTACTTTTCTAGTTTTTGACTATATTTCAGCCAGTGTTAGAAATGAATTCTGAACAATGAATAATTTATACATATGAAATTAAGTGCATGTGTGAGAACATCTTAGTTTTTCAATTGAATTGCAGTTAAACTATTCAAGCTAGAAACATAGTTGGGTCTTTTTACTAATGCTTATGCAGAACCAATTTTAACAGAAGTCACCAAACTTAAAGCCAGATGTGTGGATGCTCTGCTTTTCTTATGCTGCAGCCTTTAATATTTAACCAAACATATATAGAAAGCTAAAAAAAAAACAAATGGGGAGACTAGGGTGGTCCTTATGTATATATCAGAAAAATATTTTTTGTTTTTCCTGCCTCCCACCATCCTAAACTATTCTTCTATGATAGAAAAAAAAGTGTCATTTATTTTTAGGATAACTTCATGTTTGGGGTATGCTCAAGACACCCGAATTTTGATTATACTCGAATGTTATAGAAATCGGGTGTATATAAAGAAAATCATTGGTTCAGGGCATATATTTATTAGTTAATTGTGTATTTATTGTGAATTCTAACACAAAACAGGTGTTATGTGTTATATAAAGAGATAACTGAAGGGATTCAGGGTAATATATTAATAATCAATTAGGTGTCTGTGCATTTTTTTGCAAATCTAGCAGATATATTCGTGTAAAACTACAGAAGTTTATGTCACTATTTAAAATTAACTTCAACATTTACTTACTGAATCAATCAATGGTTTATTATTACATTTGATTAAATATTCTTGCAGCAGACATCTTTAGTATTGTTTAGTTTTTATTTTCTCAGATGAAGATTGATTATAAATAGGCTACATAGGATACCAAGCTGATAAGACAATATCAGGTGAATAACTGAATATATCAATTTACATTTAATGTTTGTTGTTATAACTGAAATTTTGTCATTTGTCAGATATAATAAATTCATATTTGAAATTGACTTGTTATTAATTTGCTATTAGAACAATACTATTTTTGATTCAATGTTGTCTGCTATGTAATTTTCTGACAGATTGGACAATTGTTAAAGTACACATAAAATGTTTTGTTTTACAGTCGGTCATGACGATTTCCACATCCACACGCAGTAAAAAGGAAGTGTACCTGCTTGGTTCAGCTTTGGAAGATCTATATGGTTCAAAATTGCCATCGATTGGTGATGTTCTCAGGCTCTATGCCACAAAGCTGAAAGCAGCCAAGACTAAACATGAGGCAGCAGTATCAGTAATTAAGGACGTTCAAATGTTCTGGGAGAAAGCCAGAATACCCATGCGCTGGAGTGATCATGCAGTTTCCCAACTTGAAGTTTTAGTGCAGAGATGGGAAGGGTTGAAGAAAAACAAAGCAAGAAGGACAGCAACTCAGATAGCCAATGAGGAAGAATTCAAGGAAGCTTTCAATGATCTCTTTGACGTAGCTCACCAGGAAGCGTTACAGCTCATCAAAATTGAGGAAGACAAGCAATTCTTGTTGGCCCAGCGGAAAAAAGGAAGGCGAGGGGTTATGGCAGGGGTTGACATGTCACTTACAAAAAAGGAGAAAGTACAGGAAAATAAACAAAAAAGCCAGTTTCACTTGAAGACGAAACAGCAACTTGACATAGCAAATCTGGATCGAACTGTGTTGTTGGAGTCTTCTGATTCGTCTTCTAGTAATGATGATGCAGACATGGAAGCATTACAAAGAATCGGCAGTGAAGCCACCGAACAACCATGTACACCAAAACGAAAACGTGGAAGAACTAACATTTTAACTCCTGCACTTCTGTCATCCCTAGACTGCACAAAGAAAAGTGACAGGCAAGCAGTTCAGATCATTGCCCCAATAATTCAAGCGACAGGTCACAACGTTCCGGATTTCAGTATCAACAGATCATCTATAAGACGTTACCTTCAGAAGCATCGTGTCATACTTTCATCTCAGTTGAAGTCTGATTTCAATCCCCAGAAACCAATGGTTCTTCACTGGGATGGAAAGCTTATGGAAGACCTCACTGGAGATGAAAAAATTGACCGACTGCCGATAATTGTTTCTGGATCTGGAACAGAATAACTGCTTTGTATCCCAAAGCTGACTTCAGGTACTGGTAAAGCCATGGCAGATGCAATGATGGAAACAGTGTCTGACAGTGTCTGGCATTGTAGACAGCATCAAGGCTCTCAGCTTTGATACAACATCTAACACCAGCCAAATGAACGGTGCCTGTACTCTGTTTGAACAGCATCTTGGTATAAGTGTTCTGCATCTTGCATGCAGACACCACATCCATGAATTAATGCTGGAAGAGGCATTCAGCATCACAATGGGACCTTCAAGTGGCCCAGACATCCAGCTGTTCAAACGGTTCAAAGCCTTTTGGCCAAACATTGTATATGCTGATTACAAGCCTGGTGTTGAGGTTCCGGTCATTGCTGCAGCTCTGGTTGATGCCCTGGATGATATGAAGACCTTTCTGACTGATCAGCTGGGTATTTGTCACCAACGTGAAGACTATTGTGAGCTCCTCAAGCTTTCCCTGCTGTTCATTGGTGGCCTTCCGGCTCGTGGTGTGATCTTCAGGAAACCAGGAGTCCTTCATCGTGCTCGTTTCATGGCTTGACTGATTTATGCATTGAAAATATACATGTTCAGAGATTCTGGCTTCAAGCTGACAGATCGTGAAATCACTGGTCTGGGCAACTTCTGTGCTTTTGGTGTAGGAAGTTATGTTAAATCGTGGTTCCTTTCTCCTTTGCCAACAGCAGCACCAGCCAATGATTTAATGCTTCTGAAGAGTCTCCTCACTTATGGATCGCCAGCAGCAACTGGTCCACTGAAGAAACTGTGTGGGCACCTGTGGTATCTTAGCGAAGAACTGATAGGATTGGCATTTTTTGACAGGGGTGTTGATGCAACTGAAAAAAGAGCAATGGTCGAAGCACTCTGCCATGAAGGAACGGAGGGCCCACCGAAGCGCATCACTGTGGACAAAACTACAGTCACCAACAAGAATCTACAGGATTTTGTTACACACAATACAAGGAACTTCTTCCATATCCTTTCCATTCCAGATAGTTTCTTGTCTACAGATCCTGAGACCTGGGTGGATAATGAATCCTATGTGAAGGCTGAAGCAATCGTCAGAGAACTACGAGTAGCGAATGACACAGCCGAACGTGGAGTTGCCCTTATGCAGGACTACAATTTGCTGCTAACAAAAAACGAAGACCAGATGCAATTTGCTCTGCAAGTAGTTAACGAGCATCACAAACGTTTTCCTGATTCTAACAAGTCAACAATCCTTCAAGGGTTAGCCACAACCTCTGACAGCCCAGGCCCAGCATGACTTTGTAGTGTGTGATTTTTTATCAATTACCGAAAGATACGTTTGATATTTGCTATGCCAGTGACATATTTTAACCAGTCATTATGATTGTTTTAACAAACTAATGATTGGATGAGTTTAGTATTGATTATATCTAATATGTCCTCATTAAGTTTTGTTTGCTGAATGAATTTCCTAAGTGCATCCGAAATTACGTTAAACATTGTCCAAGCAGAAGTATAGCGATTGTATGCTAAACTTCACTTGAATTGAGCATACCCTAAATATTGACCAATTTGGAAAATTTTTTGCCCATATTGTTAACTTTTGATGTAGACAAAAATGGCAGGGTGGGAGGTTTATAATTCTGAAGTGAAAAAATAAGGACCACCCTAGGGGAGACTATTTATATACCCCTCAAGCAATACGATGGATATTATAAATTAAAATGGCAGAATTTCTAGTTCCAATACTTAAAACTTGGTAAAGGTCCAGATTAGGGGCTATTGAAAAGGAAAAATATTTAAAAAAGAATTCTTACTCCAGAATATGCAGAATAATTGTAGCTAACACATTTTGACTGCAGCTCCACTATATTTTAACCCCCCCCCCCCCCCCCAATGAGCAAATATGCAGCCCAAATTACCATATATATTTTCAATACATTGTGCCAATGTGTCTCTCTTGTTTCAATGCATGTACCCATTAATTGAATAACTGTGACAAAACAAGAACTGGAAAAACAAGAATGAATGGTGGTTGAATGTATTGAAAATATATAATTTGGGCTATATATTTGCACATTAGGGGGGGGGGGGTTAAAGTATAGTGGAGTCGCAGTTAAAATGTATTAGCAACAATTATTCTGCAAATTTATATATTTATTTGAAAACCCGTCATACAAAAGCAACAAGACAGAGCAGTAAGAGAAAACAAAATAATAAAATAATAAAGACAGAAATTAGACACTTTGTAAAATACAAGACAAGCAAATATACAAAAGAAACCAGAATAAAAAGAAAAAGACTTCTAAGCGAACGAGTATAAACACAAAAATTTACTATCTAATGTGCCCATTATCTTACCACTGCAAGATATGGCTCCAGTCGCGTGATCAATTAATCGTTAAAATTCGCTACTTGTTAATATGGCAATACATGAATCAATTATACTATAACAAATAAACGCAAACGATTTTTGGGTCTAAGGTGGGAGCCGAAGGCGATAAGTTAAGAAACGATAACAGCACCATCGAATTTATGCAATATATGTGCGAAAAAAAAAAAATCTTCAACATGGCGCGACCTACTATATATGCTACAGAACAGTAATGTCAATTAATCATACAAGAATTAAATTATTATTATTATTAAAAATTACGGAAAAATCCGTCACAATTAAAAACACAACATAACAGACCATAGGAAAAAAAAGACAGTACATCACTGCTTAAGAATATGGGACCAATCATTTAAATTCCCATCAATTTTTCAATCACAGAGGCACATGAAGCAGATACTTGGCAAAACGAAAGAACATGGCTCAGACTTTACTCTTGTCAGTTCTAGTTAGGAGTTTCCAGAAGGGTGCGGCGAAGAGGATATGGGGAAGGGCAACAGCATTATATAGACTAGCTAGAAGATGTCGGTTGAGTCGAAGTTTAGAAGATACAATGGAAGCATAAGCTGCTTAGATTCTATGTCTGATTTGTTCAAGAAGAAGTTTTAAGGTGAGTTGGATAGAAGAAGTAATGGGCAGACCTAAATACATAGGGTGATCTATAGGTTGAACAGAGCTAGATCCGAGCGTAATGGAAGGGGCAGAGGAATTTGTTTTCCAGTTAAACAGGACAGTATCAGATTCGGAGGAGTGAATTCAAGCCCAATTTTCTGATATTCCGCCTCAAGGATTCCAAAAAATTTGGTGATACATTGAAGAGTTCCTAAGGTTTATGATGTTGTCAGCACAGCATATCAAGGAAATGTTTACAGAAGACAAAATCAGTGAAGGAGGGCACAAATCTCGTGCTTCCAGAACATAGTTACTAAAGAGGTCAGGAGAGGTGACAGCTCCTTGACGGGCCCCTTTCTTGACTGGGGTAAGTTGTCTACACGGAATAGGGGCATCCTTTTATCTGGGGGTAGTTTCAGGCAGACATGAAGTCTTGAATATAAATCCTGAAGAGAACAAATAATGGCCAGATTTAATCCACGTTTACCAGCTCTCAGAAACATCGTTGCATGGATAAGAGAGTTGAATACACATCTGACATCATGTCCTCCCAAAACAAGGCTTTCTCCAGACGACTCCACATCAATCAGGGCATTTGCAATACCGGTTAAAGCGTCAGCATACCCAGTACCTTGCTTGAATCCGAACTCGTGTGGAGGGGTATAGCAGACTTTTTCAAGTTCCTTAATAAATCTTAACTCAAAGAGCTTGCAAAGGGATGTAGCTACATGAATAGGACGGAATTCAGATTTCCCTTTTTTAGAGATAGGAGTCAAATCTCTGATGCAAAAAGAAGAAGGAACGATACCCTGAGTGAACATCATCTGCATAAGCAGAGACAGATGAGCCATAAGAAGTTTCCCCATTTATTCTAAATGAGTAGCACTAACTTGGTCAATACTGGATGAATGTTTCCATTTTAATTTTTGGATGGCATGTTCAACAGAACAGGTACTGACCAAAAAATCTTCATTGGGTTGAGCATCCAGAAACTGATCCAGAGCTAATCCATAAGATTGCTCTATGATAGGATCAGGGGCAGAAAACTCAGATTCATAATTTGCATACCATTCACCTTCTGGAATGTCAGCTGAGGGAGGTGATGACAAAGGGGGTGCTGAGGAGAAGACAAATTTAAATACCATATTTCGACCTTGTTTTGTACGGGCAGAATAGCTATTAATAAGATCTCTAGAATGCTGAGCAAGAATTTCGGAAAACTTACGCTTTGTAGAGATCCTTATGTCATTCACATGCCCGATAGTGGGATGCCCACAATCTTTCCACATAGAAACCCAAAGCCTTGCTTGTCCACATGAAGTAGAAAGCTCTGGATTTGTGGACAATCCAGGGACGATTCCTTTGAAGACACATTGCATGGGGACAGCTTGTTTTTTGGAAAAGCAGAGGGCATGACATATTTCAGCTTAA
>CM051264.1:8791500-8994000 GCA_027921565.1 Artemia sinica | reverse complement strand
CACAAAAACTGCTGAGACCCAACAGTCTGACCATAGCAGTCTGTCACAACTCACAACCATAATGGGCAACTGATAAAAAGATACTTATGCATCTTCATGTTCTTAATTCCAATTATGTATTTGTAAGAGTAGAGCACATACACAAGAAGTAGAGCCTTTCCACAAGAAATCATCAATTTATTGTCTTTGGTCCAATTCTGATTTGCTGCAAGAATGAATCCCAAGTACTCATACCTGAGGGCTACTTCTATTGACTTACCTTTATAAGTAAACAATAAATTATGGTTTCTGTTGGGCTTCCTATTATGGTAGAAGACAATCTATGTCTTGGGTGTGTTTAGCTTCGATTTCTTTCAAGTAAGCTTCAGCTAAATTCAGGAGTTTGGAGCTCTTTTGGCGTCCCAATTTGGCATCCAAGAGCAATTTGGCGTCCCATGTCTGGATTCTTTCTAGACATATTCTAGTTTTGCCCATACATATTGTTTATAAAAAAAATCTTAATATGGCTAGTGAGTTTCAACATTTTCTTAAGGCTATTCTTCAAGTCTGTATCTTTTAAGACTTAACTCAGGAATTTAGCTGAAATTTTGTTGCTGTGAAACACAATCAATTCTGTTTTCTATAATGATACATTCATCTCTACTGATTTTGTAAATCTTGCTAACTTGTTGAGAGCAGGATTTATCTTAGCTGCAGCTCCTTTAAAGCTGTCCCCCATTTCTCAAATGGCAAGGTCATTTGTAAAGGCTACTTGTCTGTTGCTCTCACTTGAAAATACAAGATTAGCAAAAAGAGGAGGAAATGCTGAGGATTGATGATCCTTATTGTAATCCCTGATGAAGCCTTCAAATGCAGGAAGTGACTTTGTTGATCTTTGCTTTGAAGGTTTTAACAATTTGTAATTCCTTTTCTTAAATTTAAGAGAAAACTCTTGATATGGCTTAAAATTCTACTGAAAAAGTAGGAATTGGATTTTTAAAACTAAGAAAAGTGCACTAGAGAAAGACAAGCCAAAATTAAGGTAAAACATTTCTTTTAAAAATTTAGATGGGTATAGACCTGTCATGTCTGCAATCTTCTAAGCTCAAAAAAAGAGAGATGGTAGGTTAATAACTCCTTCCCAGGTTATATTTTAGGCCCTGAATTCCTTCCTGGAAGTTTTAATCATCTAGCTAAATTAATTTTCAAGATAGCTAGAAGCTTGCTAACTAGAACTTTAACACCCTAATCAATATATTATTAAAAATAATAAAAAATCAGTAATAAATATTATTAATATTAATATTAATAACTAATTAATACATTTATCAATTGCTTTGCATTTGTTGATGCTTTGTTTTCTTTATGGAACAAGTTTCTTGAACTATTAAAAACATTTTGAACCTATGTCTGATTTTAAAAAGAATTTTAGATCCATTGGATATAAAATATTATTTCAAGATGATTCATGAATGAGGATAACAATCAAAGTCATGATAATGGGGTTAATAAAAACAAGTTGTATATTATAAAATAAGAATTCAATTGTTTAAATGTTTTTTGTTAGTCTTGTAAAAACCTATATCCTTTGGCTACATATGGGTCCATTAGGGTAGCAGGATGCCTTTCTGAGTGAAATGATTATTCAATCTGGAAAGAGTATAAAAAAAAGGTGGTAAAACCCTAGATCAGGGGTGTTTGTTGATCTTGGGAAGTAGCTGAGCTAGGTGAATAAAAATCCTAGGAATGAATTCAAAGCCTTATTGATCTAATGGGAAGGTATTCTGAAGTAGCTACCATCACTCCTTCCCTTTCCATAGGCCACTGCTCTTTTCTAATATTTGTGTCATAAAAGTGAAAGCTTGAAAAAAATACCTACAATATGAATATGGCACAAGGTAAGCATTTTGAGTCTTATAGCAGTAAATTTTTTGCAGTTCATATTATTGACTTACAAATAAAGTAAACATGCCACTTATGCCTTTTTTATGCTCTTTCCAAATATAATAATCATTTGTGTTGGAAATGGATTTCACCCCACCCCTATATATACCAATTCAGGGTATATATTTGCACAATAGGGGGGGGGGGGGAGGGGTAAAGTTCAAACTTACCTCTCATTTACATCAGAAATAAAATTTACCAACCCCCCCCCCCCTAATATGCAAATATATACCCTGAATTTGGTATATATAGGGGTGGGGGTAAAGTTCATTTCTGACAAAAATTATTATTATATTTGGAAAGAACATAAAAAAAGGTATCAAGTGGTATGTTTACTTTATTTGTAAGTCAATAATATGAACTGCAAAAAATTTACCCTTATACTTTTTCTAACCCCTGAGTTTTAAGATTTTAAATATTTGTTAATCTATCTCTTAATCTAAGGAAAAAAAAACCTTGATATGGCATAAAATTAAACTGAGATAAGGCAATTTGTGTTTTCAAAAACTAGAGCCAATGAAAAAGAGCTTAGAAACAGCAAATTAATGTAAACTTTTTATTGTTTAAACTTAGATAGATAATACACATATCATGGATGCAATTTTCTAAGCCCCAGAAGAAAGGGTAAATATTTACCAAATCATATTATTGAGTTACAACTAAGGTGAATATACCACTCAATTCCTTTTTTATGCACTTTACAAATATAATAATCATTTTTGTCAGAAATGAATTTTACTCCCCACCCACCAATTCAGGGTATATACTTGTACATTAGGGGGAGGGGGAAAGTTTAAACTTACCTCTCATCTACATAAGAAATAAAATTACTCTCACCCCTCTAATGTGCAAATATATACCCTGGATTGGTATACATAGGGGTGGGGGCTAAAATTCATTTCCAACAAAAATGATTATTATATACATAAAGAGCATAAAAAAGGCATTAAGTGGTATATTCACTTTAGTTGTAACTCAATAATATGATTTGGTAAATATTTACCAGGGAAAGTAGGCTAACTGAATAACACTATTTTAGACCTTGGATTCACACATGGGTAAAAATACAATTAAATTGTAAGAAAGTGAATGCATCAGTTGAATCCTTTTTTATCTTCTTTCCAAACTTAGCAGTTGCTTTTGGGGAAGAATCTTTTTTGGCCCTTTAAAGGGGCTCAAAACAGACCAAAAGTTTAAAAGATGTTTTCTAACAGAAAGTCCTCATTTATTTATTTTTCTGGTGTTTTTGCACCTTCAGTTACTTTAAATCACACTTTCCACTAATAAGACAGCATAATAAAACTCTGACTTTTAAAAAGAGTTTAAAACCCTCTATGAAACATCATAGAGCCATTAGAGGCCTTTTTTAAATGCTACTTTTTAATTTTAAATTGTAATCTTAAAAATATAGCATAAACAAGGTAACAAGTTAGCTTTGGGGTCACATTAAGGGCTTATAATGGAATTTGCTCTAGAAGCAATAATTGAATTTGGAAACAGCATAAAAAAGGCATCAAGTGACATATTATATGTATAAAAAGGCTGTGTATTATATGCTAAATTAGCCTGCATGAATATGTATAAATTTCATTCATGTATCTCAAGTGATAAAAGATTTTCGGTAAAGTTCTACCAAATCATATTATTGAGTTAGGAATAAAGTGAATACACCATTTGATACCTTTTTTTATGCTGATTATGAACATAATAATCATTTCTATTGGAAATGAATTTCACCCCCCCCCCCTATATATACCTAACCTAACCCTGAATTGGCATATATAGGGGAAGGGGTTGAAATTCATTTCTGATAGAAATGATTATTATATTCGTAATCAGCATAAAAAAAGGCATCGAATGGTGTATTCACTTTAGTCCTAACTCAATTATATGATCTGGTAGAACTTTACCAGATTTTCATCCAGCTCTTGTAGGGTAAGACGCCCAGTAGTCGGCCACCTGCCTATTCTTGGACAGAATCTTTTATACTATTTTAATAACCAATTTACAATGAGCCATTTGTATGTCTGAGTTTAGGCAGAATTGTCACTTGTTAGTAAATTCAAAAATAGGAGGCACTGTACAAGTGAAACTATTTGAATTAGTAACCTACTTGTTCAGAAATTTGGTCAATATATACAAAATCATATTATTGAGTTAGGACTAAAGTGAATACACCATTTGATGCCTTTTTTTTATGCTGATTACGAATATAATAATCATTCCTATCGGAAATTCAAATTTAAGCCATTTTTGAGCTCTTGAAAATGACAAAAAATAGGGTGTAAAAAGGCTAATATAGCGTGGAAAAAGGCTTAAAACCTTTGTTTTAAACTTACTGTTTCATATTAAATACTTATTTTAATCCATAAGCACTGACTTTCCATGAGTAAGTTGGATAATCACAAGTATATATGTTCCAAGAATTCATTTTGCAAATATTATGTATTTTTTTCTTCCTTAATGCTGAATGTTCAAGAATGCGTTTTTGACAAACCGTCAAAAATATTAAAGGATTAGGTTTGGTTAGGTTAGGTTTAATATTTTCAATGTTTTGTTGAAAACGCATTCTTGAACATTCGGCATTAAGGAAGAAAAAAATACATAATATTTGGAAAATGAATTTTTGGAACTTATATACTTGTTACTCATGGAAAGTCAGTGCTTGTGGATTAAAATAAGGATTTATTATGAAACAGTAAGTTTAAAACAAATGTTTTAAGCATTTTTACACCCTATATTAGCCTTTTTACACCCTATTTTTTGTCATTTTCAAGAGCTCAAAAATGGCTTAAATTTGAATTTCCGATAGGAATGATTATTATATTCGTAATCAGCATAAAAAAAGGCATCGAATGGTGTATTCACTTTAGTCCTAACTCAATAATATGATTTCGTATATATTGACCAGAAATTCTTCAGAAATTTTTTGATACAAAAATTAAGTTTCTAGGTGGTATAATACAGTAATTAGAGTAGTTTAAATGTCAAAAAGTTTTCAAAGTGATTAAAGTGTCCGACTACTGGGTGTCTTACCCTACTCCTGAAAATGGGCCCTAAATTAGGACCTGCCAAAGAAAATTCAAGTTAAGACTGATATTTTTCTTCCTTAAATTCATTGTGCTAATGCATGGACAATTTACTGAGTATATCTAAAAAGGAATTCACCAGAGTCACCAGTAGACATGGCAGATATTTTTTCTGTGATTTCGTCAGGCATTTTTTAGATTTTAGTTTCTGTTTCTTCCTTGTCTTGTCGCGCTCCGATGAAACTTTGCTGCGTTGCCGCTCATTAATAGAATTTCGTAATGTCCAACATGCCTAAAAACTAACTTCCAGGACTAGACAATCAACAAAGCGAGGCGACTGCCCTTATGTTTATTGCTTAGTATTGGCATCCAGGTATCATATAATACGGATGAGAACTAACATGTTTTCCGAAAATATTGGTTGATGAACAAAAAAAAATCAAGCTGAATTTCGCATGCACTACGGTTGGATTTAGTAGCTTCAGACAACATGATTTATTTTCTTATGAAATATCAAAAGAAAATCTAGAAAAAATTAAATCTGTTTTCTTCCCTTTTTAGTCAGAAAATACCAAAAAAAATGCCAGCTCAAACTTTTTTACATCACAACTGCTATATGTTATTAACTGGCATAGAAAGAATAACATTAATTAAAAATCACAAGAAATAGCGTTATGGCAATGAATGTAGGTAATTTAAATAGCTTTCCAAAAAAGAAGTTAAAAAAAATAAAATTAAAGAGCCATATCAAACATAAGACCAGCAAAAATGTACTCGTATAGTGATTCAAACTCAAAACAACCAGACATAATTAATAAAGAAGAAATGAAACCCAAAACGAATGGAAATTTAATACACAATCGTTACTAATATAAATGAGTAAATAAATATCAATACTAATAAAATTAAACTGAATGTTTATTCAAACTTAAAACCAACAAAAATCACTGTCAGTGCTAAGAGGAGTTTGGCTATTTCTCTCTTCCCGCTCCAAAAACCGCAAAAGTGTAAAGCCTTTTGCACCATTTTTGTTTTATTGAAAACTGTTATAAGTCTTGAACATTCCTTAGAAATAACTAATAAAAATATCTTGAATATTTAATTTATAATGAGATTCATTGCTGGAAACTCAGCAATTCTACATTTTATTCCATTTTAATTTTATTTCAATGTTGTAAATATAAAAGAAAATATTTTTAATATAAATCGTTTTCAGTAAAGCACAAATGACGCAACAGGCGTCAAACACTTGTGGATAAAGCAGGGGAAAGAGATCAGAAGCCAAACTTCTGTTCGTAGTGATTTGTTTGTTTTTTTTAAGTTTACTTGAATATTCATTTTAACTTTGACTTTTTTAAAGATTTACCTATTGATTTATGTTAGTGCCTGTTATCTCAATGTTTGTTATGAATATTTATTTAATTTATGTTCGTTTTGGGATTCATTTATTCTTTAATAGAAATTTCTTGGTCATAATCATAAGAATATATTTCGGCGGGTCCTAAATTCAATGTAGCTCTTTACTTTCCCTTAAAAAACTTCTTTTTTGGAGATTTATTTTAATTAGTTTCTGCTTGTTTTTATTGCCAAAGTTTCACTTTTAGTTAACATAGCTAATATTTCTTTAGTTTTTCGTAATTAGGCTATTTTACTTTATTTCGACGTTCCCTAAAATCTTAGACAAGATTACACTAACCTTTCTAAATATATTACAGACACGCCCTTCTGATATCCCAAACGCGCGCAGTATTTTTTAATTGAGCTCAACATCATTCTCAACATTCTCCAAATGTTTTAATTTAACACCCTTAACTTTTCCTTAGACATTGCACAAACAATTTTAACATGCTGATTTAGCATCTATTGAATTGGTTTAATATCCCCACAATATTTCAATTAAATATTATTGTTCAGTTAATCCTCAGATATTGCACACGCGCATTTTGATAATTGGAATGGATATAATTGTATTTTGATTATGTTTACAATCCCCCTTAACTCGGAAAGTTTCCACTTAATACTTTACTTATACCACAATGCCCATAGTTGTATTTTGATTAACTTAAAAATCCCCCTGAACAATTCCTGAAAGTTTTCATTTCATACCCGAACCTCTTCTAGGGATATTTCAGACATGCCATTTTGACAACCAGAATGTTTAAGGTGTCTTTTGATTTTGTTAAACATCCCGTTTGATATTTCATGAAATTTCCAGCTTGATCATTTTAGTTGTTCCCGAGAGATTCCAGCTAAGCCAAGTAACAACTGGGATGTACCTGGTGTCCTAAGTTCAACATTCCCTCAAGAATCTCTAAGGGATTAACTTAATATCCTTCCCTAAGTGCTCTAGAAATGTTGAAGACATGCCATTTCAACAACCTGGATAGACATGGTGTATTTTCATTTTGTCTCATATCTCCCTTAACTTTCCAGAGGAGTTGCAACTTGATACACATAGTCATTCCTGAGATCAATAAAGATACCCTCAGGTATACCCTTTTGAAAATTTAAATGAAACTGGATTCTTTTGATTTAATACAGCCTACTACTCAATATTCAATGAAATTCACAATTTAACAACCCTAGCTAGTCTCGAGATGTTGCAGATTAGACCTTTTGACAACATGTATGCATTATGGTATTTAGGCAAGCAGGATGCCATTCAACTCTTTTGATTAATAGTAATAGTCACAGCCGCAAGGAGTAGCAGTTACAGTCACAAGTTGTCCCACTAGTAGTCACAAGTTGTCGCACTTGAAGTTGCAAGTAATCGCTACGCAGTTGCAACTACTCACAGTCACAAGTAAAAGCAGTTGCAGCCAAGTTACATTCGCATTTGGTGTCGCAAGTAGTCATAGTCGTAAGCTGTCCAGATCAAAAATTGTCTCAGGTACAAGTGTTTGTAGGCTCAATTACTCGCAGTTACAAGTAGTAATAGTCTGAAGCAATCACGATCGAAAGTTATGACAGCAGCAAATAGTATCAGTCGCAAACAGTCGTGATTACAGTTTCAATTGCAAAGGATCTTAGTCACAGTCACAGATAGTCACATTTGCTAGAATTCGCAGTCACTAGTAGTTACAGTCACAAATAGTCAAAGTTGCAAGTAGTCCCATTAGCAGATGCAAAAAGTCACAGCGACAGTCATAAGTAGTCACACTTGTTAGTAGTCCCAAGCAGTCACAGTTGCAGTTACAAACAGTCGCAGTCGCAAGTTGTTACAGTTACAGTCACAATACTAGTATCAATAATGGTCCTGAAAATGGAAAGTAATTACCCCAGCCACTCCTAAAATAATGCAAATATACTGTTTTGATTACATGGTTGCACATACTGGACACAGTACTGGTCTCAAGTAGAGGCAGTTAAAATCGTAAGTAGTTAGACTTGCAAGTATTCACAAGTAGTAGCAGTTACAGTTATAGTAGATGTAGCAACATTGATATTGAAAGTGTAAAGTTGATACCTTTAGCTGGTTCTAATATGGTGCAGATACAATCTTTTGATAACATCTATACACATAGTGTCTTTAGATTTAGTGTAGCCCCCCTCAGCATTCCCCGAAGTTTTACCTCAGTACCCTTAGCTTTCTCTGACATACTTAGGATCAATCCCCCCCTTTTTCCCGGTGTTAAATCCTATATCTAAAAAATGGGCACATTGCATAATTTACAATCTTTTCTTTAGGGGCTCTTGGAGGTATGAAATTCCCAGAGGCAAAGCAATTAGACCTATTGACTAATTTGAATAAAATGCCTATTTCATAATTTTGACCAATGTTAAGAGAGGTCTAAAATGGACAAGGGGGGTCCTCGTCGCCCTAACCAAACATCATGCCCCACCAAAGCACTGTTTAACAGGCCCTGAAAGTTTTAATTTAACACCCTCAGCCGTTCCCGAAATGTTGCTGATGTACCCTTTTGACAACCAGCATAAACACAGCATGTTTTGAATTTGTTCAACATCCCCCTCAATATTCTACAAAAGCGGTCATGAGGAAACGTAGTCGCAGTTGCAAGCAGTTGCAGTCACAGTCGCATGTTGTCATAGTCGGAAGTAGTCATAGTCGTAGTCACAACCCGCCGTGTTTGCAGCCGCAATAGCAGTAGTAGTAGTAGTAGGGGACCTGTCTTTTGATTTACCTCAACATACCCCTAAACATTTCCCAAACGTTTACCTTAATACCCTTAGCCTTTTTTGACACGCCGAAGATAAAAAAATCCGTCCTTTCCCAATGATAAATCCTGCATTTGAAAAAATAACAATTTACATAATTTAAATCCTTTGCCCCACGGGCACTGGGACATGGTATCATCTGTGGCATAACTATTAGACGTTGTGACTATTTTGAAAAAAAGGCTGGTACTTCTAATTAAACGAAACACGCTGAAGAAATGAAGTTATTTCAAGTTCAAGTTCATTAAATTTCTCATTAATTCACTACAAGACAAAATAACACTTTTACAATATGAATCAATGGAAAACAAAATATTTACAGAGGGTGCCTACACAGTGAGTTATACTCACTGTGTAGGCACCCTCTGTAATCCTACTGAAATATAAACTTCATACAACCTTTAGTTTATATAATAATGTAATCGTGGCTACATATTTGCAGATTAGGAGGTGGGGGTGGAGGTAAAGTATTGAAAAGCACCCCTAACCTAACCTAATCTACCACTCCCTCCTAGTGTGCAAATACATAGCCCAAACTATACGAGTCCAATGCATTGCATCTTCCGTCATTTGTCTTTGTTGCTACGAAATTGGATTTCTGAGATCTAACCTAAGCTTAATTCTTGAGTGTGTTTTGTTTAATTAACAAGTACCAAACTGCTTTATAATGTTTTTATCAGTATTAGGAGGGGGGAGTCATCTAAAAGAGCAAAGGGGGAAAAGTTGGTTTGCCTCTGGTCTTCTTTCAACCACCCTCTAAGCCTACCTTTAAAGTTTCAATTTAATACCTATAGCCATTCCTTAGATATTGCCCCTCCTGTTTTTAGATATTGCCCTTAGATTTTTTTCCTTTTGATAAACCTCCTGTATACAGTGGGTTTTTATTTTTTTTGACATCCCCCTCAATATTAAAAACAAGAAATTGATATCTTTGGCCTTTTAGAGACTCAGGATCATACATGTCCCCTTTTCCCAATCACTAACCTTATACAAAAACAATGGACAACTTACATAACTTACAATACTTGTCCTTAGGATTGCGGGGGTTGTGTCATCACCGGAGGCATAGTTATTTGAACTCTTGACTATTTTGAACAAGATGGCTATTCCAAAATTTTGCTGAGATCTTTTTGGTGAGGGTAGCTAAAAAGGGAATGGGAGCAGGACTGGTTGTACTCCGACCAGTTTTTAACATCCCTCTCTACATATCCTGAAAGTTTAAATCTAATGCCCTCTATCGTTCTTGAGACATTGCAGATGCGCCATTTTGATGTAATGGATGCACCGAGTATCTTTTGATTTAGTTTACCCTGCCCAACTTTCCCCAAAGTTTCACCTTAATGCTCTTAGCCTTTCTGAACACCCACAATCAAAAGTCCCCCCTTTACCTAATGATGAATCTTGCATATAAAAAGGGAAAATTACATCATTTACAATCCTTGCCCTGGGGGTTGTGGGGAGCCTTGTATTATCGGAGGTATAGTTTCTAGACATTTTGAATGTTGCGAACAAAATCAGATTTTAAAAGTTTAATCAGTGATAAGGGAAGAGATCATCAAAAGGGAAATAAGCCTAGTTGCCTGTCGATAGCTCTTCAACATCCCACCCAACATCCCCTGAAAGTTTCAACTTATTACCCTCAGTCCTTCGCTAGATACTGCTGATACACCCTTTTGACAACCAGCTTGCAAACGGTTTTTTTATTGTGTTTGGTATCCCGTTAAATTTTTTTTTTTGGGGGGGGGGTGGGCTACCCCATCCCAAAAGGCGAAGTTATTTGACATTAGAATATTTTGAACAAGATAGCTATTCCTATATTTTGATATAAACATTTTTTTGAAGGAGGGCAGCTAAAAGGCATAGGAGGTGGGCTGGGAGCCCTACAATTACTTTTAAAATCCCCTTCAACATGTCCTGGAAGTTTCAACTTAATACCCTCAGCCCTTCTTAAAATATTGCAGATCCTCCGTTTGATAAACTGGTCGCACATAATGCCTTTTAGTTTAGCATGCCCCTCAACATTCTCCCAAGTTTCACCTTAATACTCCAGACCATTTCAGATTTACCCATATTCAAACGTTTTCCCTTTTCCTAATGATAAATCCTGAGTGTAAACGATTGGCCAATTGCATAATTCACAGTCCTTGACTCTGGACTATGGGGTGGTTGTATCACTAAGAGCATAGCTATTAGACCTTTTGACTAGTTTAGACAAAATGACAGTTTCATAATTTCCGGTGATGATTACTCTTGAGGGTACTCTTAAACGAGTGTGGGGGATGATTACTCTTGAGGGTTCTAAATGGAATTTCTGGCAGCAGTGAATTCTATATTTCTAAAGGACATTGCGTGATAATAGATGTTTCTACAGAGGTAAACTTAAATAAAATGCAACCTCTAAGAATATTGATGAAAAGGTTGAAGTGGTGACATAGATGGCTAAGAATGGTCATACTGCTAAAATGTCAATAGAATTAGCCTGTAAATACGAAAATAAGTCTGTACCTAAAAATAAAACTCGAAGGGAAATATATTGGACAAGAATGTACTGAGCATAGCAGAAAGTTGCTGACCCATTGCAAGTTTTTCCTTATATCTCTGGAACTTTTTTTCTGGTGGGCGAGGGTAGTGGTTTGATACCCACTTGCTACAGGGTATTTCCAATAATTTTCAATCTGATCGGAAGAAAAATTTACTAGATTCGATAAATCTCAAATCACTTTTCTAAAGAAGAATCGCTTTTTCTCTGACCACACTGAAAGTTTCATACAATGTGGTCTGTATTCCAAAAAGTCTTTATGAGGAAAAAGCGGATTTTCAACTTTTTTGTACGAGGTACAAGCTAAGAAACAAGACGTTTCATATGTGATAGAAATTCTTTACTTACTTAATCCTCATCCTAGGGTGCTGTTGAGAGCATTGTCAGTCTTCTCCAAGTAGGGCGGTCAGTAGCAAGGGCCTTTGCATCTTACAGTAAGACTCCAGCCTTCTTCCACTGGAACTTAGGCCTTCCTGTTGGACGTTTCCAGTCTGTAATGATTGGGTGAAAGTCATAGAGAATCCGGACCGAAGTGTCTTCAGGCAGCCGCAGAAGATGTACAAACCAGTGAAGTGTCTACTTGGCAACTTGTTGTAAAAAGAATGACTGGGAATTTATACCTCGTGATCGTTCATTGCTGACAAAGTCTGTCCATCGGATTCCCTCAGTTTTTCCGGAGCCACTAAGATTAAAGAATAGCGAGATGGAACTGAACAGTTCCATCGAATAGACTGAGGCTCCAAGGATCTTCTTTGTGGTAGCTTGCTTTATCATTGGCTTTTTCAAAACATGAATATGCCTACCGAAGACATCAGAGGACTTGGTCGAATGGACGACTACTGTATTGTCGATATAGCCGTCCAATTGTAAAATAGAACCAAGGTAAGGGAAATAGTTAGCTAGTTAGATTTTTGTTTCTTGCGATCGAGTGATATGATTTATCGGCGTCAGACTTTGGCTGCACTATTATGACCTTTGTCTTTTTCTAGTTATGGATAGACTGGTCCTGGCAGCTTCTTCGTGAAGCTTGTTAAGAGCCATTAGTTGCTGGGACTCGAAGTTGGTGACTAGTACTATGTCATCAGCAAAGTCAAAATCGCAAACAGCTCTGTCCCCGTGCTTTAGTGCAAAGATCGGCTTCCAGGTCATGCAAGTCATAACATGGTCTCTAATGCAATCGAATTGCTCAGCAGTAACTGAACAAGCTTGCATGACTCCCTTTCTCATTGAAAAGAGAATGCTGCATCTACTGTGTACTTGCTCACAGTTCTCAGTCTCTAGATACAAAGCCCTGATTATGGGGGACATATTTTGACGGGAAGTCAGTCACGCAACTTTTTTTTTAAAAGTAGTTTTTTTCCAGTATTTCAAGGCCTTGCGTTCTTCTTTGTTTTATGCAAAAACTGGTCTAAATTAAGTCTTCAAATATTTATCACTGGTTCAAAAGTCGTTCGATAGTTGAACAAAGAAGTGTCACTACAAGATTTATGACTAGTTACGCAAAGCGAAGTTATTTTCAAATTCAAGCTAATTGGAAATTGTCACTTTATTTCTGATCTATTAAAGCAAAGGGAATTCCAAATTTTACCAAAATTGATTTACCAAATTTACACAAAAATAAGGCCTCCTTACAATCTCCCCAAATTAAAATCTTAGTATAATTTTTGTTTTAAAAGGAATAAACAAAAAGAAACACAAATTTACTAAGATTCATTGTGACTCAATTTCTCCTTATCTGCCCGGGGAATTTTATTAGTTCTGCCGGGGGAATTTTATTGGTTCTGCCGTGGAAATTTTCTTGGTTCGGGAGTTTCAATGGTTGTCAGCCCTGTGCCGCTTATGACTGCGCCAACTGCAAAGGGGGATGGAAAGGACCTCACCACTCGTACCATTAAGTATCAAGCCACTTGTGCCGTTAAGTTTTATTACGCCGTTACTATTTTAAACTTGTGCCGCTAAAGATTACACTACTTGTAATGGGGAGTAAGATAAATGGGTGACCGCGCCACTTCCTATGGAAGAAATAAAAAATGGATTAAAGTACTAGGTTTGAATTTCCTTGTGAGGTGATTAATTAGGCTGGGGAGCCGTCAATCCAGGAGCTTAATCAAACTTCGCACGATTATCAGATCCCTTAGGAGCGTTTCGAATGGAGAAATTTGAACTAGTTATCTACTTTGCGGTGAGATACAGGCATATAAATAAAACAACACAGATAGAAAAGTAATGGTTTTATTGAGACTTACATTTCAGGTGTACAACAATGTATGTATATGAGCAAGGCTTCACTTCAGTCAGAATAACAATTTCATAATTGCTTGCAGAATGGTAGGAACATAATGTCTGTAATCATTATGCCCCGAAAAACACTTTTCTAACATTATAAAACACTAGTCTTGATTCTGCGCGCTATGAGCTATTTCATGATTGGCCCAACTCCTGTGGAGGGCCCGCTACTTTGTCATTATGTTTACAAGCTAAACTCATTATGCTAACTGATTGCCCAATAATTTATTTTCAATATTCTGATGATTAGATATTCATATTCCTATGATAACTGAAAACTTCCTGTGAACTTTGTATCTGGTGATTTTTTACTGCCAAGTATTTTCGTGAAATTCGAAACCGTCTTCCTTGATTAGTGCCGTAATTCGACCGGTAGCTTTTCCACACTTCAAAACGTCTGGAATGCTACGAGGCTGTTATGTCGGAAGTATCCTTAGAAACAATTTCATTTTTTTTATATTTTAAATATATCACATATTACTCACGGTACACTTATTCTACTTTTAAATGGAACCCCTGGGACCTTTGGTCTCGATAATTTGTCTATAATTTTCTTAACTTTTTGAATATCAATCCTACTGAAAGAAATCCTATTATATATATATATATATATATATATATATATATATATATATATATATATATATATATATATATATATATATATATATATATATATATATATACATATATATATATATATATATATATATATATATATATATATATATATATATATATATATATATATATATATATAAAGAGCGAAAAAATGTTATACGTCGATGTCCTATATGTTGTTACATTTCCCCCTTTTCTTCTTGCAAGGTAACTTGTATTTGCCTCACTTCATCCAGGCCAATGGTTGAACTAAACCTATTCTGAAAGTAAATAAAGGGTAAATGTTCAATTTTGTGTTTCTAATGCAGTAGAACTTATGCGAAGTTCTCAGCCAGAATCCTTATGAATTTATGCTGACAATTTTTTTTTACGTTTATTTTCATTTCACAGCATCCAAAATCAAATCCCTGCTCTTTTGTTTCTAAGCACAATTATATTGACTCTTTGATTACTTTAAGTTTAAAATTGAGCAATCCTTAGTAAAAGGAAGATATATTAATTGACCTTTACGAACAGCTGAATTTTATTTTCTTATTTGGGCCGTTTCAAACTTTATTCGCAAATTTTAGGGATTGACCATTCAAAGTGAACGTTTAAGGTAGATATATTTTTTTAAACTAGAAGAGACGGAAGCTTAGTGGTTTTAGTCCTTTATGCTGAACTATGCAAAGTTATAAAGGAATAGTAAAGTGAGAAAAATACTTAGTGACAAATTGGTATTTATATAAGTTTTTTTTAACTATGCGTCAGGAGTTTCAGGTCTGCTTTTTGTTTTTATAATTCAAGTTTGGCGTCACGAAGTAAAATGAAGGTTCCGTCATAATTTTGTCCTTTATTGACATTTATGACTGTACTTTGGCGAGGATATTAGAGACATTTTTTTTTCAAATTATAAGTTAATATTCGAAAGAGTATTTAAAGGTGCCAAAAGGTCCAGTAACAATGGAAGACTTGAAAAACCAAAGGCTAATACGATGAAAGAAAAAATCTGTACCCGTACTCTATTTTAACAAAAATACGAGTTATGAAATTTGAAGCTTTCGAACATTCTGAACTCATCTCCTTTGTGGAAGACAGAAAAATCACAAATTATTACTAGTTTAAGTTAGTGTGTGGCTATATTACAAGGAGTCCCTTGCATAATTCCTATAATTCTTATCCTGTATTTTTCGGATATTCTCTTATGGGTGTTGTGTTTAATGTCAACAGTATTCTAAATCCTGCGGTCAATGCAATTTAGTCTTATCATTGTTCCTTAGATGGTGCTATTACTATATTTTTATCAATGTGAATTGGTCATTATTTGCCCTAAGTTGCGATTTTCCTCTGATATCAATTGACTGAATATCAAAGAGGTCACGAATGAAAATATTTTCTCTAAGAGTGGGGTAACTACCACTAACTTTATCTCCTCTCTAACAGAGGTTCTACTTCTTTACTACTTCTTCATCCTGGCAGTATATATTTCCAAAGACACCTTATTGTCTTAATTTATTTAAGGTTTTGATAGCTCCCTTCTGGGACCCCGAAAAAAAGGACTTAAATGCAGGAAACGGATGACTCCATTAGCTAGTTTTTTTTGATAAAATGATCTAAAATTGAAGTATTTCCTTTCTGGTCAGAATCATCCAGTGTATACAATAAGCCATTGACGGGAACCAAATGGAGATCTCCTAACCTTTTCCTTAAAAAAATGGGATTTCCTTTCTTTCCTAAATTTGAAATTTAAGGTTCTGAGCTCTACCCAAAATGTCAAATCTTGGAATTTTTTTGGTATCCTACTAACTTTAAAAGCCATTTCAGTAATGTACTAGCTTTCTTTGTCTCAATTTTTAGACTGGGAAACACCAATCCAGGTTCATGGTCATGAATACTCTGTGAGTATATGCATATGCAGCCTTTGCGCTCTGGGGTACAACCCTTTTTTTTATCCCTATGGATGCAAACCTTTTTTGCTTCCTTAAGAGGTGGACACAACCCTTTTTCGCTTCCTTAAAAGGTGGACACAACCCATTTTTGCATCCTTGAGAGGTGTCCTCTCAACCTCCCTTTGAAGTACATGACTCCCTGTCATGACATGTCCGTGACTCTCAGTTACACTAGGTCTACTCCTAACGGTTACGCTATCTCTACAAACTACGGAATCCGTCCTGTGCCTTCCAGTGGTTCCTTAATCATTGGTTGAAGGCCGCAGTACTTTCGGTAAAATTTACCCTAAAATTTTTTTGGGGGGCTGGTTTATAGGTGCTGGAGCTAAATAATATTTTGCTTTGTGTCCTGTTTCACCACAGCGGATACAGGTTGGAGATTTTTCACATTCTGATTGTCTATGTGGACCCCCGCAAGTCCAGCATTTTATGCAATTGTTTTTTCTTTCACTAAATTTATACCTGGAATAATTACTCTAGTTGGTCTTGACATATCTATTCTAAAATAGCTGGAATCTCCACAGTTCAAACATATCTTAGGGTTGTTTTTATAATTTCCTGCGTTTAGAAATTCTGCTCTGGAGTTATCTCTTTGTTCTCCAGGGGAAGTCTTGTCTCCTGAGTCAACCAACGTTGCTCCCAAAGACATGTCTGATGAGTCCCTATACATTAAATCCATCGATTGAAATCTCTTTGCTAGCGCTAATAACTCATCTTTGTCGTCTGTTGCTTTAGTTTGTTCATGAACTTTCCTTCCAATTGAAGGGACCATACCACTTTAAAAAATACTAATAATTATATCATCTACTCTTATGCCAGGAGATTTTTTTGCATACTCTACTGCCTTTCTACAATTTGGAAGTAAAATTGGTGTACCAACTCAGATGGCCTTTGTTTCTTGGATAGGAGTTCTTGCAGTTTTTGTGCGGCTGGTTTTTCATGTAAAAAGGCTTTTTTTTAGAAGTCTTTCTAAATGGTCTAAATCTCTGACTTTAAAAATGTCTAAGCTCGTTGTAAATCTTTGGATTTCCCCCCGTGTATAGCAAATAGCTTGATTAATCACAGCAATGTCATTTTTTTCTAAACTTCTTTGTATTTGTTTAAGGGTCGTAATCCACGAATGGATCTCATTTGAATATGTTAGTAACAAGATGGGAGGGCCTGTTCTACAAATAGATTTTGAAGCCTATTTGTGACGCCGGCATCTCTATATTGGCCTTCTAGAGCGTTTATTCTAGACTGTACTTGTTGTAGTGCAATTTCTAACTCTTTGATTTTGTTTTCATTTGAAATCGTGATGGTTCTATCTTTATAAACTTTTAATGTAGGAAACGTTTTGAACTTTTAAATTTTTTTAAACTACTAAAATAAGTTAGTTTATAAATCGGAGTTCGATGACGTCCACAGCCTCTTGTAACATCCATGTCTGAACTCGCAAGCCAAGAGTTTTTCTAGCTGTGTTAATAACTTTAGTTTGAAACGAGTGCCACATGACTGCAATATCCAAATGCTGGGACGGTGCTTATGTTTTATGGTGCTTATGTTTTATGTTTTATGGGCGGTGTTAAATGCTTTAAAACGGTTTGTTAAAACACGAGAAACATTTTCTTTAAATAAGGTTTCTAAAAGGAATATGCAGTGTTTCTCTTATAAGACTGTTTTGGCAAAAGTTAGTTCTTTAATTTCCGATTACTAAGAAGTGGAGTTTGTTCTTTAATAGGCTGCAACTGCTGCTACAACTATGAAATGGAAAAACACTGAATGTATTACAAGGAAAAACTTGTATTCTGCAGAAATATCAAAAGTAACAACAGAATAAAAAGCTAATACCATCCAGGATCGAAATACTCGTTTCCGACACATTAACTTCCCAAGATAAGGGATTGTAAACGTTTGATCAAGGATTGTCAATCATGGCGATTTCAACGGTTCTTTTTCATCCGCAACCATTTTCAGGGGGTTTTAAGCTCATTTTCAACGGCATGTATCTGTGAACAATAGCTTCCAAATGTTACACACCTGTCCGAAATGTTAAAATGTCCCACTAGGGCCGGACGAAAAAAGAACAACAAAAAAGGAGAGGCTAAAAACTGAACAATCCAAAACAGGTTGTCCTATTTAATGTCCTATAAACTGAACAACCCGAATTTTTTTCGATTTGCTAAGTATCTACTTCTCCTGTCTCCGTAGTACAGGGACTCGCAAATTGTTACTAAATTCAAAGTGGCAGAACCTTGAAGTCATAGTTGCCAGCCGAATTGCAAAACATAATCGCAAAGTTCAATTTCACCGAAATGAATCGGTGCGAGCATTAAAGCAGTGATTCTTTTCATTCATCTCTGTTTTTTTTTTGTATTGTTTTCTGTCATGCAGGTTTTTTTTTTCTTGTCTTTTTGCTTTTTTGCATATTTTTATTAAGCACCGTCTTGTTGTGTATTTTATGACGGATTTGCAAATAAACAAATGAGTAAGATTTTTTCGGGTTTTTAACACTTGAAGGAAATAATCCCTCCGATTTAGGGGGTTTCAACCGTGGATTTTTGAATGGTAAAGTTTTTTTCGATATGCGACCATTTTTGAGGGATTTCAAGCTCTTTTTTGAAGTTCCATAAATTTGCTTTCGCGAAAAACCTTTACCATTAAGTAAATAGTTTCTTACTTTTTTAATTAATAGTCAAAGTAATAGTTATTTTTTCATGAATTAGTTTAAGAATAAAGTTTTTCGGATGGAACTAAAGAGCGAAAATAAAACTTAATCCAAAAAATTACTGTTTCGCAGTTTATGCAAAATATATCTGTAATTTGGTTTCAATCAAACTGGCTCGTAATATTTCCCTAAATTTCTAAAGTTCTGGAAAACGAGCATTTTACAGAAAACGAAAAATCAGTGCAACAGGATTTTTGGATTTAGATTTGCTAGATGTTTTCCAGAGAAATTGCTTAAGGATTGTTCTGGGTACCCGGCTGACTGACCGTATTCAAACAATAGGCTATACGAAAAATGTGGTTCAATACCGCTCTCTAGGGCTATAATGAAAGAAAGGTTGAGGTGGCTAGGGCACGTTGTGCGGATGAAGGATGACAGATTGCCGAAGATTGTTCTTTTCGGCCAGCCGTCTAGGGCTAAACGGAAAGCAGGTCGTCCTCATCTTGGGTGGGAGGACGTCATAAAGAAAGATTTAAAGGAAATGGGAGCTTCGTGGGCAGGTGTAAAAGGGAAGGCTTTGAATAGATTGGGATGGACGAGGAGCGTGCGTAGCTGTGTTGGCCTCAGGCGGCTTCGTGCTGCGATGAGTTGTTGTTAGTAGTAGTAGTAGTAGTAGTAGATACACCCAAATTTAGATTGAAAGTTTTGCTCTGCGTCGGGATCTACTTGGCCAAAGACTTATAGATGTAATTATCAAGCCAATCGGACACATCATTGCTGGTTTGGTCCATTTTTGCGCCGGACCGATTTTTGGTCTTTTTGCTTGACTGATCAGAATTCGCTAGCGATAAAAAAATAAGATATATTCATAAATAAAAACAAGATCGCACAAGTAAATACATGGTACTGATCCCATGCAGTTTTGGATGCTCTTGTCTCCAAAAAATGACCTCCTAAGGTTTCAAGCCAATCGAAAAAAAAAAACGCTTTTTGGCCTTTCTTGAGCCCTAGTTTCAGGTGAACCTATAAAATTTTGAACTTTTAGCAGTTTGTGTCCACTTTGGGGCTCCATTTAGGATAGACACTTTTTTTACATTAGGGTCCTCCTTGCTTTAGAGCTTTTACAAATAAGCTTAATCGCTTCAGACTGAACAAGACAAAAGTTTTTGAGCCAATTTTTAGACTCCCCTAACTACTTCTCCCAGAAAAATAGAAGCTCCTCTCCCTCCCCGGGTGAACCCAAACATTTACACAGGGCTGCATAGTTTCGGTTCATCTATTGAGAGAGCGTGGCTCACTAAATATGTTTTTGGGCAAGGGTATGTCTGAAACCTCAAAGAAGTGCGTTTTTTGGGGACGGAATGTCAAACTTTTTTAAAAGGTTCTTTTAATCAATTTAGTCCCTCTTTTCATTGGAAGAATATATTTCAAATCAGCATGAAATGTGGACATTGGTAGGCGATGTGATAGGCCCTTCCTCCTCTTTGCACTAAGGTTTAGCTTATGCTTAAGTGGAATATATATCTAGTACCGATAATATACGTAGTGAGTAGGGCCTTTAGATTAGGTAATGGAGGTCTTAGGGGGGCAGCTTTACAAAGATGTAGAATGATTTTAGGTCAGGTGATGATATAATAATAAGTTATGTCACAGACCAAAAAAACCAATATTGTCACCATTCTAAGTCGGCTGCTGCAAGGCTGCCCAAATATCGTTCTTGCACTTCGGCTGAGCATTTACGATGTCTTGCATATAGCATTAGGATTATTGGCTTTAAACACACCCTGTAGAAAATTCATAATGGTGAAGACGGTAATCTGTATGACTGTGAAATATATAGTAAAGCATATCGGGAGTAAATAGGAGCTAGAATTTGGGATTAATATATTCATAATTAGCATGAACTATGTGTAATCACATATAATTTATTAAATGTAACACATAACCATGTGTAATAAAATAATTTACTTATCAAATATTTCAATAATATAGCGCCTATTTGTTGAGATTTTTTTAACATTATTTTTTATCTCAACACCCCTTTCAAGCAATTTTGTTCAGTTGAAAAATCATCACATTCAAAACTTCATAAATTTCTGAATAATTCTATTTTTTAGAACATCATTAGATCTATTCCTACGATTTATTCAAGGGAAACTCATAACATCCAAAAAATCACGTTTCTCAGTTTTCAACTAGTATGAACTAAACAATAACTTAATCCTTAAATAGGTTTTAAAATATCTCAAATTACCAAGAACATCAAAATAATAACAATTTTTGCCCCTGGACCCATTTAAGATCTATTCATATGTGGGATCACTATTTCCTAACGTATTCCTTTTTTTGTTTTAAGTAAATGGATATTTTAGGGCACTGCTGCATTTTTGTCACTGTTGCCACGCTGAAGCGTGAAAATCCGTGTACAAAACTAATTATTTAAATTTGTCAATGCTTTTCGTTCATAAATATTAAAACATTAACAGTCATTTCTTTCCAAGACAAATACACCATCAAAGGAAATATATGGTCTTCTTAGGCTGTTTGGTGATTTCTACTGATTTTTCACGTCCTGAAATGGGGGCCTTTTTCATTAAAAATTGAATTATAAATTTTTTTTAAGGTACATATGAATTTGCAAGTTTTCATTTAACCAAATCAAATGGTCATATTTCAGTTCACTGTCACTGGTATATTAAGTCATTCCTGGGAACTCATTTATAAGGCAAAATGAGACACTACACCTTATGTTCAAAAACCGAGGACATTAAATACAAAGCATTTCAATCGATTCCCCAATGTTTACGCTGTTAGGATAATATCAAGAAGGCTTTTTCATTTTCTCCCCATTATTTGCCAGAAAGCATTAATCGCTTCCTTCCACCCGCCTCCTAGCCTTTCAAATGTTGCCTTGGGGAGAAACTCGTACCTCTTGCTATTGGTTATTATGATGGGTGCGCGATATCAGTTAGAAATTTTGCCCTAAGGAAGTGTGACATCATTTAGGAGATCCCCACAAGAAGTGGCTTCTGAGGGATTTCAAAGGGATACTTGAAATATATGAGTCAGTTCATATTGGCTTTCCATAGAGAATAGTTGTGGAGGGATAGCCATCGATAGTAAGAATATTTATTTTGTTTCTGTGTCAGTTAGGAATACATATGGCAAGATCTTTAATATTTTCTAGACTGGAATCTACAGGATTAAAAATAAGAAACCAAATTATCTGTAAGAACATCACAACCCCCTCCTCAAAACCTAACTGTTTTTTTTGGTCATTGTATGATAAATGCCCTGCCGCTCAAGGTGTTCATTCATTGACGCATCATAGAAACCGTTTTTTTTGTTAGTTTCTTTCAGCTTAGTGTGAGACAAGACAAAGAGAAGTGACATAATAGATGAAAAATATATAACTTGGGCTATATATTTGCACAATAATGTGGGTGGGGGGGGGGGGTTGCTAGCAAAGTATTTGGGCAGCGTGAAGTTAGAAAACAATTCTTACTACATAATATGCAGAATAATTGTACCTAACACATGCAGAACTGCAATACTTTACCCCCCCCCCCTCCTAATGTGCAAATATATAGCCTAAATTTGCTTGTAAAGTATTATATTTTTATCTTACTTAGGTATATTTCATTAGGTTTGAGTGTCAGACAAACATATTAGAAGAACATTAGGTAGGGCGTATATCTTCTAAGAACCCTTTTTTTTTTTACCCAAGATACTCTCAAAGAGATATTTTTGAACCTTAATTCTAAAATATTCATTTGATTTATATTCTTTAAAGAACATTTAGAATGTTTCAGTCTTCAAAACTAAATATCAAAAGAAAGTTTCGAATCTGATATTATATTTAGTTTCAAATATACACCCCACGGTCAACTACTTTATTCACGCAAAATCATGAATTGCAGGGTTTCAATAGGGAATCTCATGACACAGAGGGCACATATCTCCTTATTCTTACCCTAAAGCGAATTTTCAGGATAATAAGGCCATTCAGCTTAATAGTGTAATTCCGCTTATAAGGTATGGACTTTAGCCAGTTAAGCTGCTAAGCCATACCTAAGTCAGTCCACGAAATAGCCAATCCATTTCCAGGAGAGAAAGGTATTCGGCTGTTCCTATGTATGTATGATTTTACAAAAACGAAGGTTTTCTCGTGATAGTAAAGTTGAAACTAAAGATTAACAGAAATTACTGTTCGCAGCTTATGGAAAATATATCTGAAAAAAATTCAAATAAACTGACTCGTAATATTTCCCTATATTTTTAGAATTTAGAAAACCTGGTGTTAACTGAAAACTGAGCTTGCCTGAGATTTTTAGAGAAATAAAATAATTTTGTAAAATTTGTTGATTAATAGCCAAAGGACTATTGAGAGTCTTATAAATCAGTCTTTATCTTATACAAGCTACTTAAAGATTTTTGTGCTCCTAATCCTGTTTTGTTGTTTTCAGTAAAGCATTAGTTTCATGAGGTATCATGAATAAGTTTACTTGACAGTTTTTCACAAATATATTGCATAAACTGTGACGCAATAGTTTTTGCTCCTTTTAAGATTAAACTTAACTCTCTACTTTTATCGGAAAAACTTTGTTTTTGGCATAAATTTTTTCTGGGTTTTAAGTTTTAAAAAGTAAAAACAATAAATCTTGCAAAAAGGTCTCTACCCAGCGAAAGCGAAGAAACTTAAGAAGTTGAAGTGGGATTTTGTTGAATTTGGGCATTAATTGTAGGTTTTACTTCGAAATTCTCTTAAATTTTTCTTGGAATATTTAGGGAGTTTTAGATGAAAATTTTAATTGTTCATGGAATATAGTCCTAAAATACTAATAATAATTTTTTTTATAGCCCACATGAAACATAAGAATAGTACACTATGGAGTACAAAGAAAAAGAAAAAGAAACAACAAAACGGTCATACCAGCTTTGGTATACACAACAATTCACGCAGTAGCATTGAAGAAACTGGGATTAGAAACTGCAGTATATGCAGACTTTTGAAAACTACAATTACTACTATTAAATACTCACTGCAGCACCAGGCCGCCTGAGCCCAACACAGCTACGCACGCTCCTCCTCCATCCCAATCTTCTGAGCCTCCCTCTCACGAAGTTCCCATTTCCCCTAAATATGTCCTTACGATACCCTCCCACCCCAACCGAGGACAACTTGCTTTTCGTTTAGCCTTAGACAGTTGGCCGAAAAGGACAATTTTTGGTAATATGTCATTCTTCATCCGTAGAACATGCCTTAGCCATCTCAATCCACACGAGAGTTTCTTGCTCTGTTTTGAAATTCCCGAAAATGTATTTCAGTACTTTACCTTTCCTGTTAGAATAGAAATAAATATTATTTACCATTATTCCTGAATAAGTTTTGAATTTGTGTGAATTTTTTTTACTAGACATTTTTTTCCCAAACTTTTTTTCTCATTTGCAAACAGTTCGTGGTACCGAACTGTAAGTAAGGAACGACCCGGATCAATAGTAACCGAAACTAAAAAAAATGGAATTTTATTACCAATTGATGCTAATTTCAAATATACATCAAAAGTTATGAGCCTGAGAAAATTTGCCTTATTTTCTAAAAAGGGGGGAACACCCCCTAAAAGTAGAAGAATCTTAATGAAAATCACACCGACAGATTCAGCGTATCAGAGAACACTATTACAGAGGTTTCAAGCTCATATCTGCAAAAATATGGAATTTTGTATTTTTTTGCCAGAAGAAAGGTCAGAGATGCGTGTTTATTTATTTTTTCCCCTAGGGGTGATCATATCGACCCAGTGATCCTAGAATATAAGGAGAGGACTCTTTTGAACGCATAATTAAAAGTTCTAGTGCCCTTTTCAAGTGACCAAAAAAACTAGAGGGCAATTAGGCCCCCTCCCACGCTCATTTTTCCCAAAGTCATCATATCAACATTTTAAGATAGCCATTTTGTTCAGCATAGTCGAAAAATCTAATAACCGTGTCTCTCAGGATGACCTAATCCCCCACAGTCCTTGGGGGAAGGGCTGAAAGTTAAGAACTTTGCCCATTGTTTACATATGGTATTAGTTATTGGGAAGTATGCAGACGTTTTCAGGTGGATTTTCCTGGTAGGTGGGGGTCGGGGGAGGGAGTTACGTGGTATGATTTTTCCACGGAGGAATTTTTCAAGGCGAAAGGGAATTTCACATGAAGAGGGTGCCGGATTTCCCAGCATTATTTAAAAAATGATCAGAAACTAAATAAAAAAAAACAACAAAAAAACAAGTTTTTTTCAGCTGAAAGTAAGGAGCAATATTAAAACTTAAAACGAACAGAAATTATTACAGATATGAGTGGGTTCACCCCCTCGTCAATACCTCACTCTTTACACTATAGGTTTGTTTTTTAGTACTTTCAATAAAGGTATTTATTCTATGTAACAACCTTTGTGATTCAGGGGCCATTCTTAAGGAATTGGAACAAAATTCGAACTTTAGCTCAGAGAGCGAAGTATTGACGAGGGGTGAACCCCCTTATATACATAATAATTTCTGTTCGTTTTAAGTTTTAAATGTGTTACAGTACTTTACCTTTCCTGTAAGTATAAACATAAATAGTATTTACCGTTATTTCCGAATAAGTTTTGAATTTGTGCAATTTTTGTTTTTTTACTAGGTAGTTTTTCCCAAACCCGTTTTCCTCATTTTCACTTACTAAGGTGACAGGGGGGGGGAATTCAGGAGGGAGATTTTAAGCAAGCGGTTAAGGATTCTGGGCCATGCAGATTTCAATAGTACACGACTGAAAAAGGCTTTTTTTTAGTGCTATGTGCCACCTTACGCTAATGCTCTCAAGAAAAAGTTATGTTAAGTACATAGATATAAGTAATAGCCTTTAAATGAGCTCTTAGGCAGCTTTCTACGAATTTTGGCACACCTCTGGTACGGGAGGAAAAAAAAAGAGAGGTCTGTGTTTCAAACTGTTTTTTCAAATTTCTGGCAAATTTTTTATGTGATTAGCTTTTACTGTTAAGTCCAAACCGATTTTAATAAATTTTTTATTAGGTGCTATTTTTCGGAAATTATTTTTTAGTTTTCGCTTACTAGAGACTGGGAGGGAGATTTTACAAGAGAGGGAGTTGTAAGCCTCCATTTAAGGGTTTTCAATCATCTTTTTATGCTTCCCAGCCATTTAACTCCAAAAATGTTGCTAAAAAAAATACCATTTTTGGTGTCATATGGCACTTTATAATGCTGTTATCTAGACGAGTCTATGAAAAGAACGTTTACATGAGCAAGATATTTGGTTTGAGGCTTGAGCCATTAAACATCTCTATAATGATGTTGCAGCAGCATGTGAGTTCTGCAGACGACATATAAAACTTATTAAGGGGGTTGGTAGTGGAATTATGCAAGAAGGTGGGGGACTGTAAATCTCAAATTTTGGATTTTAAACATGAAGGTTATGATGGTACAGCTTTCATGCCTTCCCAGATTTCCTATTCCAGAAACGGCAAAAAAACACAATTTTTGGTGCCTAATGTTACTTTATGACGGCGTTATTAAGCCAAGTTTATACAAAGAACGTAGAAATAAAAAAATATATTTATAAAGAGACATTAAACAGCTCTTTATGATGTTTCCGTACCCCGCTAGCGGGAAACAAAAAAAATTGGGGATGGAAAAGTGATTTCCCTTGTTTTGCAAGGTGAGGGACTGCAATTATGCCGTATAGCTATCCAGCCATGATGGTTCGAATGGTGCAATGGTATTTTCGATCTGGTGCTATTTTGGGGTTTTTCAAGCTCTTTTTCGAAATTTCTGCAAGTTTGTTTTCGCAGTAAACTTTTATTATTAAAATTGACCGAATTAACAGACCCCTTTCCTAATCAGCTTTAACTGGCTAATCGTTTACACCAGTTTTTTTTAAACGTTTTAATATACATACAAAGAGCAATTTTTTTTCAAATGAAAATAAAGAATAAATCGAAACCCAAAATGAACAGAAATTATCTCATTTGTAAGGGAAAGAGGACTGTCACCCCTTCAAACCAACCCTCTTTGAATTTTCAGCGAGCGTTTAAATGAGAATTAAATAAAAAAAACAAGTTTTTTAAACTGAAAGTAAGGAGCGACATTAAAACTTAAAACGAACAGAAATTATTCCGTATATGAAAGGGGCTGTCCCCTCCTCAACGCCTCGCTCTTTACGCTAAAGTTTTTTATTGTTTTAAAAAATAAAGTTGTGAGACAGAGTCAAACTTTAGCGTAAAGAGCGAGGCGTTGAGGAGGGGACAGCCCCTTTCATATACGGAATAATTTCTGTTCGTTTTAAGTTTTAATGTCGCTCCTTACTTTCAGTTTAAAAAACTTGTTTTTTTTATTTAATTTCTGATCGTTTTTTAGTTAATGCAGCTTTTATTTGCATAAAAATTTTACTTTTCTTTTGCTAAATGGGTGTCTTTACAAATTAACTTACGTAACTAACTTCTATATTCGTATATTTTTCTTCTGGCAAAAAATACAAAGTTGCAGATTTTTGCAGATATGAGCTTGAAACCTATGTAATAGGGTTTTCTGATACGCTGAATCTGACGGTGTGATTTTCATTAAAATTCTTTCACTTGTAGGGGATGTTTCCCCCCTCTTTAAAAAATCGAGTAAATTTTCTCAGGCTCGTAGCCTTTGATGAGTAATACTAAACTTAATAAAATTTATATATTTAGGATCAGCATTATAAACACAATCTTTTGATACATTTATTGACATCAAAATTTCGTTTTTAAAAGTTTCGATTACTATTGAGCCGTATCGCTTGTTTTTTTATTGTTTTTTTTTTATTACGTGTATGTTATTACTTATATGAAGGGGTTCTCCCCTTACTCAATACCACGCTCTTTACGTTAAAAGTAAAAAAAAAATTTGATTCACAAACCCCTGAATCACAAAGGCCGTTTAATTAGAATAGATAGCTCTTTTGAAAGCACTAAAAAAAAAACTGTAGCGTAAAGAGCGAGGTATTGACTTGGGGGAGAACCCCCTCACATACGTTATAATTTCTGTTCGTTTTAAGTTCTAATATTCCTTCTTACATTTCAGTTGAAAAAACTTGTTTTTTTTATTTAACTTCTGATCGTTTCTTAAATAATGCTTGGAAATCCGGCGCCCCCTTCATAGAAATGTCCCTTACCCCAAAGAAACATCCTCCACGGAAATATTCTCCAGAGTAATCCCCTCCTCTAGCCCCCCCCCCTCCAGAAAAAATCCTTCCTGAAAATGGTTGTATACTTCCCAATAACCAATAAATAATGCTGGCAAGTCCGGCGCCCCCTTCATGGCAATTTCCCTTCCCCCATGAAAACTTCCTTCATGGAAAGATCCTTCCATATAGCCCCCGACCCTCTCCTTCCCCCACCTACCAGAAAAAATCTCCTCTGAAAAAGTCTGTATACTTCCCAATAACCAATATTATATGTTAACATTGAGTAAAGTTCATAACTTTCAGCCCTCCCCCTGGGGGCTTCGAGGGATTAAGTCATCCTAAAAGACATATTTATCATATTTTCGACCATGCTGAACAAAATGGCTATCTCAAAATTTTGATCGGGTGACTTTGGGAAAAAAATGAGCGTGGGAGGGGGCCTAGTTGCCCTCCATTTTTTTTGGTCACTTAAAAAGGGCACTAGAACTTTTAATTTACGTTCCAATGAGCCCTCCCAAGATATTCTAGGACCACTGGGTCGATACGATCACCCCTGGGAAAAAAAAAAAAAAAAAAAAACAAACAAATAAACACGCATCCGTGATCTTTCTTCTGGCAAAAAATGGAAAATTCCACATTTTTGTAGATAGGAGCTTGAAACCTCTACAGTAGGGTTCTCTGATACGCTGAATATGATGGTGTGATTTTCATTAAGGTTCTATAACTTTTAGGGGGTCTTTCCCCCTTTTTTCGAAAATCAGCCAAATTTTCTCAGGCGCGTAACTTTTGATGGGTAGCACTAAACTTGATGAAAGTTATATATTTGAAATCAGCATTGAAATCTGATTCTTTTGATATATCTATTGGTATCAAAAACCCGTTTTCTAGAGTTTCGGTTACCATTGAGCCGGGTCGCTCCTTACTTACAGTTCGTTACCACGAACTGTTTGATATTTTAGAGTGCAAAAAGTATGGCGAGTTGACAATTCTAAGTGTGCTATTTGCGGATACCCATTCAATACACTGGCAGGGAAAATGTAAGCGTTTAACACAAATGCCAATGAATGAGCTCTTTCCTAAAGACAAGGAAGGAGCCAAAATGATGGCCTAGTTATCCCCCAAATCACTTCAAACACACAAAAAGGGCACTTGAGAATACAATTGCCTTTCAAAAGAGACCTTTTCCAATAACCTATGAACGTTGGTTCGATTCGATCGGTGTTTGAGGGGGAAATAGAAATAGGCGTTCTTTGAGTTTGATAATCACGATGGACTACATCTGTCTCAATGCTTAATTGAAATTGTTAGAATATGATCACCTTTTATCTATTATTCCTTCGGCTAAAATGCAATTTTGTAAAATTTGCTCATCTCTTTTATTAAACGAGGAATAATTGTATGTATATTTTTCCTCGATAAAGGCACTGTATTTTTTCTGAAAGTTGGTATACTTACATTTTCCAGTATAAAAAAAGATTTAGATAGGTCATGAATTTGGGAAAATTTTCTCCCCCCTCCCAGCCCCCTTAATATATTTCTTATAGATCTTTTGCTAGCTGAAATCAGCTGAACGGAACCAACTATCGACATAATGCCTGTCTATACAAAATTTCAAGCTGGTGGTTGACGGTTTTCATCAAGCGAAGCTTGATCTCCTGATATTTCAAATAAGCAGGCAAGTCAATTTGCTCGACTTTCATCTAACCCTGCTATGATAACTCAATCCCCAGTCTCCATGAACAGAAACAAAAGAATTAAAATATAAAAATAAATCCTATGATACATTCTACACAATATATTCTACCTGTATTTCTGAATATAGATAGAACATTGCAGAATCCTTTCTTTTCTCTGTTCTTTTTTTTTGTTTTAATTTCCCTTTGCCTTTTGAATTTTATATGTGGAGAGAATTTGCCGCGGGCCATTTGCCCAGGGAGAGTTTTCTGTGGGGAAAGGGAAATTTACAAGTACTAATCACGCAGGACACCGTTTGTGTGTCTAAAATTCACTTCACCAATCGAAATATGGCCCCGTGGTGCTTTGAATAAAAACGAAAGGTTTTGAAAATTAAAAAAAAATGGAAAACATTCTGTACGGCGCAAGCTCCAACAAGGTATCTTATTCGTAGCTTTCTAATCCAATTCACTGATAAGGGTTATCATTTAAAGTTATTATTGTTAACTGGGGTTGTTACCCAAAAATTTCGAAGAGTTATTTATAAATTCTTCTTTACAAATGAGCTGTTCTTCATAACTTTCGGCCCTTGTCCGATGGGCTGTACGGGTCGTGCTACCTCCCGAGACATTTTTTTTTAAGCCTCCTGATTAAATGGTTACCTTAAAGCTTTAACGCGACGCCTTGTGAAAATTATGCAATAATTTTTCGTAAAATGGAAACATAAAAAAGGAAACAAATCTAAAACCAGAAATGCGAGGTGAAAAAAACTGGAACTAAGAAGTTGTGGTATCAATCGTGCTTTAATAATAGATTACTAAACAAAACTAGACCAACAATATTTGCATTAAATAATACAGCAAAAAGTATACAAACGATCGGAGAGGTTTATTTTCCCCCTTTTTTCCCGAAGTAACTAAGTTTCGACATGAGACATTCTATATTCTGAAATTTATTACGTTTTAAATTTAATAATCTCTCATGAATACCTCGTCATTTGTCATGATAAGTTAAACAGATAAATTGATTATTTTTTCCCCTTTTCACAAGTTTTAGTCACGCGATATTGTCATTCTTTGAGATTTGTAATTTGTTTCCTGGAAATTACAAAAATGGATACAATAGTACTGAAAAGTCAACGATAAGGCTGTTCTTTAGGGAGCGTTGATGGAAGTGTTTTGATCATGGCATTGTGTTCCGCTAATTAAGTTCTGACCTTGCCTTGGAGTATTTTCAACACATTAAACCCGAAACTGTTTTCTGATAAAATATTTCTTATAAATTTATTGGATAAGTTTTGTTCTTTTTTTTATTTAGAGGAAACACAAAGCGTAATTTCTGCAATAGAAGCTGCAATCTCATGTGAATGTACGTATACACTTATGTCCACAAATGCCATGATTCCCAACGTGGGGCAATGCCCCACCGGTGGGTCATGGGTAGGACGTGCATCCTTTGGCTGAAAATAGCAATGGGTAGGAGCATTTATTTATATATATATATATATATATATATATATATATATATAATATATATATATATATATATATATATATATATATATATATATATATATATATATATATATATATATATTATATATATATATATATATATGTATATATATATATATATATATATATATATATATATATATATATATATATATATATATATATCTATATATATATATATATATATATATATATATATATATATATATATATATATAATATATATATATATATATATATATATATATATATATATATATAAAATAGTGCAACGGGTATGGAAGAGATGGACTAGCCAACCTCATAAAAATGAAAATTTCTGTGCTTTTAAGCTTGAAGGGGGCATTTGAATTCATAAAAACTGTATATTCTATTTAATTTGTGTTTGTTGCTTATGTTATATTAATCAAAAAAGACTTTGTCCACAAAATAAGTTTTTAAAAGAAAAGTAAAGAACTCCATTAAACCAAAAACGAGCAAAAATAAATCAAATAATCTACCAAGCGTGAAACTACCACAAATCAGCGTCGATAAATAAATGGAACCCGAAACGAACAGAAATTACAATAAATAACGGAGTCAAACTCAAAACGAGCAGAAATTAATATGAGTAGGGCTCAAACACGTATGCCTTCCCAAGGCCAGAACATAATCTGCACTTTACTGAAAAAAACATAAATATTTTTACTTTTATATCTTTAATATATCAAATAATATTAACATTTTGATTAATAAAAATTAGTATATGTATACTAAACTGACAATGCACATTCATTTGTATTTTTTTCAGTAAAGTGCAAATTATGTTCTGGTCTTTGGAAGGCTCAGTTGTTCAGCCGTTTCAATTCCAATCGAATGATTCCTTTTTGAAGTTTCTACGACAAAGCTTTCTATAAAAAAAAACCTTTTACCCCTCAGGGCATAACTTACAACCCTTGCCCTTAGGGCTGTGGGGGGAGTGTCATCCTCAAAAAAATAATTTCTGGACTTTTCAACTACGTCGACCAAAATGGCTGTCTCAAATTTTTGATTGGATGTGTTCGGGGAAATGATGGGTGTGAGAGGGGTGTTTGCTATCCTCCAATCACTATTGACTATTAAAAAGGGCACAAGTCCTTCTAATTTCCAATCTAATGAACCCTTTTTGAAGTTTCTACAACATCACTATCTATAAAAACCTTATATGCCCCCGGGGCATAATTTACAACCCTTGCCTTGAGGGCTCTGAGGGGGTTATAATCCTCAAAGACTTAATTTGTACAACTTTTAGCTATGTTGAACAAAATGACTATCTAAAAATTTTGATTGGATGTGTTTGGGGAAAAGGTCGGCGTGAGAGGGGGGATAGTGGTACTCCAATCACTTTCGACTATTAAAAAGAGCACTAGCCCTTTGAATTTCCAATCGAATGAGCCCTTTTTCAAGTTTCTACGTCGAAGTTTTCTATAAAAACATTATATACCCCCAGGGTATAGCTTACAACCCTTACCATGAGGGCTGGGGGGAGTTTCATCCTCAAAGATATAATTTACGGATCTTTCAACTACTTTGAAAAAAAATGGCTATCTCAAACTTTTGATTGAATGTGTTCGGATAAATGGTGGGCGTGGAAAGGGTGTTAGTTGCCTTCCAATCACTTTTGACTATTAAAAAGGGCACTAGCCATTTCAACTTCCAATTAAATGAGCCCTTTTTAAAGTTTCTACGACAACGCTTTCTATAAAAACCTTATATACCCCCAGGGCATAACTTACAACCCTTGCCCTGAGGACTGTGGGGGGAGGGGTTGTCATCCTCAAAGACTTATTTTCCAGAACTCAACTACGTTGAACAAAATGGCTATATCAAAATTTTGATTGGATGTGTTTGGGGAAAAGGTGAGCGTGAGAGGGGGGTTAGTTGCCCTCCAGTCACTTTCGACTATCAAAAAGGGCACTAGCCCTTCGAATTTCCAATTAAATGAGCCCTTTTTCAAGTTTCTACGTCGAAGTTTTCTATAAAAACATTATATACCCCCAGGGTATAGCTTACAACCCTTACCATGAGGGCTGGGGGGAGTTTCATCCTCAAAGATATAATTTACGGATCTTTCAACTACTTTGAAAAAAATGGCTATCTCAAACTTTTGATTGAATGTGTTCGGATAAATGGTGGGCGTGGAAAGGGTGTTAGTTGCCTTCCAATCACTTTTGACTATTAAAAAGGGCACTAACCATTTCAATTTCCAATTAAATGAGCCCTTTTTGAAGTTTCTACGACAACGCTTTCTATAAAAAGGTTATATACCCCCAGGGCATAACTTACAACCCTTACCCTGAGGACTGTGGGGGGGAGGGGTTGTCATCCTCAAAGACCTATTTGCCAGAACTCAACTACGTTGAACAAAACGGCTATATCAAAATTTTGATTGGATGTGTTTGGGGAAAAGGTGGGCGTGAGAGGGGGGTTAGTTGCCCTCCAGTCACTTTCGACTATCAAAAAGGGCACTAGCCCTTCGAATTTCCAATTAAATGAGCCCTTTTTGAAGTTTCTACGGCAAAGCTTTCTTATAAAAACCTTATATGCCCCCAGGGCATAACTACAACCCTTACCCTAAGGGCTGCGGGGCAGTGTCCTCCTCAAAACCTAATTTCTATTTGGAAATCAACTACGCTGAACAAAATGGCTATCTCAAAATTTTGATTGGATGTGTTTGGGGAAATGGTGGGCGTGGAAGGGGTGTTAGCTGCCTTCCAAACACTTTAGACTATTAAAAAGAGCGCTAGCCATTCCAATATCCTGTCGAACGAGTCCTTTTCCAAGTTTCTAAGACAACTGCTTTGATACGAAGTGCCCTGGTCTAAAGGAAGAAAAAAAAAAAATAATAATAATACATTGTGCCAACATCGTTCTTTACTTAGGCAGCGCTGCCTATGATTCAGAAAAGCCTTGAGAATAATCTTCACGCTAAAGTTCAAAGTTTTTTTTTTTTTTTATCACAATGCTAAGATCCCTAAGAACTACCGTTTTACATAATAATAACTAGGCTTTTCGCAATAACAGGACTAGGGGAAGAGCTTAGAATATCCCTAGGGGGCGTGCAAGCATGTATATGGGAATTTATATCGCTGGGTTGAAATTTTGAAAAGTAGGGCAAGTCCATGCATAAATCAAAACAAGTTGAATTATTCAAAAATTACAAAAAAACATTTAAGATTTGAAAAAGAACATGCTTTTTTCCAAGGATATTTATCTTTCAGGTGAGTATTTCATTAATATTAATGCAAGGGACTTGGTATTTATACAAGAGAATTGACCCCATGGAAGGGGGCAATTCCCCCAGTGTTGATACTCCTGCAAAGCAAATTGTGAAAAAAAATATGGCTCACACCACTCGGGTAACTATCATCGCTAAATCTTTTATCATGGAAAAATACACTAGTACAAAACGGCTGAATACCAACTAATGGATTCTAATCAACATCAATACTTGGTTTGAAATCAACAAGATCACTTCTGGGAGAAATGTTGAAACCCCCTCCTCTATTTTAAAAATGTTGCCCTCCCCTGGGAGATTTATTTCTTGTGATTACATGAATATAAGGGTGGCCGGCGTTAATTCCCCGAAAATACCCCCCCCCAAGAAAAATATTACCCAGAAAATAAAACTACGAGGAAAATCCCCCCCTACCCCCACGGAACGTTTTCTTGAACGCATAAAAAATTGTATATATGCATCTTTAATACGTTTTTATGAGCCGGACAAACACTTGGGGCGTGTCAAACCCCTTAACCCTTCCTTTAGATACGACATTGACTAGAATACCATGGGGGGTATTTTACGGGAGGGGGGGGGGCGGTTAACGCCTATGAGCGAATATAAAAACATTTATCTTAACTGTCAGTTGAAGTTTATATTCATCCCTGAAGGCCTTCCTACCTGAAAAAACTCAACTTCGCAAAAATCCACTGTCCCAATAGCCTTCCAATAATTTTGAAACCTCCTTTGTTCTTACAGTTCAAAATCTAAAAGATTTTAAGCAAATCTATTAAGGAATAGGAATGCAAACTTTTAATTTAAACACAAAATGTCTTAGATATTATTATTTGAAGTTGCATTAGTATTGTTATTCTAATTCTTGGATATATGCAGGATGTCAGTTAGGAGGGGACATTGGTCAAGCTGTATTTTTTATCCCTGTCCTTTCCCTCCCTCTTCTTCGATTTTGAAAACCACCTTTTATTAGTATTTTCATTTAAAGACGTTTCTTTTTTTAACTGAACAAACTGGAAAAAGGAAATATATTACCCCTGCCCCATATTTTAGAAAGTACTTTTGCCCCCCCTCCCCAGATTTTTTGAACTTACGCCACTGAATGTATGTATGCAAATTCGTTCATGTAGACTTAGGCCCCAGGCCAGAGCATATTTGTGGGTATAAGTGCGCAAATTTACTGTAGATTGCAGCTTTGAGTGCAGAAATTGTGGGCCTGTGTTGCCATTTGAAAAAAAGAAGAAGAAAACACCCTCACTGTTACCCATCAAAAGTTACGAGTCTGCAAAATTTGCCTGGTTTTTGAAATAGGGGTGAAACACCCCCTAAAATTCAAGGAATCTTAATAAAAATCGCGCCATAAGATTTAGCGTATCAGAGAACCATACTGTAGGAGTTCCAATCTCCTATATACAAAATGTGGAGTTTTGCTATTTTTGCCAGAAGAAAGATTACGGTTGCGTTTTCATTTGTTTTTTTTTTTTCCAGGGGTGATCGTATCGAAATAATGGTCCTAGAAGATCGGGAGAGGGTGCATTCGGAAGGAATTTAAAAGCTATAGTGTCCTTTTTCAGTGACCAAAAAGACTGGAGGGCAATTGGCTCCCTTCCCACACCCCTTTTCCCCAAAAAATTATCTGATCAAATTTTTGAGATAGCTATTTTGTTCAGTATAGCTGAAAGATCAAATAACTATGTCTTTAGGGGTAAAATGACCCCCACAGTCTGTGGGAAGAGGCCTTTAAGTTATGAAATTTGCCGATTGTTTACCTATAGTATTTGTTATTGGCTCATTTTGAAAAGGAGCTCATTTGGTTCAGTCATTTGGTTCAGTCATTTGCCGATTGTTTACCTATAGTATTTGTTATTGGCTCATTTTGAAAAGGAGCTCATTTGGTTCAGTCATTTGGTTCAGTCATTTGCCGATTGTTTACCTATAGTATTTGTTATTGGCTCACTTTGAAAAGGAGCTCATTTGGTTCAGTCATTTGGTTCAGTCATTTGCCGATTGTTTACCTATAGTATTTGTTATTGGCTCATTTTGAAAAGGAGCTCATTTGGTTCAGTCACTTGGTTCAGTCATTTGCCGATTGTTTACCTATAGTATTTGTTATTGGCTCATTTTGAAAAGGAGCTCATTTGGTTCAGTCATTTGGTTCAGTCATTTGCCGATTGTTTACCTATAGTATTCGTTATTGGCTCATTTTGAAAAGGAGCTCATTTGGTTCAGTCATTTGGTTCAGTCATTTGCCGATTGTTTACCTATAGTATTTGTTATTGGCTCATTTTGAAAAGGAGCTCATTTGGTTCAGTCATTTGGTTCAGTCATTTGCCGATTGTATACCTATAGTATTTGTTATTGGCTCATTTTGAAAAGGAGCTCATTTGGTTCAGTCATTTGGTTCAGTCATTTGCCGATTGTTTACCTATAGTATTTGTTATTGGCTCATTTTGAAAAGGAGCTCATTTGGTTCAGTCATTTGGTTCAGTCATTTGCCGATTGTTTACCTATAGTATTTGTTATTGGCTCATTTTGAAAAGGAGCTCATTTGGTTCAGTCATTTTGCTCCTTTTTTCTAAATAATATATTTTTTCCTTAATAGTTTTCAAAACCATTACGTAAATAAAATATCTTCCAATTATTAACTGGTTACATGTGTTAAAGTATGAGAGATTTCCAATAAAGTACTAGTAAAGATGTAGAGCAAAGAACATGACGAATTCAGAGACTGATAGCCGCCCCTAGCATATATCATAGGCAGCGCAATAGCGCTGCCTAAGTAAAGAACGATGTTGGCACAATGAATTATTTATTTTTTTCCTTTAGACCAAGGCATTTCTTATCGAAGGAGTTGTCGTAGAAACTTCGAAAAGGGCTCATTCGATTGCAAATTTGAGTGGCTTTTACCCTTTTTAATAGTCGAAAGTGATTGGAAGGCAACTAACACCCCTTTTATGCCTACCATTTCCCTAAACACATCCAATCAAAATTTTGAGCTAGGCATTTTGTTCAGTGTAGTTGATTTCCAGATAGAAAATACGTTGTTGAGGAGAACACTCCCCAACAGCCCTCAGGACAAGGGTTTTAAGTTACACCCTGGGGGCATATAGAACTATGTTGGATAATGTATATTTATTATTTTTTTTTTCCTTTAGACCAAGGCATTTCGTATCGAAGAAGTTGTCGTAGAAACTTCGAAAAGGGCTCATTCAATTGGAAATTGGAGGGGCTTGTGCCCTTTTTAATAGTCGAAAGTGATTGGAAGGCAACTAACCCCCCTCTCACGCCACCTTTTCCCCAAACCCATCCAATCAAAACTTTGAGATAGCCATTTTGTTCAGCGTAGTTGATTTCCAGATAAAAAACATGTTTTTGAGGAGGACACTCCCCCACAGCCCTCAGGGCAAGGGTTGTAAGTTATGCCCTGGGGGCATATAAGGTTTTTATAGAAAGCTTTGTCGTAGAATCTTCAAAAAAGGCTCATTCGACTGGAAATTCAAAGGGCTACTGCCTTTTTTAATAGTCAGAAGTGATTGGAGGGCAACTAACCCCCCTCTCACGCCCACCTTTTCTCCAAAGACATCCAATCAAAATTTCTAGATAGCCATTTTATTCAAAGTAGTTGAAAGTTTTGGAAATTAGGTCTTTGAGGATGACAACCCCCCACAGCCCTCAGGGCAAGGGTTGTCAGTTATGCCCTGGGGGTATATAAGGTTTGTATAGAAATCTTTGTCGTAGAAATTTGAAAAAGGGCTCATTTGATTGGAAATTGAAACGGTTAGTGCCCTTTTTAATAATCGAAAGTGATTGGAAGGCAGCTAATACGGCTTCCACGCCCACCATTTCCCCAAACACATTCAATCAAAATTTTGAGATAGCAATTTTGTTCGAAGCAGTTGAAAGTTCTGGAAATTATACCTTTGAGCAGAACACTCCTCCCACAGGCTTCAGGGCAAGGGTTGTAAGTTATGCCCTGGGGGTATATAAGGTTTTTATTGAAATCTTTGTCGTAGAATTTTGAAAAAGGGCTCATTCGATTGGAAATTCAAAGGGCTAGTGCCTTTTTTTTAGTCGAAAGTAATTTGAGGGCAACTAACCCCCCTCTCACGCAAACCTTTTCCTCAAACACATCCAATCAAAATTTTTAGATAGCCATTTTATTCAACGTAGTTGAAGGTTTTGGAAATCAGGTCTTTAAGGATGACCACCCATCACCCCCACAGCCCTCAGGGCAAGGGTTGTAAGTTATGCCCTGGGGGCATATAAGGTTTTATAGAAAGCGATGTTGTAAAAACTTCAAAAAGGGCTAATTCAATTGGAAATTGAAAGGGCTAGTGCCCTTTTTAATAGTCAAAAGTGATTGAAGGGCAACTAACCCTCTCACGCCCTTCATTCCCCCAAACATACCTAATCCAACTTTTGAGATATCTATTTTGTTCAACGTAGTTGAAATTTCTGGAAATTAGGTCTTTTAGGACGATAACCCCCTTCAGAGCCCTTAGTGCAAGGGCTGTAAGTTATGCCCTGGGTGTATATAGGGTTATATAGAAAATGGTGGTAGAAATTTCAAAAAGGGCTCATTTGATTTGAAATTGTAAGGGCTAGTGCCCTTTTTAATAGTCACAAGTGAGTTGAGAGTAATTAACCCCCCTCTCACACCCACAATTTGCCCTAACACATTTAATCAAAGTTTAGATATAACCATTTTGTTCAACGTAGTTGAAAGTTCCAGAAATTGAGGATGACAAACCCCCCATAGCCCCTAGGGCAAAGGCTGTAAGTTATGCCCTGGGGGCATATAAGGTTTCAGAGATAGTGTTGTCGTAAAAAACTTCAAAAGGGGCTCATTGAATTGGAAAAGGAGAGGGCTAGCGCCCTTTTTAATAGTCGAAAGTGACTGGAGGGTAGCTAACCCCCCTCTCACGCCCACTATTCCCCTAAACACATGCAATCAAAAATTTCAGATAGCCATTTTGTTCAAGGTAGAAGAAAGTTCTGGAAATTAGGTCTTTGAGGATGATACCCCCCCCCCCTTCAGCCCTCAAGGCAAGGATTGTAAGTTATGCCCTGGTGGCATATAAGGTTTATATTGAATGCGTTGTCGTAGAAACTTCAAAAGGGCTCATTTGAGTGGAAATTGAAAAAGTTAGTGCCTTTTTTAATAGTTGAAAGTAATTGAAGATCAACTAACGCCCCTCTCACACCCACCATTTCCTCAAACACATCCAATCAAAATTTTTAGATAGCCATTTTGTTTAACGTAGTTGAAAGTTCTGGAAATTAAGTCTTTGAGGATGGCAACCCCCCCCTCACAGCCCTTAGGGTAAGGGTTGTAATTTATGCACTTGGGGTATATAAGGTGTTTATAGAAAGCGTTGTCATAGAAGCTAAAAAACGGCTCAGTCGATTGGAAATCGAAAAGCCTAGTGCCCTTTTTAATAGTCAAAAGTGACTTGAAGGCTTGACATTTTACAGTAAAGATCGATGTGGGTACAATGTAATTTTTTTTTTTTTTTTAGACTAGGGCACTTCGTATCGAAGGAGTTGTCTTAGGAACTTCGAAAATGGCTCATTCGATTGAAAATAGAAAGGGCTGATGCCCTTTTTAATAGTCGAAAGTTATTGGAGGACAACTAATCCCCTTTCCGATCCCACCCTCCCATTTGCCCATTATGTTTTAAAAACTAAATGTTGCCTTAAGATTAAATCAAAATGCAATGTGTTAATTCTAATTCCCAATAAGGCATCTCAGCAGTATCCCAAGAACGACAGAGGGTATTGCGTTGAAACTTTCGGGGCTACTTCTGCTCTTAAAATTTAACCAGATCAAAATAACGTAAGTGTATCCAAGCTATCAAAGAATGTAAACAGATTTTTTCGAATGGTATCAAGTTTTACAATTCAGGTCAACTAGAGGAGGTATGAAACTAAATTAAACTCTACTATTTGTAGGTCCAGATTTTTAAAAGGGTGTGTGTTGTTAAAAATTACTGAAAATTTTTCTCCAGCATACAAATAGCAGGCCAAACTATAAAGTCTTAAAAAAACGAAAAGATGTAATGTATTTCCATGTCAATATAAAAGATTTATTAATCTTTTTCCATGAAAAGACTATGTCAATATAAAACGAACAGAAATTAATTTAAAAAAAACTTTTCCCACAAAATAAGTTTTTCAAAGAAAAGTAACGAACTCCATTAAACCAAAAATGAGCAAAAATAAAATCAAATAATCTACCAAGCGTGAAACTATCACAATTCAGCATCGATAAATAAATGAAACCGAAAACAAACAGAAATTACAATAAATAACCGAGTGAAACTCAAAACGAGCAGAAATTTACATGAGTTGGGCTCAAAACCCCTAAGGCTTCCCAAGGCCAGGACATAATTTGCACTTTACTGAAAAAAATACAAATGAATGTGCATTGTCGGTTTAATGTACATATGCTGATACTTAGTAATCAAAATGCTAATATTATTTGATTTGTTAAAGTTATAAAAGTAAAAACATTTATATTTTTTCAGTAAAGTGCAAATTATGTTCTGGCCTTGAGAAGGCTTAGGAGTTTTAAGCCGAACTCCTGTTAATTTCTGCTTGTTTTGAGGTTAGATCGGTTATTTATTGTAATTTCTGTTCGTTTTGGGTTTCATTTATTTATCGATGCTGATTTGTGGTAGTTTCACGCTTGGTAGATTATTTGATTTTATTTTTGCTCATTTTGGTTGAATGGAGTTCTTTTCTTTTCTTTGAAAAACTTATTTTGTGGAAAAAGTTTTTTTAATTAATTCTAAAAAAAAAAAAATTTCAACTGAAAGCAAGGAGCAACATTAAAATTTAAAACGAACAGAAATTATTACGTATATGAGGGGGTTCTTCTCCTAGTCAGTACCTCGCTCTTTACGCTAAATTTTGAATTTTGTTCCAGTTCTGTAAGAATGACCCCTAAATCACAAAGGCCGTTTAATTAGAATAAATAGCTCTTTTGAAAGTACTAAAAAGCTTTAGCGTAAAGAGAGAGATATTGACTAAGGAAAGAACCCTCTCATATACGGAATAATTTCTTTTCGTTTTAAGCTTTAATGTTGCTCCTTACTTTTAGTTGAAGAAACGTGTTTTTTTAATTAATTTCTGATCTTATTTTTAATAATGCTGGGAAATCCGGCACCTTCTTCATAGAAAACTCCCTTCCCCTATGAAAAATTCCACCATGGAAATATCCTCCGACTTAAACCCCTCCCGCACCAGAAAAAAAAGCTGAAAACGTCTGTATACGTCCCAATAACTAAACAATGGGCAAAATTCATAACTTGCAGCCCTTCCCCCATTGACTGTGGGGGATTCAGTCATACTCCAAGACATAGTTAGTAGATTTTTCGACTATGCCGAACAAATTGGCTATCTCAAAATTTTGGTCAGGTGACTGGGAAAAAATGAGCGTGGGAGGGGGGCTAGTTACCCTCCAATTTTTTTGGTCTCTTAAAAGGGCACTATAGCTTTGAATTTCCATTTTTAATGAGCCCTCTTGCGATATTTGAGGACCTTTGGGTCGGTACGATCATCCCTGAAAAAAAAAAAAATAAAAAAAAAAATAAACACGCATCCGTGATCTTTCTTCTCGCAAAAAATACAATATTTCTCATTTTTGCAGATAGGAGCTGGAAATCTGTATAGTAGGGTTCTCTGATATGCTGAATCTGATGGTGTGATTTTCATTAAGATTCTATGATTTTTAGGGGATTTTCCCCCTTTTTTGAAAATAAGGTTAATTTCTCAGGCTCGTAAGTATTGATGGATAAGACTAACCTTGATGAAACTTATATGTTTGAAATCATCATAAAAATCCAATTCTTTAGATGTGTCTATCGGTATCAAAATTATCGGTACCGTTTTTCAGAGTTTCGGTTACTATCGAGCCGGGTCGCTCCTTACTTTCACAGAGCAAACCAAATTTAGGAGTCAAAAAGTCATTACGTATCCTGCAAAAAAACATTTGATCAATTTACCAAATAATGATCAAACATCTATTTTAGAACTGAAAAGAGAACTATTCATTGGACTGGGCTGAATTTGTAGATGACGCAGCAAATTAAGTGAACTCAAACCATATACAGTCATCCTAAAATAATTCATTTTTGTACCCTAAAAATATCCTTAAGTATTTAATGTTTCTTCTGTACAATAAAATCCTATATTGTTTTGTGTTTTCAGTAAAGGGTTATTTTTGGCTGGATAAACCTGAAGTCGGCTCTTCGCTACTCGGGTTGGGCTTCGTTGAATCTGAAATTGGGGACATATTATATTGTAAATTTTCTGATTATTTTATTTGTAACTTTTGCCTGGGGAAACACAAACAAATTGTACAAGAAATATAGTGTTGCTTGTGTCCCTTGGTGTACCCCTCACTAGCTGATGTAACCTGCATAAACAAGATTGTTGTTTAAGAGAAACTAAAACTAAACTTATTTTTGCTGTCACTTTACTCTCATTCGAAAAGTTGTTCTTTCTTAATTTAATATGGTTCATGTGTGGAATTTGAACTACATGGGCCCCCAAATTTAAAATGAAAATTACGAAGTCTTCTCCAGTTCACTAACCAGAATTTGCTTAGAATCAGTAAAATCCGACAATCAATATTAAACAGCAAATCCGACGGTCTGATTTTTGAACCTAAGATAAAAAAAAAAAACGTATGATCTCAAGATAAATCGCTAGGTATGGAAGCACTGGGAAACCCATCTCTGCTATTCGTACAAAAAGGTGATTTCACCTCCCGGTAGGGAACTCCTTGCCTACAGGTCCTGTAATTATATATTTTAATATCCTTTGAATATGAAACGTGCATTTGTAGTGTATTTACATTAAAAACTTACACAGGGACGTAGCTATAGTATTTTTATCGGGGGGGGGGAGGGCAAGAGGGGTATTATTGAAGTAGGTACTATCCAAGCGGTAGTGAAGCGGTAGCGGTAACAAACACGCTACTTGGTGAATCTAAAAACATTACACAATACATTATAAACAATAAACACACTTTAAATGATCATACATATAAGTGCTATGGCTTGGCTCTTGCTAGAAATGTCAGCAATGAGTCGCTGTAGACAACAGTAGAATAGCGTAAACAAGATTTTGGGTGGGCAAAGGGAAGTGTCGTATGCACTCTGTTTTTTCAGCCAGATTCGCCACTAATGCTGCACTATATATCCCCCTCCACTTTCCCATCCCCACCCTCCCAGCATAAGATACTCAATCTCATATTTGAACAAAGCTCTATTCTAACAGCCTCGGGTATCATGCTATTCATTTGCTTATAATTTTGAATGGATTTTGACTCTGCAAGATTTAATTTGTTGTACTAAACCTTTAATATACACGATTTATTGAAACATTATTTGTGATTTTTTATTAAATTGTATTGTTTTTGGGTTCACCGATTTATATTAATAAATAGCATTGATATCATCAGACCACATAAAGCCTAAACAAAAATCATAGGCAGCGCAATAGCGCTGTCTAAGTAAAGATACAGTTAACGTCAAAGTATTACCACAGATTGTGTAATATTATATTGTGTCATCTTCCCAACATTTAAATAGTAACAGTATTTCAAATTTGAAAGTATTTGAAAAATTAAAGCTAGAATTATTAACTTATCTGTTGGGCATTGTCTGACAAAGAGCATCAAGAAAATCTGACCAATTCTTGGTGTCATTGCGGCAGAAACCTTAAATTAATTAAAATTCTCAAGGATGCCAATTGGAAGGAAAAATTTACTTCTAGAGTTTGAAAATTATCTTTAGTGATTCAATTTCTGTCCTATTCGCAGATGTAGAGGGTGTATTCATTTCCACTTTTGAAAGTTTTGAAACAAGAGAATCTAATCTTGAACCAATAGATTTTAGGAAGTAAAAGCACCTTAAATATCAAGAGGAAAATTGACCTGAGCAAATGGGGCGAAACAGGAAGCATAGTACAGTGATGATAAGGTTTCAAAGGCATTACTTTTGGAAAAAATATTAATGGGAACCATGTTATGAAGTGTAATGGACCCCTATTTTTCTTGTTTTCCTCATGTTAAAAACGAGCATGGATTAGTAAAAAAAATTATTTGCTCAAACTAAAGAGCAAATTTGACACTTAAAACTACCAACAGTTTAAAAGCTACTTAATAAATTGAATGTTTTTCAAATTATTTGGGGGGTAACTGCCCCCCCCCCCTCATTGACACCACTGGACTTACATTACTTTTACTAGACTATACACAGCATGAGCTTTTATGAGCTTTATGAAATTTTTTCAATGTCAACAACAAAGGCGTTTTTACCACATCCTTTTCCTACTCCCTGGGACGCCTGGATCCCCGGTAGGGAACCCGTTACTTACAGGTCCTGTAAGTCAGTCCGGTAAGTAGTCCTGTAAGTCTTGTAGCTATATATTGTTAATAGCCTCTGACATAGATAGAAATGTGTACTTGTAGTGTGTTTACACCATCGATTGCCATTAATTTCAATAGACTGAAGACGGCATGAGTTTTTGCAAGCTCTATGAATTTTTTTTTTTCACACCACCAGCAAAAGATTATTTATTTGATAAAGCGATCTGTTACATTTTTTTTTTTTTTTTTTTTTTTTTTTTTTTTTTTTTTTTTTTTTTTTTTTTTTTACCAAGAACCAAGTTTAAACCAAGAAATTGTATATCATTGAAATGAAAATTTTAATGAAACCAGCAACAGCACAACTACAAGAACTACTACCGACAATTGGCAGCATGCAGCATCAGGCTGTTTGAGGTCAATGAAGCTGTGTGTGCTAATTCCTCCACCCTTAGCTTCTTAGCTTCACTATTTACTCCCTCTCATGACGCTTTTACTTTATTAAAATCTCTCATATGCTCTATTACCCCTCCCCCCGCTACCATTTGATGACCTCAGACTTGTCGTCTTGCCCCAACTGGATCACCAAGAGCACGATTTTTAGAAATCATTTTCACCTTTCTTTTTTTTTTTTTAAATCTTTGAAAGTGGGATCAATTAACATTTTTCATAGAGCTTAATACTTGACATATGGTCACTAAACAACAACCTAAATTGTCCTTAGATAATTGTTCTGGAGAACTTTGTGCGAATATTCGTGGGTTTTTCGAAAAACCCAGCGTTTCAAAGCTGAATTTGATCACTGTCATTATTGTGGCTTTTAGCTATTATTTTAAACCACAGTTTATAGAATTAGATAATTCTATAAACTGTGTTTTAAACGAACGAAAACAGTTTTATCAAACAGTTCGTGGTAACGAACTGTAAGTAAGGAGGGAACCCGTTACTTACAGGTCCTGTAAGTCAGTCCGGTAAGTAGTCCTGTAAGTCTTGTAGCTATATATTGTTAATAGCCTCTGACATAGATAGAAATGTGTACTTGTAGTGTGTTTACACCATGGATTGCCATTAATTTCACTAGACTGAAGACGGCATGAGTTTTTGCAAGCTCTATGAATTTTTTTTTCACACCACCAGCAAAAGATTATTTATTTGATAAAGCGATCTGTTACATTTTTTTTTTTTTTTTTTTTTTTTTTTTTTTTTTTTTTTTTTTTTACATTGTGTTTCTATACCATTTCTAACCCTAGTTACACTCGAGGCCTTATTTATTTATTTTTTAATTTCTCTTGTGGTTAGAGTTTCAGGTACCGTATTTATTCAAGTAATGAATTTATGATGTGGGTTACATAGCGGGTCTATGTGGGACTTGTGGGTCTGTGGGACAGTGGGACATGTGGGTCTATAGTTGGTTACAGGTAATTATTTGGTAAAAAAAAAAGAAAAAAAAACTGTCTTCATAACTTGGTAACTGAGACAAATGAGCACTTGAACAAGGTCTAGACCTTACTCGCCCATCCAATCATCTAGGACAAAATAGTACATCCAATCCAATAACCAAAAAATTATGTTTTATTGTTTTCGTTTACAATAATAATAATAATAATAATAATAATAATATTAAATTATAAGAGAAGAAGAGGGGGAACGACTGATACGGAAGAATGGTGAAAATTACACATTTCTAGATTTTTTTTTGGCAGGAGTCCAAACTGCAAATATGTTGAAAACAGATCCTATAACTCTTAGGATTCTTAGAAGAATCGCAGAAGCTAATATTACAAGAAAATATAAACTTCGGAATCAGCAGTTAGTCATAATAACTAGCAAAAACAAAACGGGTCCTGTGGGTGTGTTTCTGGCCTAGTCTGTGGTTGTGTGACTCTAGTATATACTTTTAACTTATACCAGTTTCGGAAAATATGTTTGATATAAATTAAACTTTGAAAGTTCAAGTAAATCAATGTGGTTTGATTATCTGAAATATGACTTATCCATTTTGAATTGAATAACACAACTCGCTCTAAGGGAATAATTCCTCTAGACCAGTTTCTTTTTCTCCCTGCTCAATATTTCTTATTCACAATAATTTGAAAGGAGCCACTTGCCTCAGGCTAACATTCATTTCCTTCGTTCAGTCTTTTCAATCCCTGAATGCACGAATGAAAAATTTCTTCAGAACACAGTATTTTGCTTCTCCCTGCAGTAATCTAAAAGATGGAGAATATAACCTCTTGCCTTTTGGGGTCACTCTTCCCGACAGTATGGAGGGAAGAAAGAAGGATGAGGGGATCCATTTGATGGGAAAAGAGCAGAAACTAATGAACAAGAAAAGGGATATTCAAATGGAAAGATAACTTCCTAGGTAACATTACTCCAATCTTTTTGTAGAACTTGTATGTTCATACCCATCTGTGTGTGTGTTTATGTAAATTTGCATGTGTATATGTATGTCCATTTACTTGTGTGTGTCTATATCTTGCGTGTCTCTTGCTATTCTCTTCAAAGGGCTTAAAGACTCTCTTCGGTCAGTTTTTACGGATAAAACACAGGTAGCACTTTACTGAAACAACAAGATCGATGCAGCAAAAAAGGATTAGGAGCAGAAAAATCCTTATGCAGCCTGCAGCCTGCATAAAATGAAAATCTATTTTATAAGGTTCTCAGTAGTCTGTTACTGGCCATGAAATCAATAGCTTTCATTATAAAACCTGAATTATCTAATAAAAAAATCAATCAGGCTCAATTTTCAGTGAAGCGCAAGTTATTCACAATGTAAAAATATAGGGAAATATCACGAGCCATCTTTTTTTTAAATAGATTTTTTTTATGTATGTTGCATAAACAGAGAAGCAATAATGTTTGTGCGTTTTAATTTTCAACTTCCGTCTTTACATTTATCGGAAAAACTTGTTTTAATTAATAATGTAGAGGCATGAACAGAATGCTTTATGGTCCTGGCTAAATATTCAAGTCTCTTCTGAGAGGTATCTTTTGTTCTATATCGGCTTTTGTATCCCGATTGTAAATTAGTATTCAATTGTAATCGCAGGGGGGCTCTGAAGACTGGTAAACCTCAAAATGTTTGGAAAATTATGCCTGGTAAATAAAACAATGTGTCTGTTAGTAATACAGAAGTGATTTTGACTTTGAGCTAATAGACAATCCTCGTGGTCCTTGACAAAGATCACTAAAACATAAACATAAAATATAATACAGGCGTATCATTATACGAAAACAAAACAAAATAATACAAGAACATATACAAAACAAAAAACATAAACTTTTGCAGCATAGACGCCGCGATAACATACGAAAATGTCAACAACATTACCTTTGAAAATAATAAATACTGCAACTCATAAAAGGATAAAGTATCGTATTTCTATAATCTTAAGGGTATTTTCTCATTACTATAAATAAGGAACTTCACACAGATATAAACCTTATGAAATGGTCTTAACTATAATAAGGAAAGCCCTCTGATAGGTCGTTAAGCAAAAAGTCGAGGCGGTATCCTTTGACACGTTGATAGGGTTGATATTCTATAAAGTTTGACCAACTATTGTAGCCTGTGTAGAAAAAAATGAGGAAAAGGGAAATTAAATTGTATTCTATCAGGTTCGTGCATTCTTTATTTGTCAAACAGTTCGTGGTAACGAACTGTAAGTAAGGAGCGACCCGGCTCAATTGTAACCGAAACTCTAAGAAACGGAATTTCGATACCAATATATACATCAAAATAATCAGATTTTTATGCTGATTTCAAATCTATAAGCTAAATCAAGTTTAGTCTTACCCATCAAAAGTTACATGAGAAAATTTGCCTTATTTTCGGGAAAAGAGGGAAACGCCCCCTAAACGCCATAGAAGCATAATTCAAATCACACCATCGGATTCAGCGTATCAGAGAACCCCACTATAGAGGTTTCAAGCTCCTATCTTCAAAAATGTGGAATTTTGTATTTTTTGCCAGAAGAAAGATCACGGATGCGTGTTTATTTTATTTTTTTTCCCCAGGGGTGATTGTATCAATGCAGTGGTCCTAGAATATCGCAGGATCCGAACGGAAATTAAAAGTTCTAGTGCCCTTTCTAAGTGACCAAAAAATGGAGGGCAACTAGGCCCCCTCCCACGCTAATTTTTTCCCAAAGTCACCCGATCAAAATTTTGAGATAGCCATTTTGTTCAGCATGGTCGAAAAATATAAAAGCTATGTCTTTGAGGATGACTTAATCCTCCACAGTCCCCGGGGGAAGGGCTGCAAGTTATGAACTTGGTCCAATGTCTACATAAGGTAAGGGTTATTGTAACCATATAACCATATAGTAAGGGTTATTGGGAAATGTACAGACGATTTAAGGGGGATTTTTTTGGTAGGGGGGCGTCGGGGAAACGTGGGAGGATCTCTCCGTGGAGAAAGTTTTCATGGGGGAAGGGACATTGTTATGACGGGGACGCCAGATTTCCCAGCATTACTTAAAAAACGATTAGAAATTAAATAAAACAGATAATTTCTTAAACCACATTGGCTTGACATAACATAAAGAAAGAAAAAAGAGCAAAAATGAGGTTTTTAAAGGCCAAATGAAATTACTGAAAAAACACAACAAAGCGAATATTTCGAGGGAACAAACGACCCTCTTCCTCAGTGCGAAACGAAAAAATATAATCAATGCGAGTGCAGAAGAACAAGCCAACAAATAAAACGCGAAAAGTCAATGTGAATGTGAAAAAAAAAAACAAATGAAAAAAAAAGAAAAAATTAAAAGACAAAAATAAAATCAATGAAAGCCAAAAAATTGTAAGAATTAAAACTAAATACGGTACCTAAGAACAATAAAAGTGGGCACCAATATCCAAATTTTTCAATATTTGCAAAGAAATTCAAAGTTCAATTTTGAATTTCTTTGCAAATCACGAATTAACAGAATTAACAGAACTTCTGTTAAAAAGAATTAACAGAACTTCTTTTTACTTCCACTAAAGACGTATTTTTTATAGATAGAAATATGGGCTTTCCATGGGCACCCCCCTTTCACCAATACAGACTGATATCTTCATGGAAGACCTTGAAGAAAGTGCTACTTTGCAAAGTTTTTGTAAACCTGAATTTTGGGTTCGTTTTAAAGACGATAGTTTTTATTTGTGGGAGCATGGTGACGAGTCTCTGGGTTCTTTTCTTTACTTGTTCAACTCCTTGGGTCCAAAACTTAAATTTACTCAGGAATCAGAGGTAGAGAGGCGTCTTCCTTTCTTAGATATTCTGGTGCACCGAAATAATAAATGTTTCGAGTTTGGTGTCTATAGAAAACCCACACATAGTGACCGTTACTTAAATTATTCCTCTAATAATTCTCCTGCTGTGAAAAGAGGAGTTGTCACTTCTCTAGTTGATAGAGCATTGAAAGTTTGTTCAACGCGCTTCTTGGATTCAGAGCTCGACCACTTTAGAAATATGTTATTTGGGAATGGTTATCCAATTAGTTTAATAAATTTTGTAATTGCAAAACGCATTAAAAGATTATCAGATAGTTACACAGAAATCGCAAATCAAAGGGAAAATTCAGTTTATCTTGATCTCCCCTACGTTAAAGGGGTTTCAGACCACATTTCAAAGAATCTAAGAAAAAATAATATTTACTCTTACTTTAGACCCACAAAAACTATCAGTTCCCAAAATTATCAAGGTAAAGACCCTATCCCGATAGGTGAAAACTCCGGTGTCTATAGAATTCCTTGTTCGTGTGGTCTTTGGTATATCGGAAGAACTGATCTGCGACTTACGGATAGATCGACTCAACACTCTACCTCAATTAATAATACACTTAAAAAGTGGAAAAAACTGGAAAATTTTGACTCTGCCGTTGCAGAGCACATTTTTGAAAACCCAGACCATACTATTTTGTTTAATCAAGCTACCCTAACTTCGCATGCCAAAGATATTGCCCAGCACTACAGAGAAGCTGTTGAAGTTTATAAATACCAACATTTAGGTCTAGCTTTGAACAGGGATTCAGGTGATTTAAGAACAAATGAGTCGTATTTCGGATTTCTCAAAAGAGAAGCCGATACTTTTATAGTCCCAGATATAAACCTTGTAACCCTTTCCCAATCATTTAATCAGACACGTGAACAACCCCTTAAGTCTCAAAGAGTGTCTGCGAGGAATGCAATTATTAAAATCAGGAGTCAGATGACATAGCTCTCAAACTCATTCAATACTCTTTCGTTTTGGTTTGAGTGAATGAATGTTTTTCTTTTATTTCTCAGTTATTCGCTAGTATCCGTCGATGGCGGTTCAATTTTGAATTTCTTTGCAAATCACGGATATTGGTGAATAACTCACTTTTATTGTTTTTAGGTATTTAGTTTTAATTCTTACCTTTCTTTGGCTTTTATTGATTTTTATTCATCTTTTAATTTTTTGTTTTTTTTTCATTTGTTTTTTTCACATTCACATTGACTTTCCGCGTATTATTTGTTGGTTTGTTCTTCTGCACTCGCATTGATTATATTTTTTGTTTCGCACTGAGGAAGAGGTTCGTTTGTCCCCTCGAAATATTCGCTTTGTTGTGTTTTTTTTCAGTATTTTCATTTGGCCTTTAAAAACCCCATTATTACTCGTTTTTCTTTCTTTATGTAAATAAAAAAAAGGGTTTTCAACTGAAAAAGTTTTCAACTGAAAATTTTTCAACATGAAACTTAAAACGAACAGAAACTATTACGTATATGATTGGGTTTGTTACCTAGTCAATACTTCGCTCTTTTCGCTAAGGTTTTTTTTTGGTACTTTCTTAAGAGCTATTTATTCTAATTAACGGCCTTTGTGATTAAGGGGTTATTCCTAAAGAATTGGAAAAAAATTCGAACCTTAGCGTAAAGGGTGAGGTATTGACTAGGGGGTGAACCCCTTAAATATATGAATATAGAAGTTCGTTACATAAGTTAATTCGTAAGTTACGTATATTTATTACTAATAAAAATGTTCGTAAATAAAATTTAAAAACTTTTGAGAAAACCATATAGCCAAAAAAAGTAAAATTGACATGCAAATTTTGTTTTAATTACTAATATACGGTGAGCCAAAATCAAAACCTGCATTAATTAATGAACGTTCAGAAATTAAATGAAAAAAAAACAAGTTTTTTTTAACTGAAAGTAAGGAGCGACATTAAAACTTAAAACGAACAGAAATTATTCCGTATATGAAAGGCGCTGTCCCTTCCTTAACGCCTCGCTCTTTACGCTAAAGTTTGACTCTTTCTCACAACTCTATTTTTTAAAACAATAAAAAACTTTAGCGAAAAGAGCGAGGCGTTGAGGAGGAGACAGCCCCTTTCATATACGGAATAATTTCTGTTCGTTTTAAGTTTTAATGTCGCTCCTTACTTTCAGTTGAAAAAACTTGTTTTTTGTTTAATTACATATGAAACAGTGGCGTAGCTAGAGGAGGGAAGGAAAACGGCTTCTCTTGGGCGCGTGGAGCCTCAGAGGGGGGGGGGGGGGGTGCCAAACTGAAGTTCTGCTCTTTTTCTTCGTTAATACTATGACCTAACTATATTTTGGTATTGATTGTGGCAGAGGGAGACAAAACTGAAATTTCCCCCGGGCTCCCTTTCAATTTCCTTCACAGAAAATTACCCCTGTGAAAAATCCACCCACAAAAATTCCCCCCGTAAAATTCACCCCCCCCCCCCCACACACATAAAAATCCCCCAGAAAGTTCCCCCACCCATCCAACAATTCCTCCCTAGAATAATTCCCCACATATAAAATTGAGCAGCCAAAGGGAAATTAATACAAACAAAAAGACGGAATCAAATAAAAAGAAGAAAAGAAGGAATTCTGGAATATTCTAAGTATATTCCATAATACATGTATAATATATGGTGTACAATCGGACAGTTCGTGATAACGTAATGACAATCACGCCATTTTATTCAGCATATCAGAGAACCCTCCGTTGAAGATTTCAAGCTCCTATCTTCTTTTTTTTCTTATTTGAGGTTTGCTGGTAATTGTTGTATAACCTCCAGGCAAATCCCTTTGTCTCTCTTTTCATTCCGTTTCACATGATAATATGCGAAACATCGTTCACTCGGCTCACATCCAGTTCAGAGTCCAGGTCAGAGTCGACTCACATCCAGTCCACAAACCAATTTGTTATCTGTTCACTTATGTCTATATATTTCTTGGTGTCCTCAGTCAGGAAGAGTAAATTCATCTCACATGTGAATAGCTATTTCGTGAACAAAGTTTCCATGTTCTTTGCCTCATATCACTAAATCGTTCGCAGTTTCCTGGAACATGTTTTATAGTTACAGGGCCCTTTCTACACACACATAAATCTGTTTCTATTTGATTTATCCTTAGCAAATGGCAAATAATCCTTGCATGTCCTGTTCTTTGGAGGAAGATTATATTAGCCCCATCTCTTCTTATAGGAATAAATACTTTTCCTGGCTGTTTGCCAAGGAAATATTGCACACATCTGTTCTTTGAATTTTCTTATATTTTTGTTTTCCTCCGTCTTCATATACAATTGCTCTGTTTTTTTTTTTCATTTTCTATCGGAACGTTCTACTCTGGTCCGTTAAGGGGCGTAGAGATAATTCATCTTTAGCTAATCTACCCGCTTCTTTATTTCCAACAATTCTACTGTGGCCAGGACACCACTGTATTGCAATAGTTATTCCTTTCATCTGTCCTTTACTAATCATTTCCTAAACATCTATTGATCTTAAATTTCGATTCTAATAAAAGCAACAACGGCTTCACTGTATGCTAAAATAACTGCTTTCTCTCCTCGACGGTTTAGTCAGCACTAGTTTTTGCGCTCTTTCTATAGCAGTAGCTTCTGCATCATATATTGTTCCTGAGTCTTCAAGCCTTTCTTGTATAATTTCTCCTGAATCTTGAACCAAAACCAAGTTTTGGCTTATTTTTTAGCCATCAGCGTAATAACAATAGTATTGTTTGTATTTAACTGCTAGTGTGTTCAGTAAACAGTTTTCTTTAAAGATAAAGTAGTGACAGTGAATTACCACTATTTTATTGTGACATTTTCTTTGTATTATTAGGGCAAAGGGGGGGGGGGATGGAAAGATTTGACATACAATCAATGAAAGAAAATCAGTATGTAAAAATCAGACGTAAAAATGAAGTAATTTTAAAAGCAATATTGCCCAAGTCAGTCGGTAAAAATGACGAGCTAGCCGGTAGAACACCCCCCCCCCCCCCAGAATATTTTGGCTAGTGGGCCTCTGATCGGTACCAACTCCATGGGAAGTAATTCTTGATGCTTCTTAGTCTCAGCCTATTACCTCTGTGTGTTTCTATCATAAAGCAACTCTTTTACAATCACCACTATTTTTTACATTTTAGATTATTTTCTTTAACCTTTATCTTACCTTACTAAAATAACTCACCCCCCCCCAAGAAAAAGAATTAAAATAAATAAAAATATAAAAATAAATTCTATTGGACATCCTACACCATAGATTATGCCTGTATTTTTGAATAGAGGTAGAAGATTCCAAAATTCCTTTTTGTTCATTATTTTTATTTATAATACTTTCTCTTTGGCCACTTAATTTTGTTTGTGGGAGGAATGGGAGAGATTTCTACGGGGGGGGGGGTTTCTAGGGGGAATTTTCCACGGCTTTGGGAATTTCCTGGGGGATATGCCTTGCACCCAGGTAAACATCCAAGCACTCGAACAGAAAAAAGGCGCGGACGTCTTCTTCCCCTAAGGATTGGTGTGACTGAACCACTTTTTGCGCTTAGGTCAGAAGAGAATCTAATATTACCAATTACTGTCAATTAAAAGAATATCTTTAATTATTTGTTATATAACCAATTCACTAGTTAAGAGAAAAAACAAATTAAACCTTATCAAATAATAAAAAAAGAACCTCAGATTAGAAATTACTTAAAACTGAAAAAAACACATCTTAAGCTGACATTAAATGAAAACTTAACTTCTATATTCGATTGGATTTAATTGTGTTAAAAGTATATTTGGGTACCTGCATATTACGAAATCGAAAAAAAAAATTATGAAAGTAAGGAGCGACATTAAAACTTAAAACGAACAGAAATTATTCCGTATATGAAGGGGATTGCTTTCTTCTAAGCATCTCACTCTTTAGGCTAAAGTTTTTTAGTACTTATGAAAAAAGCTTCTCATTGTTCCAATTAAACAAACATAGTGTTTCAGAAGTTGCTCTTAAAGAATTAGGAGAAAATTTAAATTTTAGCGTAAAGAGCGAGGTGTTGAGGAGGAGGCAAACCCCTTTATATACGGAACAATTTCTGTTCATTTTAAGTTTTAATGTCACTCCTTATTCTCTATTAAAAAAAACTTGTTTTTTTTTATTTGATTTCTGAACGTTTTTGGATTAAGGCAGGTTTTGAAATTAGCTAACCGTATATGAATAATTAAAACGAAATTCACATATTAATTTTACTTTTTTGGCTAAATGGCTTTCTCAAAATTTTGATCGTACGAATTTGAGAAAAAAGGGCGGGAGAGGGTTCCTATTGGTCCTCCCATTTTTTGGGTTCCTTATAAAGGGCACTAGAACTTTTAATTTTATTTGCGAACGTAATAAATATACATAACTTTCGATTTTTCTCCCAATTCTTTGAGAACGACTCTGAAACACTATCTTCGTTTAATTGGAACAATGAGAAGCTTTTTTCATTATAATGCTGCATCAGCATTATAAGCCCATTCTTTTGATATATTTATTGACATCAAAATTCCGCTTTCTAAAGTTTTGATTACTATTAAGCCGTATCGCTTGTTTTTTTATTGTTTTTATTACGTATATGTTATTTCGTATATGAGGGGGTTCGCCCCCTAGTTAATACCTTGCTCTTTACGCTACAGTTCGAATTTTGTTCGAATCAAAAATCCCTGAATCAGAAAGGCCGTTTAATTAGAATAGATAGCCCTTTTGAAAGTACTAAGAAAACTTTAGCGTAAAGAGTTTATGCTAAAGTTTGAATTTTGTTCGAATCACAAACCCCTGAATCAGAAAGGCCGTTTAATTAGAATAGATAGCTCTTTTGAATGTACTAAGAAAACTTTAGCGTAAAGAGTGAGGTATTGACTAGGGGGTGAACTCCCTCATATAGGTAATAATTTCTGTCGTTTTAAGTTTTATTGTTGCTCCTTACTTTCAGTTGAAAAAACTTATGTTTTTATATTTGATTTTTGATCATTTTTAAATAATGCTCGGAAATCCGGCACCCCCTTCATAGAAATTTCCCTTCCCCCAAGAAAACATCCTCCGTGGAAATATCTTCCACTCCTCCGATCCCCCTCCCACCAGAAAAAAATCTCTCCTGAAGACGTCTGTATACTTCCCAATAACCAATGCTATATGGAAACAATGGCCAAAGTTCAAAACTTGCAGTCCTTCCCCCGGGAACTGTGGGGGATTAAGTCATCCTCAAAGACATATGTATTAAATTTTCGAATATGCTGAACAAAATAGCTATCTCAAATTTTGATTGGGTGACTTTGGGAAAAAATTAGCGTGGGAGATGGCCAAGTTTCCCTCCAATTTTTTTGGTCACTTAAAAAGGGCACTAGAACTTTTAATTTCCGTTCGAATGAGCCCTCTCGCGATATTCTAGGACCATTGGATCGATACGATCACCCCTGAGGAAAAAAACTAACAAACAAATAAACATGCATCCGCGATCTTTCTTCTGGCAAAAAATACAAAATTCCACATTTTTGGAGATAGGAGCTTGAAACGTATAAAATAGGGTTTTCTGTTAAGCTGATTCTGATGGTTTGACTTCCATAAGATTCTATCACTTTAGAGGGTGTTTCCCCCTTTTTTCGAAAATAAAGTAATTTTTTTCAGGCTCGTCACTTTTGATGCATACGACTAAACTTGATGAAACTTATATATTTGAAATCAGCATAAAAATCCAATTCTTTTGATGCATCTACTGGTATCAAAATTTCATTTTTTAGATTTTCAGTTACTATTGAGCCGGGTCACTCCTTACTTACAGTTCGTTACCACGAACTGTTTGATAAAACTGTTTTCGTTCGTTTAAAACACAGTTTATAGAATTATCTAATTCTATAAACTGTGGTTTAAAATAATAGCTAAAAGCCACAATAATGACAGTGATCAAATTCAGCTTTGAAACGCTGAGTTTTTCGAAAAAACCCACGAATATTCGCACAAAGTTCTCCAGAACAATTATCTAAGGACAATTTAGGTTGTTGTTTAGTGACCATATGTCAAGTATTAAGCTCTATGAAAAATGTTAATTGATCCCACTTTCAAAGATTTTTTTTAAAAAAAGAAAGGTAAAAATTATTTCTAAAAATCGTGCTCTTGGTGATCCAGTTGGGGCAAGACGACAAGTCTGAGGTCATCAAATGGTAGCGGGGGGAGGGGTAATAGAGCATATGAGAGATTTTAATAAAGTAAAAGCGTCATGAGAGGGAGTAAATAGTGAAGCTAAGAAGCTAATGGTGGAGGAATTAGCACACACAGCTTCATTGACCTCAAACAGCCTGATGCTGCATGCTGCCAATTGTCGGTAGTAGTTCTTGTAGTTGTGCTGTTGCTGGTTTCATTAAAATTTTCATTTCAATGATATACAATTTCTTGGTTAGAGATAAAATGTTATATGTTAGAAGTGTGACAGAGGATCAATTAACTTTATTTCTTAATTGACAACTCATTCTATGTTGAGAATCACTAATTTAAACGAAATCAAACATGTCAATTACATAAGATAGATGGCCTTAGTAAAATGCTGATTACCCAAAATTCAAGTTTATTGAGATATTTCAAAGTGGAGTATAGCTAAGTGACTGTCTATCGACTATTTTACAGCAGAATAAAGAAAACACACTAAAAGGTATGATTAGCATAAAATACTTTTTCTCCTTCAGCACAAAAAACTATTCAATAATCAATCAATTGCCTTATTAAAAGATAAGGGAAGCCAATGTCAACTTCTGATCACTTCAGCGACATCCGCACTCAATAAAACCGACTATTGAGGAAAAAAGCAGTCAGCAGTTTTAACATCCCTCTTGCTGATTGTTTTCCCGAGGACGCTCGATGCATTATTCGAGGAAACCTTTGAACAGGAAATAGGGAAAGAGAAGTGTGTTGTAAGCAAGGATGACAAAAGTTCCCTTTCTTTGTCAAAATCATAGACAGTTTCTTTTCTTCCATACGACATCTCTTCACAGTGAACTAAAAAAGAAAATATAATTGACTGGTTCATGATGTTCGTCCAATGCCCAACTATTAACTATTGAAATATCCAAAATGTTTTGATCAATTACATAATAAAAAGGGCGTATTCCAATCGACATACCTGAGGGGAAGGAATCCAAGCTAGTACTCTCTGATAGGGTTGGTATCATCAACTACTTAATGAGATGTCATTAGTTCAGCCAGTTATTCATCATGTTCCAATTAAATGGGCTAAATTTGTCTGTTTTACGAAAAAAGACGTGGCCAAGGCTGCTAAAAACAACTTAGGGCCCTGAGTTCTCTTCAGAGAGTTGTTTCTTTCCAATTTCTTTTTAAAGGAATCAACAGAGAGATTTTCAGGAATTAGATCCCTTGGGACACTATTCCAAATGGAGCTGTAGTGAGTTTAAATTGCTCTTGAAAGAGTTTTACAGCGACTGTGAGGATAAACTCTTTAGAGAACTAATTTTATATAGGGAATGATCTATGTAGAGAGTTTTAAAAAATATTGCTCCCTATGAGTTTCCTGGTAAATGCAAAAAGTACAAGGAAGGCTGAGCTACAATATTTAAGAAGCCCCAAACTCAAGGCGTTGACCTTCCCTTTAATTGGTACCACAACCACAGTATATATTTTTTTTTGAAATTTATATACTGTCACAAACTTGCCACTGGGTTGGGTCGCCTGATGTCAATCAACTGCTGAACAATTGCCATCCCATCTGTCTTATATCAAAAGGATTCTGAATGAATAACAAGAACCTAGGCCTTATCAGATTAGGCCTTACCATAGCCTTATCAGGTTTCATTTTGAGAATCTGTTTTGAGCCGTACCATTTTATGTATCCCGTTATGGACTGTTCATTAAAAATATTCTAGCGGTTCGGTCATTTATGAGCCTCAAGGACAACATCCTCAAGCTTCGGAGACCACTCTAGTTCAATTCACATTCTGAGTAGGCTCAAACCCCTTTTTTCTTAACAAATGTCGCTTCATCTCTCGTAACTACGTCTTACTTCTAAAGTTATTTTGAAAACCCCTCGTAGAATACTCATTGTTCTCCCAGAAATAACTTTAAAATGAGCATAAGGATAATTTCTAACCCCCAGACTGCAGTAAACCAAGCAATTTCATTTTTAAATTTCATTGAAAACGCATTAGTGTGTTTGTTTAAAGCTAGTTTTCTGTTTAAGTTTCTTGACTTTTCTTTATTTATTTTTTAATATGTACAGTAATTTGTATATGGAGTTTACTGATTTGGTTTGTTATACCTGTCATCCTTTTTGCTTTATTATCTTTTCTCGGTGAGTGTAAATCTACATTTTAAGAATCCTTTTTGAGTCATATCTTCATTTGAATCACTATTTACTACTTTTGTTTTGCCCCCATTATTTTTTCTTCTGTTTTTTTTTTCAATTGTTTTCTGCTGTCTAATTATTGGTTATTTTTGTGAAAAAGTTCTATTACGCTACGTCAGCCGAGGGGTCATTCTCTCTTAGAAATCATGTTCACCAGATGGTGCGTGTCAGGCATGGTAGAGCTGTGCTAACTAATTTTGGGGAGTCTACCAAGCATTTGGGGACTGTGCCGAGCGTGGTAGAATATGTGGCGCATGGGTGTTCACCATGTACACCCGGTGGTGGGAAGTAAGCATCCCCTCGATTTCAGCACAATGACAGTTTATATTTACGTTGGGCCTTTACCTGAGCGTTGCCTTAAGCTGTACCATGCATAAAATCGTCATATAACTGTGCTGCCGGAAACTGGTATTTCCTGTAATTAATTAAAAAAAACCTTCCGAAAAATAAGTTTTTCGAAGAAAAGTAAAGGCCATTTTAAACTTAAGCTCAGCAGATACAAATACATTTTAAAATTCAAACTCAAAACGACCAGAAATTACTATTAAAGAATAAATGAAACCCAAAACGAACAGAAATTAAATAAACAATCATAGCAAAAACATACAACAAGTAATAATATAAATGAATAAATAGATCTTAAAGCGAGTAATGCTTAGATTGAATATGAAAATCAAGCTTAAAACGAAAAAAAAAAATATTTTCCTATTACAGTATAAATGAAACTTAGAACGAACAGAAATTAAATAAACAATCAATGCAAACAAACATACAATAGATACTAATATAAATTAATAAATAAATCTCAAAACGAGTGAAACTTAAATTGAATATACAAATCAAGCTTGAAACGAACAAAAATCACTACAAACAAGAGTTTAGGTATGACCTCCTTCTCTCACTGTAAAAGTCTAAAACTGACTGCGTCATTGGCGCTTTGCTGAAAACCAATTTTATGACAAATATTTTTTTTTGTACTTAATATTGAAAATAAACTGTAAAACTATTGTAACATTTTGAACTGATGAGCTTTCAGCAATTAATATCATTATACATCAAATATTCAGTTTAATTTATTAGCTCTTTTTAAAGTTGTTAAAGACGAATATAGTTTCAATAGAAAAAGTGTTTGGATACTGCCTCCTTTCCTAACTGCAAATAAAAACCAAAAGCCTACTGCGTCATTGGCGCTTAACTGAAAACGAATTACATTACAAATATTTTCTTTTCCAGTTCTTACAGCATTGAAAATAAAAATACAATTACAGTGAGATAAATTCTTGAACTGATAGATCTTTCAACAATTAATATCATTATACATCAAATATTCAATTTGATGTTGTTTATACTTTCCAAAACTGTTAAAGACGCATATAGTTTTCTGTAAAGCGCCAATGACGCAGTAGGTCTTAGACTTTTACAGTGAGAGAAGTAGGTCATAGAAGTAGGACCTGAACATATTGTCATAGGTCAGTGCTCTACATTTGTATTGATTCATGGATTTTAAATAACTTATTTTTTTCAAATGATTAATTAGTTATGAAACGAATTATATTAGACATATTATGTTTGTACAACATGTATCGACCCCGGAGTTTTTGTTATCTGACCCTTGATTTTTTTTTAACAAAATGGCTACCTCAAAAAATTTTTTGTGATATATTTGGGGGGAAAAGGGTGTGAGGGAGGGGCTAGTTGCCCTTCGGTCACTTTTGACTCTTAAATACTGAACTAGAACTTCCAATTTCCAATCAAATGAGCCGTCTCTGAAGTTTATACGAGAATTCATTCCAAAACAGCTATATATGCCCCCCGGGTATAACTTATGATTAATTAGTATATATAATTATTATAACTAATGATTAATTAGTTCGAAAACGAATTATATTACAAATGATATGTTTGTACAACATGTGTCAACCCCGGGGTTTTCGTTATCTGACCTTTGAACTTTTTTTTTAACAAAATGGCTACCCTTCCATAAGAACTATATATGCCCCTAGAACATTACTCATAACGCGTGCCTCCGGGCCCTGGGGGGTTGTGTCGACACAGGAATTTTTCTTATCTGACCTTTGAACTATTTTTAATGAAATGGCTGTTATTAAAATTTTATCAGATGGGCTTGGGGAAAAAAGGGTGCGTGGGGGAGGGCTAGTTGCCCTCGAATATATTTTGATTTTTAAAAATTGAGGTAGAACTTTTAATTTCCAATCAAATGAGCCCTCTCTGAAGTCTATACGAGCATCCCTTTTATAAGAACCATATACGCCCCAGGACAATACTTACAACGCCTATCCCCTGGGCCCTGGGGGAGCTTTTGTTTTCTAATTTTTGAACAATTTCCAAAAACTGGCTATCTCAAAATTTGTAGCGGATGGATTTGGGGAAAAAGGGTGAGGGGGGGGCTAGTTGCCCTTAACTCTCTTGACTCTTAAAAAGTGAACTATAACTTTCAATTTCCAATCAAATAAGCCCTCTATGAAGTTTATACGAGCATCCGTTTCATAAGAAACCGTACATGCCCTTAGGGCATAACTTAGAACGCCTTCCCCTGGGCCCTGGGGGTTTGTATTGACAACGGAGTTTTTCTTTTCCGACCTTTGAACTATTTTTAACAAAATGTCTATCTGAAAATCTTCATCAGATGGATTTGGAAAAAGAAGGGGTGGAGAGAGGGGGGGGGGGCTTGCTGCCGTCGGATCTCTTTTGACTATTAAAAGCAAGCTCGAACTTTCAGTATCCAATCAAATGAGCTCTCTCTGAAGTTTGTACGAGCAACCCTTTCATAAGAGCCATATATGCCCCAGGGCATAACTTACAACACCTGCCCCTGGGCCCTGGGGGGTTGTGACGACACCTGAGTTTTTGTTATCTGACTTTGAAGCAATTTTTAACTTAATGGCCAACTCAAAATTTTATTGGATGCATTTGGGGAAAAAGGGGCATGGGGAGGGGGGCTAGTTAAACCTCCAATCTCTTTTGACTCTAAAAAACTTAACTAGAACTTTCAATTTCCAATCAAATGGGCCATCTCTGAATTATTTAAGAGCTTCCCTTCAATAAGAACCATATATTCCCCCAGGGCGTAACTTACAACACCTGCCATCGGGCCCTAGGGGGCTGTGTTGACCCCTGAGTTTTCGTTGTATGGTCTTTGAACTATTTAAAAAAAAAACTATCTCAAAGTTCTTATCGGATGGGTTTGAGAAAAAAGGGCGTGAAGGGGGGAGAGGGCTATGTGCCCTCCAATCTCTTTTGACTCTTATAAAGTGAGCTAGAACTTTCAAATTCCAATCAAATGATCCCTTTTTGAAGTTAATACGAGCATCCCTGCCATAAGACCCATATATGCCCCCAGGCCATAACTTACAACTCCTGCCCCTGGGCCCTAGTGGGTTTTGTCAACACCGAAATTTTTGGTATATGATGTTTTAACTATTTTTAACAAAATAGCTATCTTAAAATTTTTATTGGATGCATTTGGGAAAAAAGGGTTTGGGGGGGAGGAAGCTGGTTACCCTCCAATATCTTTTGACACTTAAAAAGTGAACTATAACTTTCAATTTCCAATCAAATGAGCCCTCTTTGAAGTTTATACGAGCATTCCTTCCATAAGAACCATATATGCTCCCAGGGCATAACTTATAACCCTTGCCCATGAAGACTGCGGGGGCGTGTCCTGCTCAAACATATAATTTCCAGAACTTTCAACTACTTTGAACAAAATGGCTATATCAAAATTTTGATGGATGTGATTGGGGAAATAGGTGGGTGTGGAAGGGGTGTCAGTTGTATTAGAATCACTTTCGACTATTAAAAAGAGAACTAGCCATTTAAATTTCCAATCGAATGAGCCCTTTCTGAAGTTTCTACGACAACGTTGTCTATAAAAAAAACCTATATGTCCCCAGGGCATAACTTACAACCCTTTCCCATAGGGATTTGGGGGAGTTGTCATCCTCAAAGACCTAATTTCCAGAACTAAAAACTACGTTTCATAAAATAGCTTTCTCAGAATTTTGATTGGATGTGTTAGGGAAAAAAGGTGGGCGTGAGAGGGGGGTTAATTGCCCTCAAATCACTTTCGACTATTAAAAAGGGCGTTAGCCCTTAGAATTTCCAATCGAATGAGCCTTTTCTGAAGTTTCTGCGAAAACGTCTTCTATAAAAGCCTTACATGCCCCCAGGGTATAACTTAAAACCCTTGCCTTGAGGATTGGGGGGGAGTGTCCTCCTCAAAAACATATTTTCTATTTGGAAATCAACTACGCTGAACAAAATGGCTATCTTAAAATTTTGATTGGATGTGTTTGGGGGAATGATGGGCGTGGGGGGGGCTAGTTGCCCTCCAATAAGTTTCGACTATTACAAAGGGCACTAGTCCTTTGAATTTCCAATCAAATGAGCCTTTTTTGTAGTTTCTACGACAACGCCTTCTATAAAACCTTATGTGCCCCCAGGGCATAACTTAAAACCCTTGCCCTGAGGGTTATGGGGGAGTTTCCTCCTCAAAAAACATATTTTCTATTTGGAATTCAACTACGCTGAACAAAATGGCTATCTCAAAATTTTGATTGGATGTGTTTGGGGGAATGATGGGCGTGGGGGGGATAGTTGCCCTTCAATCACTTTCGACTATTAAAAAGGGCACTAGGAATCTCGATTTCTAATCGAATGAGCCCTCTTTGAAGTTTCTACGACGACCCCTTCCATTTGAAGTGCCTCTGGGAAAAAAAAAAAAAATAATCAGAGGCAAAAACTGTAGCGTTGCCTATAGTAAAGGCCATACGGCTCCAATGTTTTATTATTTATTTATTGTATTTTTTTCCAGAGGCACTTCATACGGAAGGGGTCGTCGTAGAAGCTTCAAAGGTGGCTCATTCGATTGGAAATCGAGATTTCTAGTGCCCTTTTTAATAGTCGAAAATGATTGGAGGGCAACTAGCCCCCTCCTCCACGCTCATCATTCCCCCAAACACATCCAATAAAAATTTTGAATAACCATTTTGTTCAGCGTAGTTGATTTCAAGATAGAAAATATATTTTTGAGGCGGAAAACCCCCACAACCCTCAGAGCAAGGGTTTTAAGTTATGCCCTGGGGGCATATAAGGTTTTTATAGAGGGCGTCGTCGTAGAATCTTCAAAAAAGGCTCATTCGATGGGAAATTCTAAGGGTTAGTGCCCTTTTTTAATAGTCGAAAGTTATTGGACGTCAACTAGCCCCCCCCCCCACGCCCATCACTCCCCCAAACACTTCCAATCAAAGCTTTGAGCTAGCCATTTTCTTCAGCGTAGTTGGCTAGAAATACGTTTTGAGGAGGACGATCCCCCACAACCCTCAGGGCAAGGGTTTTAAGTTATGCCCTGGGGGCATGTAAGGTTTTTATAGAAGGCGTTGTCGTAGAAACTTCAAAAAAGGCTCATTCGATCGGAAATTGAGAGTTCTAGTGCCCTTTTTAATAGTCGAAAGTTATTGGACGGCAACTAGCCGCCCCCCCCCCCCCCACGCCCATCATTTCCCCAAACACATCCAATCAAAATTTTGAGATAGCCATTTTGTTCAGCGTAGTTCATTTCCAGATAGAAAATATGTTTTTTAGGAGGACACTCCCCCACAACCCTCAAGGCAAGAGTTTTAAGTTATACCCTAGAGGCATATAAGGTTTTATAAGGTTTTATAGAAGGTGGCGTCGTAGAAACATCAAAAAAGGCTCATTCGATTGGAAATCCAAAGGGCTAGTCCCCTTTTTAATAGTCGAAAGTGATTTGAGGGCAACTAACCCCCCTCTCAAGCCCACCTTTTTCCCAAACACATCCAATAAAAGTTTCGAGTCATTTTATTAAACGTAGTTTTAAGTTCTGGAATGAGGTCTTTGAGGATGACAACTCCCCCACAACACTCAGGGCAAGGGTTTTAAGTTATGCCCTGGGGGCATATAAGGTTTTTATAGAGGGCGTTGTTGTAGAAACTTCAAAACAGGCTCATTCAATTGGAAATTCGAAGGGCTAGTGCTCTTTTTAATAGTCGAAAGTGATATGAGGGCAACTAACCCCACCCCACGCCCATCATTTCCCCAAAAACGTCCAATCAAAATTTTGAGATAGCCATTTTGTTCAGCGTAGTGGATTTCTAGATAGAAAATATGTTTTGGAGGAGGACACTCCCCCACAACCCTCAGGGCAAGGGTTTTAAGTTATGTCCTGTGGCCATATAAGGTTTTATAGAAGGCGTTGTCGTAGAAACTTCGAAAAAGGCTCATTCGATTGGAAATCGAGAGTTCTAGTGCTTTTTTAATAGTCGAAAGTGATTGGAGGGCAACTAGCCCCCCACGCCTATCATTCCCCCAAACACATCCAATCAGAATTTTGAGATAGCCATTTTGTTCAGCGAAGTTGATTTCCAGATAGAAAATATATTTTTGAGGAAGACACTCCCCCACAACCCTCAGGGCAAGGGTTTTAAGTTATGCCCCGGGGGTATATAACGTTTTTATAGAAGGCGTTGTCGTAGAAACTCCAAAACAGGCTCTTTCGATGGGAAATTCAAAGGGCTAGTGCCTTTTTAATAATCGAAAGTGATTGGAGGGCAACTAGCCCCTCCCCCTCACGCCCATCCTTTCCCAAAACATATCCAATCAAAATTTTGAGATAGCCATTTTGTTCAGCGTATTTGATTTTCAGATAGAAAATATGTTTTTGAGGAGGACACTCCCCCACAACCCTCAGGGGAAGGCTTTTAAGTTATGCACTGGGGGCATATAAGGTTTTTATAGAAGGCGTTGTCGTAGAAGCTTCAAAAAAAGACTCATTCCATTGGAAATTCAAAGGGCTAGTGCTCTTTCTAATAGTCGAAAGTGATTGGAGGACAACTAGCCCCCCCCCCAAGCCCACCATTCCCCCAAACACATCCAATCAAAATTTGGAGATAGCCAAATTGTTCAGCGTAGTTTATTTTTAGATAGAAAATATATTTTTGAGGAGGACACTTCCCCACAACCCTCAAGGCAAGAGTTTTAAGTTATACCCCAGGGGTATGGTTTTTATAGAAGGCGATGTCGTAAAAAACTTAAAAAAAGGCTCATTCGATTGGAAATCGAGAGTTCTAGTGCCCTTTTTAATAGTCGAAAGTGATTGGAGGGCAACTAGCCCCCCCACGCCCATCATTTCCCCTAAAACATCCAATAAAAATTTTGAGATAGCCATTTTTTCAGCGTAGTTGATCTCGAGATAGAAAAATATGTTTTTGAGGAGGACACTCCCCCACAACCCTCAGGGCAAGGATTTTAAGTTATGCCCTGGGGCATATAAGGTTTTTATAGAAGGCGTTGTCGTAGAATCATCCAAAAAGGCTCATTCGATTGGAAATTCAAAGGGATAGTGCCCTTTTTAATAGTCGAAAGGGATTGAAGGGCGACTAGCCCCTCCCACGCCCATCATTCCCCCAAACACATTCAATCAAAATTTTGAGATAGCCATTTTGTTCAGTGTAGTTGATTTCCAGATAGAAAATACGTTTTTGACTAGGACACTCCCCCACAACCCTTAGGGTAAGGGTTTTAAGTTACGCACTGGGGGCATATAAGGTTTTTATAGAAGGCGTTGTCGTAGAAACTTCAAAAAAGGCTCATTCCCTTGGAAATTCAAAGGGCTAGTGCTCTTTCTAATAGTCGAAAGTGAATGGAGGACAACTAGCCCCCCCCCAAGCCCACGATTCCCCCAAACAAATCCAATCAAAATTTTGAGATAGCCATTTTGTTCAGCGTAGTTGATTTCAAGATAGAAAATATATTTTTGAGGAGGACACTCCCCACAACCCTCAGGGCAAGGGTTTTAAGTTATGCACTGGGGGCATATAAGGTTTTTATAGAAGGCGTTGTCGTAGAAGCTTCAAAAAAGGCTCATTCCATTGGAAATTCAAAGGGCTAGTGCTCTTTCTAATAGTCGAAAGTGATTGGAGGACAACTAGCCCCCCCCACGCCCACCATTCCCCCAAACACATCCAATCAAAATTTTGAGATAGCCAAATTGTTCAGCGTAGTTGATTTTTAGATAGAAAATATATTTTTGAGGAGGACACTTCCCCACAACCCTCAAGGCAAGAGTTTTAAGTTATACCCTAGGGGTATGGTTTTTATAGAAGGCGGTGTCGTAAAAACTTCAAAAAAGGCTCATTCGATTGGAAATCGAGAGTTCTAGTGCCCTTTTTAATAGGCAAAAGTGATTGGAGGGCAACTAGCCCCCCCCCCACGCCCATCATTTCCCCTAACACATCCAATCCAAATTTTGAGATAGCCATTTTTTCAGCGTAGTTGATCTCGAGATAGAAAATATGCTTTTAAGGAGGACACTCCCCCACAACCCTCAGGGCAAGGGTTTTAAGTTATGCCCTGGGGCATATAAGGTTTTTATAGAAGGCGTTGTCGTAGAATCATCAAAAAAGGCTCATTCGATTGGAAATTCAAAGGGCTAGTGCTCTTTCTAATAGTCGAAAGTGACTGGAGGACAACTAGCCCCCCCCACGCCCACGATTCCCCCAAACAAATCCAATCAAAATTTTGAGATAGCCATTTTGTTCAGCGTAGTTGATTTCAAGATAAAAAATATATTTTTGAGGAGGACACTCCCCACAACCCTCACGGCAAGGGTTTTAAGTTATGCACTGGGGGCATATAAGGTTTTTATAGAAGGCGTTTGTCGTAGAAGCTTCAAAAAAGGCTCATTCCATTGGAAATTCAAAGGGCTAGTGCTCTTTCTAATAGTCGAAAGTGATTGGAGGACAAGTAGCCCCCCCCACGCCCACCATTCCCCCAAACACATCCAATCAAAATTTTGAGATAGCCCAATTGTTCAGCGTAGTTGATTTTTAGATAGAAAATATATTTTTGAGGAGGACACTTCCCCACAACCCTCAAGGCAAGAGTTTTAAGTTATACCCTAGGGGTATGGTTTTTATAGAAGGCGGTGTCGTAAAAACTTCAAAAAAGGCTCATTCGATTGGAAATCGAGAGTTCTAGTGCCCTTTTTGATTGTCGAAAGTGATTGGAGAGCAACTAGCCCCCCCATGCCCATCATTTCCCCTAACACATCCAATAAAAATTTTGAGATAGCCATTTTGTTCAGCGTAGTTGATCTCGAGATAGAAAATATGCTTTTAAGAAGGACACTCCCCCACAACCCTCAGGGCAAGGGTTTTAAGTTATGCCCTGGTGCATATAAGGTTTTTATAGAAGGCGTTGTCGTAGAATCATCAAAAAAGGCTCATTCGATTGGAAATTCAAAGGGATAGTGCCCTTTTTAATAGTCGAAAGTGATTGGAGGGCAACTAGCCCCTCCCACACCCATCATTCCCCCAAACACATTCAATCAAAATTTTGAGATAGCCACTTTGTTCAGCGTAGTTGATTTCCAGATAGAAAATACGTTTTTGACTAGAACACTCCCCCACAACCCTTAGGGCAAGGATTTCAAGTTATACACTGGGGGCATATAAGGTTTTTATAGAAGGCGTTGTCGTAGAAGCTTCAAAAAAGGCTCATTCCCTTGGCAATTCAAAGGGCTAGTGCTCTTCTAATAGTCGAAAGTGATTGGAGGACAACTAGCCCCCCCCACGCCCACGATTCCCCCAAACAAATCCAATCAAAATTTTGAGATATCCATTTGTTCAGCGTAGTTGATTTCAAGATAGGAAATATATTTTTGAGGAGGACACTCCCCACAACCCTCAGGGCAAGGGTATTAAGTTATGCACTGGGGGCATATAATGTTTTTATAGAAGGCGTTGTCGTAGAAGCTTCAAAAAAGGCTCATTCCATTGGAAATTCAAAGGACTAGTGCTCTTTCTAATAGTCGAAAGTGATTGGAGGACAACTAGCCCCCCCCCTCCACGCCCACCATTCCCCCAAACACATCCAATCAAAATTTTGAGATAGCCAAATTGTTCAGCGCAGTTGATTTTTAGATAGAAAATATATTTTTGAGGAGGACACTTCCCCACAACCCTCAAGGCAAGAGTTTTAAGTTATAGCCAAGGGGTATGGTTTTTATAGAAGGTGGTGTTGTAAAAACTTCAAAAAAGGCTCATTCGATTGGAAATCGAGAGTTCTAGTGCCCTTTTTAATAGTCGAAAGTGATTGGAGGGCAACTAGCCCCCCCACGCCCATCATTTCCCCTAACACATCCAATCAAAATTTTGAGATAGCCATTTTGTTCAGCGTAGTTGATCTCGAGATAGAAAATATGCTTTTAAGGAGGACACTCCCCCACAACCCTCAGGGCAAAGGTTTTAATTAATGCACTGGGGGCATATAAGGTTTTTATAGAAGGCGTTGTCGTAGAATCATCAAAAAAGGCTCATTCGATTGGAAATTCAAAGGGATAGTGCCCTTTTTATTAGTCGAAAGTGATTGGAGGGCAACTAGCCCCTCCCACGCCCATCATTCCCCCAAACACATTCAATCAAAATTTTGAGATAGCCATTTTGTTCAGCGTAGTTGATTTCCAGATAGAAAATACGTTTTTGACTAGGACACTCCCCCACAACCCTTAGGGCAAAGGTTTTAATTAATGCACTGGGGGCATATAAGGTTTTTATAGAAGGCGTTGTCGTAGAAGCTTCAAAAAAGGCTCATTCCCTTGGAAATTCAAAGGGCTAATGCTCTTTCTAATAGTCGAAAGTGATTGGAGGACAACTAGCCCCCCCCCCACGTCCACGATTCCCCCAAACAAATCCAATTAAAATTTTGAGATAGCCATTTTGTTCAGCGTAGTTGATTTCCAGATAGAAAATACGTTTTTGAGGAGGACACTCCCCACAACCCTCAGGGCAAGGGTTTTAAGTTCTGCACTGGCGGCATATAAGGTTTTTATAGAATGCGTTGTCGTAGAAGCTTCAAAAAAGGCTCATTTCATTGGAAATTCAAAGGGCTAGTGCTCTTTCTAATAGTCGAAAGTGATTGGAGGACAACTAGCCCCCCCCCACGCCCACCATTCCCCCAAATACATCCAATCAAAATTTTGAGATAGCCAAATTGTTCAGCGTAGTTGATTTTTTGATAGAAAATATATTTTTGAGGAGGACACTTCCCCACAACCCTCAAGGCAAGAGTTTTAAGTTATACCCTAGGGGTATGGTTTTTATAGAAGGCGGTGTCGTAAAAACTTCAAAAAAGGCTCATTCGATTGGAAATCGAGAGTTCTAGTGCCCTTTTTAATAGTCAAAAGCAATTGGAGGGCAACTAGCCCCCCCCCCACGCCCATCATTTCCCCTAACACATCCAATAAAAATTTTGAGATAGCCATTTTGTTCAGCGTAGTTGATCTCGAGATAGAAAATATGCTTTTAAGGAGGACACTCCCCCACAACCCTAAGGGCAAGGGTTTTAAGTTATGCCCTGGGGCATATAAGGTTTTTATAGAAGGCGTTGTCGTATAATCAGGGCAAGGGTTTTAAGTTATGCACTGGGGGCATATAAGGTTTTTATAGAGGGCGTTGTCGTAGAAGCTTCAAAAAGGGCTCATTCCATTGGAAATTCAAAGGGCTAGTGCTCTTTCTAATAGTCGAAAGTGATTGGATGACAACTTGCCTCCCCCCCCACGCCCACCATTCCCCCAAATACATCCAATCAAAATTTTGAGATAGCCAAATTGTTCAGCGTAGTTGATTTTTAGATAGAAAATATATTTTTGAGGAGGACACTTCCCCACAACCCTCAAGGCAAGAGTTTTAAGTTATACCCTAAGGGTATGGTTTTTTATAGAAGGCGGTGTTGTAGAAACTTCAAAAAAGGCTCATTCGGTTGGAAATTCAAAGGGATAGTGCCCTTTTAAACAGTCGAAAGTGATTCGAGGGCAACTAACCCCCCTCTCACGCCCACCTTTTCCCCAAACACATCCAATAAAAATTTGAGACAGGCATTTTATTAAACGCAGTTTTAAGTTCTGGAAATTAGGTCTTTGAAGATGACAACTCCCCCACAGCCCTCAGGGCAAGGGTTGTAAGTTACGCCCTAGGGGCATATAAGGTTCTGTATAGACAACATTGTCATATAAACTTCAGAAAAGGCTCATTTGATTGTAAATTGAAAGTTCTAGTTCACTTTTTAAGCGTCAAAAGATATTGGAGGGTAACCAGCTTCCTCCCCCCTAAACCCTATTTTCCCAAATGCATCCAATAAAAATTTTAAGATAGCTATTCTATTGAAAATAGTTCAAGGATCATATAACAAAAATTCCGGTTTTGACACAACCCACCAGGGCCCAGGGGGCAGGCGTTGTAAGTTATGCCCTGGGGCATATATTGTTCGTATGAAAGGGATGCTCGTATAAACTTCAGAGAGGGCTCATTTGATTGGATATTGAAAATTCGAGCTCACTTTTTAATAGTCAAAAGAGATCCGAGGGAAGCTATCCCCCCTCACGCCTTCTTTTTCTAAACCCATCTGATGAAAATTTTTGAGATGGACATCTTGTTAAAAAAAATAGTTCAAAGGTCGGATAAGAAAAACTCCGGTGTCAATACAACCCCCCGGGGCACAGGGGATGGCGTTCTGAGTTATGCTCTAAGGGCATGTATTGTTCTTATGAAAGGGATGCTCGTATAAACTTCATAGAGGGTTCATTTGATTGGAAATTGAAAGTTCTAGTTCACTTTTTAAGAGTCAAGAGAGTTAAACTAGCCTCCCCCCCCACGCTCTTTCTTTCCCAAACCCGTCCACTACAAGTTTTGAGATAGCTAGTGTTTTTGAAATATTTCAAAAAATTAGATAAAAAACGCCCCCCCCCAGAGCCCTGGGGATAGGCGTTGTAAGTCTTGTCCTGGGGGTGTATATGGTTCTTATGAAAGGGATGCTCGTTTAAACTTCAAATGGGGCTCATTTGATTGGAAATTGAAAGTTCTAGTTCAATTTTCAAGAGTCAAAAGATATCCAAGGGCAACTAGCCCCCCACACCCTTTTTCCCCCAAGCCCATCAGATAAAATTTTTATAATAGCCATTTCATTAAAAATAGTTCAAAGGTCAGATAAGAAAAATTCCTTTTCCGACGGAACCCGCAAGGGCCCGGAGACAGGAGTTATGAGTAATGCTCTAGGGGCCTATATAGTTTTTATGGAAGGGATGAGTAGAGATGCCCCTATTGACAACGATTGCCCACCCGTGCTGCCACCTACAACTTTTTTACATAGTTTAATGGGACAGTGTCAATGACCTCTTTCTCCAAGGTCTCTTTCTCCAGGTGTGTTTTTGGCACGCTCGAGGCGAATGTTATGATCCAGGAATAGATCCAAGTCATTAATGTCTTTGCCTCGGAAACAACTCTTTTGGTCGAACTCCAAAAGATATTAATAACCAAACGCCATGGAAACAGTTCTCCTAGAAACATCTTAGCGATGAATTGTTTTAGCGCGGGAATCAGGTTTCTTATTAATTTGAAATGCGTTAGCGCAGAGATGCCAAAAACAAAAGGAACACGCTGAAATTACGTTTGGGGATTATTTGGGCGAAACTGTTTTAGACAGGTTATGGAATTATTTCGGCGAAACAGTTAGAGACATTTTAAAAGATGATTTTTGAAGAGATTTTGGAAGAGGATTTGAGGGTGAAACTCTGTGGTCGTTATACTACACAAGTTCCATTGAACAGTGTCGTGAGGTCCTCTACCCCAACCCCAAAGGGTTCCGATCCCCCTACCCCAACCCCGAAGGAAGCCCCCGGTCCTCAAAGGTCCCCCGGGCTCCCAAAGGACCACCCGGCCCTCAAGGGTCCCCCAGACCCCCAAAGGACCCCCCGGGCCCCAAAGGGCCCCTCCCCCCTTGGCCCCCAAAGGGCCCCTCCCCTCCCTCCCTCTCTCTCCCCCCTCCTCACCGCCCCCTCCCCCTCCCCCTCCTCCCCTCCCCTCCCCTACCCTCCTCCTCCCCCCTCCCCCATTTTTAATATTTTTTTTGCATTGAGACACAGAAGGGCCCCCCCCCGAGCCCCCCAAAGGGCCCCCGGCGCCCCAAAGGCTCCTGAGCCCCCATTTTAATACTTTTTTAAGGAATTATTATATCTTTTCAGAACAAATTATTATTTTAGGGAATTATTTCGGCGAAACGGTTAGAGACATTTTAAAAGATGATTTTTGAAGATGTTTTAGAAGAGGATTTGAGGGTGAAACTCTGTGGTCGTTATAATACACAAGTTCCATTTGATCAGTGTCGTCAGGTCTCATACCCCAGCCCCAAAGGCCCCCGGTCCCCCTAATGCCCCTCGAGCCCCCAAAGACCACCGGGACCCCCCCCCCCCATTTTTTTAAAAATAATTTTTGAAATTTTTTTAACATGGTATTTTTTTTAACTTTTTTACGTATCTTAAAATGATATGAAATATGCTTACGGCACTACCAATCGTACTCTGTGCTTGTTCATAGACACGACGCGGCTTTCCCACTGGTACTCTATGGCAGGTTATCGACACTACCTAGTTTATTGTGTGCATTAAATCAGTATTTTTTTCGCAGTGGAAGGATAAACACACAATTCATATCTGTAAAAAGTGAAGATGAATTATTCGACGAAAGTATGTACACATGAAAAAATCATCGTCGCGTTGAATGCTGACAAGGAGAAATACCTGAACTATGAAACGAGTGCAAGTGGTAACACTATTGGAAATGTGTGCATGCGTTGTCATGACAGCGAGAAGTTAGATTTCTTTGGAGTACCCAAGAATTTCAAACGTGTAAACGGTGGATATGCGAGAGTAACATTACCAGAGAAATTAGTGCTCAAAGAGAATGCAAACTTAAAAATAATTGTCGATGATCGGGGACAACTCCTTGCTACTGTTGCTGGTAACCCATTACCTGTTGATACATCCTATCAGCATCTTTCCGGTATTAGCATTTTAAATAGAACAAGAAGAAGACAAGCATACTCCTGCAATAATGTCATTAATCATATCTTGTCAATATGTCAAAACTGCTATCTATGTAAAAATAATGTAACAATAGACAGTGAAATCGCAGGCAGAATAAAAAGGACATTAGCAGACAATATCATCAATGGATATAAAGATGAATTGACGGAAAGTGAAGCGAAAGTGTACTAATAATGTATAATAATGTATTTAACATATTTTTATATTAATATTCTACATGTCGTTATTTCATTAAAAATATCTTATGCATTATTTTGTTAAGTGTTCATTATTTTTAGGGTATGCTAGAACGTCAAACGTTCAGAATATCTATTAAAAAGGTCAGAGATGTAAGAAAAAGAATTTTTAGAGATAAAGATACTACTAGCAGGCTCAATTTTTCATAGAAGATAGAAAAGTTCAAGGTCTCTTCTGAATTTTACCAAAGAACACAATTCAATTCTAATTTCTCCAGAGAAAATAAAAAGCTTCCACTTCAGTTTTAAGTTCACCAAGACATAAAAATTTAAAGTTCAGTTCTAAATTTTTCCTTAGAAGATAGGAAAAGTTATACTATGATTGTGATTATTTTCTATGAAGATAAAAAGTTTCACTTTAATTCTAAATTTTCTTAAATTCAGTTCCGACTTTTCACATAGAGATGAAAAAAATTTAAAGTTCTGTTCCAAATTTTTCATAGAATATTGGAAAAGTTATACTTTGATCGTGAATATTCAAGTTCTCTTCTGAATTTTACCAAAGAACACAATTCAATTCTAATTTCTCCATAGAAAATAAAAAGCTTACACTTCAGTTTTAAGTTCACCAAGACATAAAAATTTAAAGTTCAATTCTAAATTTTTCCATAGAAGATAGGAAAAGTTATACTATGATTGTGATTATTTTCCATGAAGATAAAAAGTTTCACTTCAATTTTAAATTTCCTCAAAGAAGTGAAGAAAAGTTCAATTTCGATTCTGAATTTTCTCAATGAAAATGAAATAAGTTATTGATCATTTCTATTTTCCCAAAATAATATAAAAATTTTCCACTTCAGTTCAGATTTTTCTCAAACAGATGAAAAAATTTAAAATACCGTTCCAAATTTTTCATAGAAGATAGAAAAGTTCAAGTTCTAATCTGAATTTTACCAAAGAACATAATTCATTTCTAATTTCTCCAGAGAAAATAAAAAGTTTCCATATCACTTTTAAGTTCACCAAGACATAAAAATTTAAAGTTCAGTTCTAAATTTTTCCATAGAAGATAGGAAAAGTTATACTATGATTGTGATTATTTTCCATGAAGATAAAAAGTTTCACTTTAATTCTAAATTTTCTTAAATTCAATTCCGACCTTTCTCAAAGAGATGAAAAAATTTGAAGTTCTGTTCCAAATATTTTCCCGGAAAAAGAAAAGTTCAACTTCGATTCTGAATTTTCACAATGAAAATGAAATAAGTTATTGATCAATTCTGTTTTCCTAAAATAATATAAAATTTTCCACTTCAATTCAGATTTTTCTCAAAGAGATGACAAAATTTTAAATATTGTTCTAAATTTTTCATAGAAGATAGGAAAATTTATATCATGATTGTGATTATTTTCTATGAAGATAAAAAGTTTCACTTTAATTCTAAATTTTCTTAAATTCAGTTCCGACCTTTCTCAAAGAGTCAAATTTAAAGTTCTGTTCCAAATATTTCCCCGAAAGAAGAAAAGTTCAACTTCGATTCTGAATTTTCTTAATGAAAATGAAATAAGTTATTGATCAATTCTTTTTTCTCAAAATATTATAAAATTTTCCACTTCAATTCAGATTTTTCTCAAAGAGATGAAAAAATTTAAAATATTGTTCCAAATTTTTCTTAGAAGATAGAAAAGTTCAAGTTCTAATCTGAATTTTACCAAAGAACATAATTCAATTCTAATTTCTTCAGAAAAAATAAAAAGCTTCCACTTCAGTTTTAAGTTCACCAAGACATAAAAAATTTAAAGTTCAGTTCTAAATTTTTACATAGAAGATAGGAAAAGTTATACTATGATTATGACTATTTTCCATGAAGATAAAAAGTTTCACTTTAATTCTAAATTTTCTTAAATTCTGTTCCGACTTTTCACATAGAGATGAAAAAATTTAAAGTTCTGATCCAAATTTTTCTTAGAAGATAGAAAAGTTCAAGTTCTCTTCTGAATTTTACCAAAGAACACAATTCAATTCTAATTTCACCAAAGAAAATAAAAAGCTTCCACTTCAGCTTTAAGTTCACCAAGACATAAAAAATTTAAAGTTCAGTTCTAAATTTTTCCGTAGAAGATAGGAAAAGTTATACCATGATTGTGATTATTTTCTATGAACATAAAAAGTTTCACTTTAATTCTAAATTTTCTTAAATTCAGTTCCGGCTTTTCTCAAAGAGATGAAAAAATTTAAAGTTCTGTTCCAAATATTTTCCCGGAAGAAGAAAAGTTCAACTTCGATTCTGAGTTTTCTTAATGAAAATGAAATAAGTTATTGATCAATTCTATTTTTCCAAATAATATAAAAAGTTTCCACTTCAGTTCATATTTTTCTCAAAGAGATGAAAAAATTTAAAATACTGTTCCAAATATTTCTTAGAAGATAGAAAAGTTCAAGTTCTCTTCTGAATTTTACCAAAGAATACATTTCAATTCTAATTTCACCAGAGAAAATAAAAAGCTTCCACTTCAGTTTTAAGTTCACCAAGACATAAAAAAATTTAAAGTTCAATTCTAAATTTTTCCGTAGAAGATAGGAAAAGTTATACCATGATTGTGATTATTTTCTATGAAGATAAAAAGTTTCACTTTAATTCTAAATTTTCTTAAATTCAGTTCCGACCTTTTTCAAAGAGATGAAAAAATTTAAAGTTCTGTTCCAAATATTTTCCAGGAAGAAGAAAAGTTCAACTTCGATTCTGAATTTTCTTAATGAAAATGAAATAAGTTATTGATCAATTCTATTTTCCCAAAATAATATAAAAATTTTCCACTTCAGTTCAGATTTTTCTCAAAGAGATGAAAAATTTAAAATACTTCCAAATTTTTTATAGAAGATAGAAAAGTTCAAGTTCTCTTCTGAATTTTACCAACGAACACAATTCAATTCTAATTTCTCCAGAGAAAATAAAAAGCTTCCACTTCAGTTTTAAGTTCACCAAGACATAAAAAATTTAAAGTTCTGTTCTAAATTTTTCCGTAGAAGATAGGAAAAGTTATACTATGATTGTGATTATTTTCCATGAAGATAAAAAGTTTCACTTTAATTCTAAATTTTCTTAAATTCAGTTCCGACTTTTCACATAGAGATGAAAAAATTTAAAGTTCTGTTCCAAATTTTTCATAGAAGATTGGAAAAGTTATACTTTGATCGTGAATATTCAAGTTCTCTTCTGAATTTTACCAAAGAACACAATTCAATTCTAATTTCTCCAGAGAAAATAAAAAGCTTCCACTTCAGTTTTAAGTTCGCCATGACATAAAAAATTTAAAGTTCAGTTCTAAATTTTTCCATAGAAGATAGGAAAAGTTATACTATGATTGTGATTATTTTCCATGAAGATAAAAAGTTTCACTTTAATTCTAAATTTTCTTAAATTCAGTTCCGACTTTTCACATAGAGATGAAAAAAATTTAAAGTTCTGTTCCAAATTTTTCATAGAAGATGGGAAAAGTTATACTTGATCGTGAATATTCAAGTTCTCTTCTGAATTTTACCAAAGAACACAATTCAATTCTAATTTCTCCAGAGAAAATAAAAAGCTTCCACATCAGTTTAAGTTCACCAAGACATAAAAATTTAAAGTTCAGTTCTAAATTTTTCCATAGAAGATAGGAAAAGTTATACTATGATTGTGATTATTTTCCATGAAGATAAAAAGTTTCATTTTAATTCTAAATTTTCTTAAATTCAATTCCGACCTTTCTCAAAGAGATGAAAAAATTTAATCTTCTGAATTTTACCAACGAACACAATTCAATTCTAATTTCTCCAGAGAAAATAAAAAGCTTCCACTTCAGTTTTAAGTTCACCAAGACATAAAAAATTTAAAGTTCTGTTCTAAATTTTTCCGTAGAAGATAGGAAAAGTTATACTATGATTGTGATTATTTTCCATGAAGATAAAAAGTTTCACTTTAATTCTAAATTTTCTTAAATTCAGTTCCGACTTTTCACATAGAGATGAAAAAATTTAAAGTTCTGTTCCAAATTTTTCATAGAAGATTGGAAAAGTTATACTTTGATCGTGAATATTCAAGTTCTCTTCTGAATTTTACCAAAGAACACAATTCAATTCTAATTTCTCAGAGAAAATAAAAAGCTTCCACTTCAGTTTTAAGTTCGCCATGACATAAAAAATTTAAAGTTCAGTTCTAAATTTTTCCATAGAAGATAGGAAAAGTTATACTATGATTGTGATTATTTCCTATGAAGATTAAAAGTTTCACTTCAATTTTAAATTTTCTCAAAGAAGTGAAGAAAAGTTCAACTTCGATTCTGAATTTTCTCAATGAAAATGAAATAAGTTATTGATCATTTCTATTTTCTCAAAATATTATAAAATTTCACACTTCAATTCAGATTTTTCTCAAAGAGATGAAAAAATTTAAAATACTGTTCCAAATTTTCCATAGAAGATAGAAAAGTTCAAGTTCTCTTCTGAATTTTACCAAAGAACATAATTCAATTCTAATTTCTCCAGAGAAAATAAAAAGCTTCCACATCAGTTTAAGTTCACCAAGACATAAAAAATTTAAAGTTCAGTTCTAAATTTTTCCATAGAAGATAGGAAAAGTTATACTATGATTGTGATTATTTTCCATGAAGATAAAAAGTTTCATTTTAATTCTAAATTTTCTTAAATTCAATTCGACCTTTCTCAAAGAGATGAAAAAATTTAAAGTTCTGTTCCAAATATTTTCCCGGAAAAGAAAAGTTCAACTTCGATTCTGAATTTTCTCAATGAAAATGAAATAAGTTATTGATCATTTCTATTTTCTCAAAATATTATAAAATTTCACACTTCAATTCAGATTTTTCTCAAAGAGATGAAAAAATTTAAAATACTGTTCCAAATTTTCCATAGAAGATAGAAAAGTTCAAGTTCTCTTCTGAATTTTACCAAAGAACATAATTCAATTCTAATTTCTCCAGAGAAAATAAAAAGCTTCCACATCAGTTTAAGTTCACCAAGACATAAAAAATTTAAAGTTCAGTTCTAAATTTTTCCATAGAAGATAGGAAAAGTTATACTATGATTGTGATTATTTTCCATGAAGATAAAAAGTTTCATTTTAATTCTAAATTTTCTTAAATTCAATTCCGACCTTTCTCAAAGAGATGAAAAAATTTAAAGTTCTGTTCCAAATATTTTCCCGGAAAAGAAAAGTTCAACTTCGATTCTGAATTTTCTCAATGAAAATGAAATAAGTTATTGATCAATTCTATTTTCCTAAAATAATATAAAATTTTCCACTTCAATTCAGATTTTTCTCAAAGAGATGACAAAATTTAAAATATTGTTCCAAATTTTTCATAGAAGATAGAAAAAGTTATACTTTGATTGTGAATATTCTTCATGAAGATATGGAGCTCCACTTTATTTCTAAGTTTTCTCGAAGAAGTGCAAAATGTACAAGTTCTCTTCTGAATTTTCTTAGAGAGGAGAAAAAAAGTTAGCTCAATTCTGAAATTTACCAATGAAAATGAAAAAGCTTCCATTTCAGTTCATAATTTCTCAAAGACATAAAAATTTAAAGTTCAATTCTAAATTTTTTCCATAGAAGATAGGAATGGCTATACTATGATTGTGATTATTTACCATGAAGATAAAAAGTTTCACTCTATTTCTAATTTTTCTTAAATTCAGTTCATTCATCTAACCACCAAAAACAATAGGTTAGGTTAGGTATAAATAAATATTAATAAATAATTAGAAACATTTCTCCATGTTTAAGTTAGGCTAGGTTAGGTTAACTTATCATGAGCGCTCATGATAAGCTAACCTAACCTAACTTAAACATTGTAAAAAGATTAAATTAGGTTAGGTTAGACTAGATTAAGTTAGGTCAGGTTAAGTTAGGTTAGGATAGGTTAGCCTACGTACGCGCGCGTACGTAGGCTAACCTATCCTAACCTAACTTAACCTGACCTAACTTAATCTAGTCTAACCTAACCTAATTTAATCTTTTTACAATGTTTAAGTTAGGTTAGGTTAGCTTATCATGAGCGCTCATGATAAGTTAACCTAACCTAGCCTAACTTAAACATGGAGAAATGTTTCTAATTATTTATTAATATTTATTTATACCTAACCTAACCTATTGTTTTTGGTGGTTAGATGAATGAACTGAATTTAAGAAAAATTAGAAATAGAGTGAAACTTTTTATCTTCATGGTAAATAATCACAATCATAGTATAGCCATTCCTATCTTCTATGGAAAAAATTTAGAATTGAACTTTAAATTTTTATGTCTTTGAGAAATTATGAACTGAAATGGAAGCTTTTTCATTTTCATTGGTAAATTTCAGAATTGAGCTAACTTTTTTTCTCCTCTCTAAGAAAATTCAGAAGAGAACTTGTACATTTTGCACTTCTTCGAGAAAACTTAGAAATAAAGTGGAGCTCCATATCTTCATGAAGAATATTCACAATCAAAGTATAACTTTTTCTATCTTCTATGAAAAATTTGGAACAATATTTTAAATTTTGTCATCTCTTTGAGAAAAATCTGAATTGAAGTGGAAAATTTTATATTATTTTAGGAAAATAGAATTGATCAATAACTTATTTCATTTTCATTGAGAAAATTCAGAATCGAAGTTGAACTTTTCTTTTCCGGGAAAATATTTGGAACAGAACTTTAAATTTTTTCATCTCTTTGAGAAAGGTCGGAATTGAATTTAAGAAAATTTAGAATTAAAATAAAACTTTTTATCTTCATGGAAAATAATCACAATCATAGTATAACTTTTCCTATCTTCTATGGAAAAATTTAGAACTGAACTTTAAATTTTTTATGTCTTGGTGAACTTAAACTGATGTGGAAGCTTTTTATTTTCTCTGGAGAAATTAGAATTGAATTATGTTCTTTGGTAAAATTCAGAAGAGAACTTGAACTTTTCTATCTTCTATGGAAAATTTGGAACAGTATTTTAAATTTTTTCATCTCTTTGAGAAAAATCTGAATTGAAGTGTGAAATTTTATAATATTTTGAGAAAATAGAAATGATCAATAACTTGTTTCATTGTCATTGAGAAAATTCAGAATCGAAGTTGAACTTTTCTTCACTTCTTTGAGAAAATTCAAAATTGAAGTGAAACTTTTAATCTTCATAGGAAATAATCACAATCATAGTATAACTTTTCCTATCTTCTATGGAAAAATTTAGAACTGAACTTTAAATTTTTTATGTCATGGCGAACTTAAAACTGAAGTGGAAGCTTTTTATTTTCTCTGGAGAAATTAGAATTGAATTGTGTTCTTTGGTAAAATTCAGAAGAGAACTTGAATATTCACGATCAAAGTATAACTTTTCCAATCTTCTATGAAAAATTTGGAACAGAACTTTAAATTTTTTCATCTCTATGTGAAAAGTCGGAACTGAATTTAAGAAAATTTAGAATTAAAGTGAAACTTTTTATCTTCATGGAAAATAATCACAATCATAGTATAACTTTTCCTATCTTCTACGGAAAAATTTAGAACAGAACTTTAAATTTTTTATGTCTTGGTGAACTTAAAACTGAAGTGGAAGCTTTTTATTTTCTCTGGAGAAATTAGAATTGAATTGTGTTCGTTGGTAAAATTCAGAAGATTAAATTTTTTCATCTCTTTGAGAAAGGTCGGAATTGAATTTAAGAAAATTTAGAATTAAAATGAAACTTTTTATCTTCATGGAAAATAATCACAATCATAGTATAACTTTTCCTATCTTCTATGGAAAAATTTAGAACTGAACTTTAAATTTTTATGTCTTGGTGAACTTAAACTGATGTGGAAGCTTTTTATTTTCTCTGGAGAAATTAGAATTGAATTATGTTCTTTGGTAAAATTCAGAAGAGAACTTGAACTTTTCTATCTTCTATGGAAAATTTGGAACAGTATTTAAATTTTTCATCTCTTTGAAAAAATCTGATTGAAGTGGGAAATTTATAATTTTGAGAATAGAAATGATCAATACTTATTCATTTCATGTGAAAATTCAGAATCGAAGTTGAACTTTCTTCATTTGAGAAAATTTAAATTGAAGTGAAACTTTTATCTTCATGGAAATAATCACAATCATAGTATAACTTTTCCTATCTTCTATGGAAAAATTTAGAACTGAACTTTAAATTTTTTATGTCATGGCGAACTTAAAACTGAAGTGGAAGCTTTTTATTTTCTCTGGAGAAATTAGAATTGAATTGTGTTCTTTGGTAAAATTCAGAAGAGAACTTGAATATTCACGATCAAAGTATAACTTTTCCAATCTTCTATGAAAAATTTGGAACAGAACTTTAAATTTTTTTCATCTCTATGTGAAAAGTCGGAACTGAATTTAAGAAAATTTAGAATTAAAGTGAAACTTTTATCTTCATGGAAAATAATCACAATCATAGTATAACTTTTCCTATCTTCTACGGAAAAATTTAGAACAGAACTTTAAATTTTTTATGTCTTGGTGAACTTAAAACTGAAGTGGAAGCTTTTTATTTTCTCTGGAGAAATTAGAATTGAATTGTGTTCGTTGGTAAAATTCAGAAGAGAACTTGAACTTTTCTATCTTCTATAAAAAATTTGGAAGTATTTTAAATTTTTCATCTCTTTGAGAAAAATCTGAACTGAAGTGGAAAATTTTTATATTATTTTGGGAAAATAGAATTGATCAATAACTTATTTCATTTTCATTAAGAAAATTCAGAATCGAAGTTGAACTTTTCTTCTTCCTGGAAAATATTTGGAACAGAACTTTAAATTTTTTCATCTCTTTGAAAAAGGTCGGAACTGAATTTAAGAAAATTTAGAATTAAAGTGAAACTTTTTATCTTCATAGAAAATAATCACAATCATGGTATAACTTTTCCTATCTTCTACGGAAAAATTTAGAACTGAACTTTAAATTTTTTATGTCTTGGTGAACTTAAAACTGAAGTGGAAGCTTTTTATTTTCTCTGGTGAAATTAGAATTGAAATGTATTCTTTGGTAAAATTCAGAAGAGAACTTGAACTTTTCTATCTTCTAAGAAATATTTGGAACAGTATTTTAAATTTTTTCATCTCTTTGAGAAAAATATGAACTGAAGTGGAAACTTTTTATATTATTTGGAAAAATAGAATTGATCAATAACTTATTTCATTTTCATTAAGAAAACTCAGAATCGAAGTTGAACTTTTCTTCTTCCGGGAAAATATTTGGAACAGAACTTTAAATTTTTTCATCTCTTTGAGAAAAGCCGGAACTGAATTTAAGAAAATTTAGAATTAAAGTGAAACTTTTTATGTTCATAGAAAATAATCACAATCATGGTATAACTTTTCCTATCTTCTACGGAAAAATTTAGAACTGAACTTTAAATTTTTTATGTCTTGGTGAACTTAAAGCTGAAGTGGAAGCTTTTTATTTTCTTTGGTGAAATTAGAATTGAATTGTGTTCTTTGGTAAAATTCAGAAGAGAACTTGAACTTTTCTATCTTCTAAGAAAAATTTGGATCAGAACTTTAAATTTTTTCATCTCTATGTGAAAAGTCGGAACAGAATTTAAGAAAATTTAGAATTAAAGTGAAACTTTTATCTTCATGGAAAATAATCACAATCATAGTATAACTTTTCCTATCTTCTACGGAAAAATTTAGAACTGAACTTTAAATTTTTATGTCTTGGTGAACTTAAAACTGATATGGAAGCTTTTTATTTTTTCTGAAGAAATTAGAATTGAATTATGTTCTTTGGTAAAATTCAGATTAGAACTTGAACTTTTCTATCTTCTAAGAAAAATTTGGAACAATATTTTAAATTTTTTCATCTCTTTGAGAAAATCTGAATTGAAGTGGAAAATTTTATAATATTTTGAGAAAAAAGAATTGATCAATAACTTATTTCATTTTCATTAAGAAAATTCAGAATCGAAGTTGAACTTTTCTTCTTTCGGGGAAATATTTGGAACAGAACTTTAAATTTGACTCTTTGAGAAAGGTCGGAACTGAATTTAAGAAAATTTAGAATTAAAGTGAAACTTTTTATCTTCATAGAAAATAATCACAATCATGATATAAATTTCCTATCTTCTATGAAAAATTTAGAACAATATTTAAAATTTTGTCATCTCTTTGAGAAAAATCTGAATTGAAGTGGAAAATTTTATATTATTTTAGGAAAACAGAATTGATCAATAACTTATTTCATTTTCATTGTGAAAATTCAGAATCGAAGTTGAACTTTTCTTTTTCCGGGAAAATATTTGGAACAGAACTTCAAATTTTTTCATCTCTTTGAGAAAGGTCGGAATTGAATTTAAGAAAATTTAGAATTAAAGTGAAACTTTTTATCTTCATGGAAAATAATCACAATCATAGTATAACTTTTCCTATCTTCTATGGAAAAATTTAGAACTGAACTTTAAATTTTTATGTCTTGGTGAACTTAAAAGTGATATGGAAACTTTTTATTTTCTCTGGAGAAATTAGAAATGAATTATGTTCTTTGGTAAAATTCAGATTAGAACTTGAACTTTTCTATCTTCTATGAAAAATTTGGAACGGTATTTTAAATTTTTTCATCTGTTTGAGAAAAATCTGAACTGAAGTGGAAAATTTTTATATTATTTTGGGAAAATAGAAATGATCAATAACTTATTTCATTTTCATTGAGAAAATTCAGAATCGAAATTGAACTTTTCTTCACTTCTTTGAGAAAATTTAAAATTGAAGTGAAACTTTTAATCTTCATAGAAAATAATCACAATCATAGTATAACTTTTCCTATCTTCTACGGAAAAATTTAGAAGTGAACTTTAAATTTTTTATGTCTTGGTGAACTTAAAACTGAAGTGTAAGCTTTTTATTTTCTATGGAGAAATTAGAATTGAATTGTGTTCTTTGGTAAAATTCAGAAGAGAACTTGAATATTCACGATCAAAGTATAACTTTTCCAATATTCTATGAAAAATTTGGAACAGAACTTTAAATTTTTTTCATCTCTATGTGAAAAGTCGGAACTGAATTTAAGAAAATTTAGAATTAAAGTGAAACTTTTTATCTTCATAGAAAATAATCACAATCATAGTATAACTTTTCCTATCTTCTACGGAAAAATTTAGAACTGAACTTTAAATTTTTTATGTCTTGGTGAACTTAAAACTGAAGTGTAAGCTTTTTATTTTCTCTGGAGAAATTAGAATTGAATTGTGTTCTTTGGTAAAATTCAGAAGAGACCTTGAACTTTTCTATCTTCTATGAAAAATTGAGCCTGCTAGTAGTATCTTTATCTCTAAAAATTCTTTTTCTTACATCTCTGACCTTTTTAATAGATATTCTGAACGTTTGACGTTCTAGCATACCCTAAAAATAATGAACACTTAACAAAATAATGCATAAGATATTTTTAATGAAATAACGACATGTAGAATATTAATATAAAAATATGTTAAATACATTATTATACATTATTAGTACACTTTCGCTTCACTTTCCGTCAATTCATCTTTATATTCATTGATGATATTGTCTGCTAATGTCCTTTTTATTCTGCCTGCGATTTCACTGTCTATTGTCACATTATTTTTACATAGATAGCAGTTTTGACATATTGACAAGATATGATTAATGACATTATTGCAGGAGTATGCTTGTCTTCTTCTTGTTCTCTTTAAAATGCTAATACCGGAAAGATGCTGATAGGATGTATCAACAGGTAATGTGTTACCAGCAACAGTAGCAAGGAGTTGTCCCCGATCATCGACAATTATTTATAAGTTTGCATTCTCTTTGAGCACTAATTTCTCTGGTAATGTTACTCTCGCATATCCACCGTTTACACGATTGAAATTCTTGGGTACTCCAAAGAAATCTAACTTCTCGCTGTCATGACAACGCATGCACACATTTCCAATAGTGTTACCACTTGCACTCGTTTCATAGTTCAGGTATTTCTCCTTGTCAGCATTCAACGCGACGATGATTTTTTCATGTGTACATACTTTCGTCGAATAATTCATCTTCACTTTTTTACAGATATGAATTGTGTGTTTATCCTTCCACTGCGAAAAAAATACTGATTTAATGCACACAATAAACTAGGTAGTGTCGATAACCTGCCATAGAGTACCAGTGGGAAAGCCGCGTCGTGTCTATGAACAAGCACAGAGTACGATTGGTAGTGCCGTAAGCATATTTCATATCATTCTAAGATACGTAAAAAAGTTAAAAAAATACCATGTTAAAAAAATTTCAAAAATTATTTTTTAAAAAAATGGGGGGGGGTCCCGGTGGTCTTTGGGGGCTCGAGGGGCATTAGGGGGACCGGGGGCCTTTGGGGCTGGGGTATGAGACCTTACGACACTGATCAAATGGAACTTGTGTATTATAACGACCACAGAGTTTCACCCTCAAATCCTCTTCTAAAACAACTTCAAAAATCATCTTTTAAAATGTCTCTAACCGTTTCGCCGAAATAATTCCCTAAAATAATAATTTGTTCTGAAAAGATATAATAATGCCTTAAAAAAGTATTAAAATGGGGGTTCAGGAGCCTTTGGGGCGCCGGGGGCCCTTTGGGGGGCTCGGGGGGGGCCCTTCTGTGTCTCAATGCAAAAAAAATATTAAAAAATGGGGGAGGGGAGGAGGAGGGGAGGGGGAGGGGAGGGGAGGAGGGGAGGGGAGAGGCGGTGAGGAGGGGGGAGGAGCGGGAGGGAGAGGGAGGGGAGGGGCCCTTTGGGGGCCAAGGGGGGAGGGGCCCTTTGGGGCCCGGGGGGTCCTTTGGGGGTCTGGGGGACCCTTGAGAGCCGGGTGGTCCTTTGGGAGCCTGGGGGACCTTTGAGGACCGGGGGCTTCCTTCGGGGTTGGGGTAGGGGGATCGGAACCCTTTGGGGTTGGGGTAGAGGACCTCACGACACTGTTCAATGGAACTTGTGTAGTATAACGACCACAGAGTTTCACCCTCAAATCGTCTTCCAAAATCTCTTCAAAAATCATCTTTTAAAATGTCTCTAACTGTTTCGCCGAAATAATTCCATAACCTGTCTAAAACAGTTTCGCCCAAATAATCCCTAAACGTAATTTCAGCGTGTTCCTTTTGTTTTTGGCATCTCTGCGCTAACGCATTTCAAATTAATAAGAAACCTGATTCCCGCGCTAAAACAATTCATCGCTAAGATGTTTCTTGGAGAACTGTTTCCATGCGTTTGGTTATTAATATCTTTTGGAGTTCGACCAAAAGAGTTGTTTCCGAGGCAAAGACATTAATGACTTGGATCTATTCCTGGATCATAACATTCGCCTCGAGCGTGCCAAAAACACACCTGGAGAAAGAGACCTTGGAGAAAGAGGTCATTGACACTGTCCCCATTAAACTATGTAAAAAAGTTGTAGGTGGCAGCACGAGTGGGCAATCGTGTCAATAGGGGCATCTCTACTGGGATGTTCGTATAAAATTCGAAGAGGGCTCATTTGATTTGAAATTGAAATTTCTTGTTCACTTTTTAAAAGTCAAAAGAGATCGGAGGGCAACTAGCCCCCCCCCCCCCCTACACGCACCAAATGCATCAGATAAAAATTTTGAGATAGATATTTTGTTAAAAATAGTTCAAAGTTCTGATAACAAAAACTCCGGTATCGACACAGCCCCCAGGGCCCGGGGGTAGGCGTTGTAAGTTATGTCATGGGGACATATATGGTTGTTATGTAAGGGATGCTCGTATAAAATTCCTAGAGGGCTCATTTGATTAGAAATTGATAGTTGTAATTCACTTTTTAAGAGTCAAAAGTGATTGGAGGGCAGCTAGCCTCCCCCCCCCCACACACTCCATTTATTTTTTTTCCCAGAGACACTTTATATAGAAGGGATCGTCGTATAAACTTCAAAGGGGACTCATTCGATTGGAAATCGAGAGTTCTAGTGCCTTTTTTAAGAGTCAATAGTGATTAGAGGACAACTGCCCCCCCCCCCTCCGCCCAAGCCTTTTTTTCTCCAAACACATCTGATAAAAAATTTGAGGTAGGCATTTTGTTAAAAATAGTTCAAAGATCATATAACAAAACTCCTTTGCGTATGGTCATTTTGTTAAAAATAGTTCAAAGATCAGATAAGAAAAACTCCTGTGTCGACCCCCCCCCCCCCTCAAGACCGGTATAGGCGTTGTAAGTATTGTTCTGGGGATATATATGGTTCTTATGGAAGGTATGCTCGTATAAACTTCAGAGAGGGTTCATTTGATTGGAAATTAAAAGTTGTAGTTCATTTTCTCAGAGTGAAAAAAGATCAGAGGGCAACTAGCCCCTCCCGCCCTCCACGCCTTTGGGTGTATTGGATGGATAAACCCATCCGATAAAAATTTTTGGTGACCATTTTGTTTAAAATAGTTCAACCATCAGGTATTAAAACTCCAGGGTCGACAGAGCCCCCCAGGGCCCTGGGATAGGCGTTGTAAGTATTGTCCTGGGGCGTATATGGTTCTTATATAAGGGATACTCGTATAAACTTCAGAGAGGGCTCATTTGATTGAAAATAGAAAGTTCTAGTTCACTTTTAAAGAGTCAAAAGAGACCGAAGCTTAATCTAGTCCTCCCACGCCCTTTTTACCCGAACCCATCCGATAAAATTTTGTAGATAGCAATTTTGTTAAAATAGTTCAAACATCAGATAATAAAAACTTCGAGGTTGACACAAACTCATTTTTCACTTTGATATTGTTACTTTGATATAAGTTTTGTTACTTTGATGAATATTTGATTTATTTTTTTAAGTTTGATTTTGAAATAAGAAATTTTTAAAAACTTGAAATTTTTGGCAATCAAAAACGAACAAAAATTAATTAAAAAAGACTTTCCGAAAAATAAGTTTTTCAAAGAAAAGTAAAGGCCATTTTAAACTTAAGCTCAGCAGATAAAAATACCTTTTAAAATTCAAACTCAAAACGACCAGAAATTACTATTAAAGAATAAATGAAACCCAAAACGAACAGAAATTAAATAAACAATCATAGCAAAAACATACAACAAGTAACAATATAAATGAATAAATAGATCTAAAAGAATAAATATAAATGAATAAATAATATAATTGAATAAATAGAACAAAAATCACCACAAACAAGAGTTTGGGTATGACCTCCTTCTCTCACTGTAAAAGTCTAAAACCTACTGCGTCATTGGCACTTTACTGAAAACTATATGCGTCTTGAACAGTCTTGGAAAGTATAAACAACATCAAATTGAATATTAGATGTATAATGATATTAATTGTTGAAAGATCCATCAGTTCAAGAATTTATTTCACTGTAATTGTATTTTTATTTTCAATACTGTAAGAACTGGAAAAGAAAATATTTGTAATATAATCCGTTTTCAGTTAAGCGCCAATGACGCAGAAGGCTTTTGGTTTTTATTTACAGTTAGGAAAGGAGGCAGTATCCAAACACTTGTTTGTAGGGAAACTATATTCGTCTTTAGCAACTTTAAAAAGAGCTAATAAATTAAACTGAATATTTGGTGTATAATGATATTAATTGCTGAAAAGTGTTTGCATGTAAGTCAAAGCTTGCTCGGTCGGGAATTTTTGTCACCGAGTACCTAACATCAAAAAAGAAACAGATTCTTGACTTGGCTAAGAGTAAGCTTGGAAACAGAAATGTTTGGTCGAATAACGGGACAATTTTTGGAAAAAACTCAGTGGGAGAGATCCGTAAAATTCGAGCTATGGCTGAAGTGGTTCGTCTGCCGAATCTGACCATATAATTTGTGTTGTGTAAATTGTGTTGTTGAATTACTTGTATGCTTGTTTTCCCTTTTTTATTTTATAGGCAAATTTTCCGTTCCTTTCGTTTTTTTTTTGTTTTGTTTTTTTTTTTGTTTTTTTTTCTTTCCTTCTTCTTTCTGCCTATCAGTATGTTTTTTTGTCGTAAAGGTAATCACCCTCTTCAATGAGTGCGAATATATATTATGACCCTTTGAATGAATTTGAAAAAAACCGGTTTATTCTTGGAAGCCAAGCTCGTGACACACTTGCGGGGGATGATGAATGCATAGATAATTTTTCGTTGAATTGTCGCCCTAGTAATTATGTGAATCCAAATAATCTTTATGAGTATTCAAATCCTGCGAGTGCAGAAAGAGCGATCGTTTTCTGGAATTGTCAAGATCTAAGAACGGCATATTCTTCTTTATGTGAGATTTTAAGTTCGCTAGATAAGAAACCGTGCATTGTAGGCCTTTGTGAGACATTTGTTTCTAGCAAGTCACTGCCATGGGATTTTTCTTTCCCAGGATATATTTGCGAGCGAAGAGAACGGACAACCATGGAGCGGGGCGGTCTAGGCCTTTTGATTAGTGAAGGTACCCAATATTGGGTTAGGGATGACCTTTCCCTGTGGCTTGAAGGTAGGATCGAAACACTTTTCATTGAAATAAAAAAATGAAGGGGAAAGGAACTTGATTTTGGGATTAATTTACAAAAATCCGTCATGTGATATTAGTTTTTTTCTTGATGAATTTGAACCATTGTTAGATAAAATTAATAATGAAAATAAAAACAAATTTATGATGGGAGATTTTAATATAGATTTACTAAAAAGAGCGAATAGCTTAGATTTTGTTAATATGATGGTGTCACATGATAGTTTTCCTCTTGTGACTATTCCAACTCGGATTTCGCATCTCTCGGCATCTTTAATTGATAATTTTTTCGTTAATGGTGGATTGCTTGAAAGATCCCAAGCAGATGAGGTCGTGTCCGACGGCTCGGATCACCTTCTTTTAATAAGTAAAATAAAGCTAAATCAGTCAAAGGAAAATAAACGAAATGAAAGGACTTCGTTTTACCGTGAAATGAATAATAAAAACCTAAAGAGTTTTGCACATATGATGGATGAAACAAATTTCTCGAGTGTAATAAAGGAAAAGTGTCCAAATACTGCATATGACCTATTCAGTGAGATAGTGACGAATGTAATGAATGAAACATGTCCCTTGCGAAGAATAAAGCCTAATAGAAATTTTCCTAAGAAACCATGGATATCAAAAGCTATTCTAGTTTCAATAAAGCAGAAAAACAAACTTTATGTGAATTATTTAAAGGATCATTCAGATGATAGTTTTATAAAATTCAAAAGATTTCGGAATATTTTAAGTTCAGTAAAACGGAATGCTCAGAAACTTTATTTCCAAAATGAATTTCATGAAAATCAAGGGGATATGAAAAATACATGGAAAACAATAAATAAACTTTTGGGTAAATTTCAGAGTAAGGAGGAGGTGAGAGTCATGGAGACAGCAGGAGGTCGTCTTACTGATTCTCAAGACATATCTGAATTTCTGTGTGGTTATTTTGCAAATGAAGGAAAAAGACTTTGCGATCAAGCGCGGACTAAACTACACACATCTGCGAGTTTTGGATCTGTCTTTAAAAGACAGCCTGTAAGTCAGAATTCCTTTGAGTTTGCAAGGTATTCGGAACGGGAAGTGGCACGATTCTTGGGTACGATGAAGTCAAGCTCTAGCGGGATGGACGAGTTTTCCCTGAAACTCATAAAGGCCGCAAAAAACGAGTGTCTTACCTTTGTTGACGCACCTCATCAACCTTTCTTTAGATCTTGGAGTCTTCCCGGAAGCACTAAAGATTGCAAGAGTGATTCCTCTTCATAAAGGAGGGAAAAAAGATGACCCATCGAATCGAAGACCTATATCTATTCTCCCATTTTTCTCTAAGTTATATGAGAAAGTGGTACATGCCCAGTTAAGTTATTATATTGAAAAGAATAAAATTCTAATGGAAAATCAATTTGGGTTCAGAAAAGGGCTATCTACGGATATAGCAGTTCTGAAATTGGTTGATTGGATTAGTGATGCATTTGAAGCTGGTCTCATACCTGCAGCTGTGTTTTTGGATATGAAAAAAGCGTTCGATACGGTGGACCACTCAGAGCTTATTCAAGCTCTTGACTCGATTGGGGTGAAGGGTTCAAGTCTGGAGTGGTTTTCATCGTATCTACACAATCGGTATCAGATAGTTCAGAATGGGTCATCTTTATCTTCAAAAAAGAAAGTAGAGTGTGGGGTCCCACAAGGGTCAATCTTGGGACCTCTACTTTTCATTATTTTCATTGATCGAGTGAAACATTACCTGTCAGAGGCTGGTGTCATCCTGTTTGCAGATGACACTTTGCTCTTTCTGGCAGCGCCTTCACTTGATGTTTTATATAATAAAATTCATAATGCAGTTTCTGAATTTCTAACTTTTTCTCAGCAAAATATGTTAACCCTAAACTTTTCTAAAACCTTTTTCATGATATTTTCTAGACTTTCTTCTAGTGCTGGAAATGACCATATCACGGTTCAAGAAAATGTGATAAAGAGAGTAGCATCAACGAAGTATTTGGGGTTTTTAATTGATGAAAACCTGTCGTGGAAAAACCATTCAAGTGCAATAGCTGAAAAATTAAGCAGAGGCCTTGGGGTGATGCGAAGAATTAAAAATTTAGTCCCAAAAAAGATCCTGAAAATGATTTATTTTTCTATATTTTACCCATATATTAGCTACGGATGCTCTATATGGGCAAGTAATTTTGTTACATGTTTGAAAAGAGTACAAAAACTTCAGAATAGAGCTGTAAAATTATTATCTGAATTTGATGATTCTGATGAGGTTCCTGCTTATGAGCATTTTAAAAAGAATAAGTTAATGGATGTATCCCAAATTCGAGATTACCAAGTCGCGATTTTCTCGTATAAATATTTGAATCAGCTGCTCGCCCCTGCTTTTGAAAATATTTTTGCTTTTAATAGAGACCTTCATGATCATAATACAAGAAAAGCTGATGACTTAACTCATGAGTTTAGGAGCACCACTCGGGCATCTTTTGTGATTCGCCATTATGGTCCCCATGTTTGGAATATATTGCCCGAGTGTGTGAAAAATGCGCCTAGTCTTCCGGCTTTCAAGTCACGGGCAAAGAAGTTTCTTTTATCTCGTGAGTGATTTTGGTGTTATGCCCACTCCAGGTTGTCATTCTATTTAAGGTATTTCCCCGATTTAGTTTGTTTGTTTTTTTTTTTCTATCTAATTCTTGTCTTTTCCTCTTTCCCTCTTTTTTTCCTTTATTCCTTCATCAGATAATTTTCTTGTGTGTTGAGTAGCAAGGTATGAATGTTATTTTAATTAGCTGAGAGTGATAACCTCGCTTGCCCTTTCAAGCTTATTGTCTTTCTTGGCAGGCGAAAGGCGAATAGTGTTTGTTTTCTTTTTTAATAAATGCATATCTCATATCTCATCTCATTACATTAATATCTATTGTATGTTTGTTTGCATTGATTGTCTATTTAATTTCTGTTCGTTTTTAGTTTCATTTATACTTCAATAGGTAAAAATTTTTTTTCGTTTTAAGCTTGATATTTATATTCAATCTAAGCATTACTCGCTTTAAGATCTATTTATTCATTTATATTGTTTTTTGTTGTATGTGTTTGCTATGATTGTTTATTTAATTTCTGTTCGTTTTGGGTTTCATTTATTCTTTATTAGTAAATTCTGGTCGTTTTGAGTTTGAATTTTAAAAGGTATTTGTATCTGCTGAGCTTCAGTTTAAAATGGCCTTTACTTTTCTTCGAAAAACTTATTTTTCGGAAAGTTTTTTTTAATTAATAATAATTAAACATTGGAGCCGTATAGCCTTACTATAGGCAACGCTACATCGTTGCCTCTGATTTAGTGGCATCAAACTACGATTTTGTACGGTTGTGTAGGTTTCCTTCCAAGTGTAATCGTGTCGAACCATTGGTCCAAGACGATCAAAAGAGGGCTCATTAAAACGAATATTAAGGGTTCTAGTGTACTTTTTCGATGACCAAATTATTGTACCACAGGAAAGTGGCGTTTTCTACAATTTTGTAACACCAAACTATGATTTTGCCCCAAAGAGGACCAACTTGCCATCGACTTGACAATTCTAAGATAGGCATTTAATTTACAAGTATCAAAAAATATATCAAACAGTTCGTGGTGACAAACTGTAAGTAGGGAGCGACCCGGCTTAATAGTAACGGAAACTCTAAAAAAAAACAGAATTTTGGTACCAATAGATACATCAAAAGAATCGGATTTTTATGCTGATTTCAAATATTTAGATTTCATCAAATTTAGTTCTACCTATCAAAAGTCATGCAAAAATTTGCCTGATTTTCGAAAAAAAGGGAAACATCCCCTAAAAGTCATAGAACCTTAATGAAAATCACACCATCAGATTCAGAGTATCAGAGAACCCTACTGAGGAGGTTTCAAGCTTCTATCTGCAAAAATGTGGAATTTTGTATTTTTTACCAGAAGAAAGATCATGGATTCGTGTTTATTTGTTGTTTTTTTTTCAGGGATGATCGTATCAATCCAGTGGTCCTAGAATATCGCAGGAGGGCTCATTCGAACTGAAATTAAAAGTTCTAGTGCTCTTTTTAAGTGACCGAAAAAATGGAGGGCAACTAGGCCCTTTTTCCCAAAGTCACCCGATCAAAATTTTGAGATAGCCATCTTGTTCAGCATGATCGAAAAATATATTGATTATGTCTTTGAGGATGACTTATTCTCTCACAGTCCCCGGGGGAAGGGAAGCAAGTTATGAACTTTGGCCAATGTTTACATATAGTATTGGTTATTGGGAAGCATACAGACGTTTTCAGGGGGGTTTTCGCTGGTAGTTGGGAGTGCGGGGTGAGTCAGGGGTTACGTGGGAGGATCGTTCCATGGAGGAAGTTTTCATGGGGGAAGGAACATTGCTATGAAGGGGCGCCGGATTTCCCAGCATTATTTAAAGAAGCGATCAGAAAATAAATTAAAAAAAAAACGTTTTTCAACTGAAAGTAAGGAGCAACATCAGAACTTAAAACGAACAGAAATTATTACGTATAATATGGGTTCGCCCCCTAGTCAATACCTCGCTCTTTACGCTGAAGTTTTTTTAGCGCTTTCATAAGACCTATTTATTCTAATTAACGGCCTTTGTGATTAAGGGGTAATTTTTAATGAATTAGAACAAAATTTGAGCTTTAGCGTAAAGAGTGAGGTATTGACTAGGGAGAGAACTCCATTAAATACGTATAAAAATATATGAATATAGAAGTTCGTTACGGAAGTTAATTCGTAAGTTACGTATACTATTACCAATAAAAACGTTCATAAATAAAATTAAAGAACTTTCGAGAAAGCCATTTAACCAAAAACAGTAAAATTAATATGCAAATTTCGTTTTAATTATTCATTTACTCTGATTCAAAATCAAAACCTGAATTAATTCAAAAACGTTCAGAAATTAAATATAAAAAACAAGTTTTTTCAACTGAAAGTAAGGAGCAACATTAAAATTTAAAAAGAACATACATTATTCTGTATATGAAAGGGGCTGGCCCCTCCGCAACGCCTTAGTCTTTACGCTAAAGTTTGGCTGTTTCTCGCAACTCTATTTTTTAAAACAATAAAAAGCTTTAGCGTAAAAAGCGAGGCGTTGAGTAGGGGACAGCCCTTTTCACATACAGAATAATTTCTGTTCGTTTTAAGTTTTAATGTTGCTCCTTACTTTCAGTTAAGAAAACTTGTTTTTTTTATTTTATTATATATATATATATATATATATATATATATATATATATATATATATATATATATATATATATATAATATATATATATATATATATATATATATATATAATTATATATATATATATATATATATATATATATATATAATTATATATACATATATATACATATATATATATATATATATATATATATATATATATATATATTATATATATATATATATATATATAATATATATATATATATATATATATATATATATATATATATATATATATATATATATATATATATATAATTATATATACATATATATACATATATATATATATATATATATATATTATATATATATATATATATATATATATATATATATATATATATATATATATATATATATATATATGTATATATATATAAACATATATATTTGTATATATATATATATATATATATATATATATATATATATATATATATATATATATATATATATATATATATATAATATATATATATATATATATATATATATATATATATATTATATATATATATATATATATATATATATATATATATATATATATATATATATATATATTAACCGTCGCATTTGCAGAGGAAGTAATTACGCACGGTGACGCATGCGTTCCCGAAAAATCACGTAATCCATGCAAAATAAATAGTTAACGTAGATATTTATCAAAATGTTTAATTTAGCTAAGTTGATTTACTTGATTTTTCCTAAAATTGTGTTTAATACTGTATAATCAGCTATTGTAAAGGAGGGCTGGCGGGTCATTTTGTTGATGGTGGTGGTTGTGTACATTTCAATGCCTGAATTGTGTAATTCTCCATCAGCCCTCAGATTAATATGGAAATGGTTGCGTATGCATATGTGGATGTGAGAGGAGGGGATAGTAAGAATTAATTGATTTTCTCATTCATTTTGGTTTGTCCTAGGTATGGGCATTTTTCAAATGAGCAAAATTAAAATTAGAACAAACCAAAATTACTCCGTGTATGAGGAGGGCTGCTCTTCTCAACCCCTTGCTGTTTGTGCTACTTTTTATCTCAATTCTTTGAAAATGAATATTCTACCACAAGGACTGTTGTATTTTAATGAGAAGTATTTTTAAAGAACTTTAAGACTTTTTATTTTAATTAAATACAAATAAAAAGTCTTATCAACTGAAAGTACGGAGAAACGTTAGAATATTAAACAAACAAAAACTATTCTACATATGAAGGGAGTGGTTGCCACCACCTCAATACCTCACTATTCATGCTAAAGTCCTTTAATATTTAGAAAATCTTTTTATTCTAATTAAACGGCCCTTGTGTTTTATGCGTCATTTTTAAAGAATTAGAACAAAAAAACAAACTTTAGCGTAAAGCACGAGGTATTGAGGAAAAGTAGTACTCTTCATATGCGGAATAAATTCGGTTCGTTTTATGTTTGAATAATCCTCCTTACTTTCAGTTTAAAACACTTTGATCGTTCTTCAAATAGAACTGGGAAATTAGAATCCCCCTCCATGGAAAATTCCCTCCCCCACGAAAATTCTTCCATAGAAATTTCCTCCACGTAAAACACTCCCCTCCTCCCGCAAAATTTCCTCAAACAGATATATCGTCGCTTAAAAATGCCCCAGAAAATTTCTTGCGGACAATTCCTCCAGAAAAATTCTGCTTAGCGCACTTTCCTTTGAAAAAGACTATAATTTCTGATCGTTCTTCTTCTTGAATCCCCACTTCTTGCAAACCAGATCCCCGCCCAGTGGATCTGGACAATTCCCCATGGAGGTTGTCCCCCGCAAAAAAGTCCCCCATGAAGAAATTCTCCCGCGGAAAATCCCCCCACACCACGGAAAAATCCTCAAGGCAATTTCAAACCCACTAAGAATTCCCCCGGACAATGCCTCCGGAAAATATCCACATGCAAATTGAGATGGCAAAGAGAAAGTAAGACAAATAAAAAGAATTTCGCATAGGAATTCTGGCAAATTCCCTCAGTGTAAAATTTTCCACGGAAAGTTCGTGCTCGAAACATCCCTCCCCACGGAAATCCCCCCCCCCTCAGTAGAATTCCCTTCCTCCACAAAAAATATATGCATACTTTCCCATAGCAAATACTATGCGTAAACAATGGGCAAATTTCATAACTTACAGCACCTTTCCCGAGGAATGTGGGGGTAGGGTCAGGTTATCCTCAAAGGTATAGATATTGGACCTTTCAACTATGTAGAACAAAATGGCGATCTCAAAATTGTGATCGGATGACTTTAGGGAGTAAAGTGGCGTAGGAGGGGTCTAGTTGCCCTCCAATATTTTTGGTCACTTCAAAAAGGCACTAAAACTAACGATTTCCGTTGGACTAAACTATTTCCCGATATTCTATGACTATTGGTTTAATACAATCACCCTTTGGGGGAAAACAACAACAAGTAAACACACATCCATGCTCTTTCTTCTGGCAAAAAATACATACAATTCCACATTTTTGCAGATAAGACATTGAAACCTCTACAGTAGAATTCTCTGATACTCTGAGTATGATACGCTGATCTTTTGGTGGGTATTTTCCATTTTTTCCTGAATAAAGCAAATTTTTTCGGTCTCATCACTTTTGGTTAGTAAAACTAAACTTAATGAATATTATATATTTGGAATTAATATAAAAGGTCAATTATTTTGATGTATCTATTGTTGTCGAAATTCTGTCTTTTAGAGTTTCGTTGCTATTCAGCCGAGTCCCTCCTTACCTACAGTTCGACATCACAAAATGTTTAATACGTTTTCTTGTTCGTTCACAAACAATTCATTTATATATTATTTATATACTTTATATGCGCATATACGGATTTCAAGAATTGCCCGAGATTAAAAAGACATGTAAGTTAGACATATTTTTAAAAAAGATATAAGAAACACGTATATACTACTTTTACTTATATATTGATTACTAGAATCGCCAAAGTTTAAATAGATCAAAATAAGAACATTAAAAAAAAACTTTTATATCAAATACGCTAAAAATGTCCTACCAGGAAAACGCTAAAAATTGGTCCCGCCAGGAAAATTGAACTCCGTAAAGACTACAAATGAATCATTGGGTAACCATGGTATTTAATCACTATTGTAAGACAGCTTTTACGTCAGCGTTAGAGCAGCCTAACATTTTCATTTCTAACCTTAGGAAATTTCAATTTTTCCTGGTAACAACAATAAAAAAATTGTTTTCTTTTTATTTGAATTATTTTAATACAAATAAATTTATTTTAAAATGTTTCCTTGTTCACATGCAGGTCCTTAATTGATATTAAAGTGACAGAAACAATTCAAAATCCCACAGATTTACTTAAGTACTTTTATTCTCCTTTCTTTGGAAATTCTGAAAAAAGCTCTATCGATAAAGAATGTCAATGTGTTATGCGTATATACTGTCGCCTTAAAAAATCAATGGGCTAACCACGAAGCAAAAGTGGGAAAATATTGATTGCACTTTCCAGTTGGAAAGTTCGATCCATTCAAATATTCTCCAGTAATCATATATTGGACCATAGATTTTAATTGTCTGCCACTTTCCTTTCTCATGACACCTGAGATCTTAGAAAAATTGATATTAGTTAGAGAGAGTTTCGTGAGCAATGTGAGAGCACTTTAATCTACAAAATAAAGCTAATAGGAAATAATGAATAATTTGATTATTCCCAAGCGTAAAGTACGGTGGGAGTAGACGTTAAACATTAATGAGACATCAACGAGCTTTAAAAATTTATCCAATACATTACACCTAAGAGAGAAAGAGGGATTAAATGAGAAGCAGTCATAGATCCTAGTCCAGTAAGTTTTAAAAATTAATTTCAAAAATTAATCCAGTACTTTCAGTACTGGATTAATATAATCCAGTAATTAATATTTCCAGTACTCAGTACTGGAAAAAAATAATCCAGTACTTTCAAAAATTAATTTATGCACCAACAGTATGAAGTAAACATCCAAGGGAAACTTTGACATGAGATTCCAATCAGTTCCATCAGATCAGGGGGGGGGGTTGACTGTTCTTAGGGTGGGAAGATACATCCTACTTGGGACTAATGCAGGTGTACCTTTGTCTTTTGCTCAACTGATGTATTATGTGGACCGTACATCCAAAGTTTTTCCAAAAGTATTTTTTCATTTTTTTTTTTTTTACAAAGAAATGTTGAGTGTTCGTGGCTTTTTAGAAGATTCATTGATTACTTGGTCCTCATTGACTCCAACTCGTTCGTGTATTTATCCCATTGCTAGACCATTACTTGGTCTAGCACAATGACCTTTCAGGGGTACAAGTAGTGACTGGGATTGTTTCTAAAACACAGAGTAACGCACTTACCACGGGCAAGAGGTCAACATTGCAATACCGTACTACAAAACCTCAATGGCATTTTTAATTATGTTTTTTTTTCTTTAATTCAAAGCTTGTTGCCGCAGAATGATTTCACAATGAACCCAGAAGTTTCAAGGTCGTAAAATTCCACTAGCTTGGTAAATCTAGAAGTATTCTGATTCTCACTTTCTTCTAGGCTGATTCGTAACAGACACTAGAAAGGTGATCAAATATTCTGATGCAATTTAAACTTTTGGGCAAAAGCTTGGATAGTCATTTCGAGGAAAAGAACAAATTGTAACCTCCAGAAGTGCGCCTCAACTAGGACGGCCCGAACGTTGTGTCTCATTGTTTGCCGCCCTATTGTTCTTGGTCTCAAAATAGGGATTTCCAAAATCTTCAAATAGATGAAAATATTACACTTGGGCCTCTCCTAACTTCTTTTAGGGCCTCTCCTAACTTCTTTTCATGGCTATTGCAGACTTTCATTTAGGGCCTCTCCTAACTTCTTTTCATGGCTATTGCAGACTTTTTGGCGTCGAAAAGGTCAAGATTCTCTCTCTGTAAGTGCAAACAAAAATGGCAAAGTCAGGGAAACATATACTCGATTACAAAGAGGCTCATTAGAAAGTCGTATTTTTCAATTGCACTTTGAAGAAGCTGAGCCTTAATAGTATGTCAATCGAGTAGCAAGTCAATCTTGCCAATCCAGGATTTGATCAAACAGTTCGTGGTAATTGTAAGTAAGGAGCGACCCGGCTCAATAGTAACGAAACTCTAAGAAACGGAATTTTGATACCAATAGATACAGCAATAGAATCAGATTTTTGTGCTGATATTAAATATATAAGTGTCATTGAGCTTACCCATCAAAAGATACGCGCCTGAGAAAATTTGCCTTATTTTCGAAAAAAGGGGGAAACGCCCCCTAAAAGTCATAGAACCTTAATGAAAATCACACCATCAGATTCAGCGTATCAGAGAACTCCAAAGTAGAGGTTTCAAGCTCCTATCTGCAAAAATGTGGAATTTTGTATTTTTTGCCAGAAGACAAATCCCGGATGCGTGTTTATTTTTACAATATCGCGGTCGGGCTCATTCGAACGGAAATTAAAAATTTTAGTGCCCTTTTTAACTGACCAAAAAATGGAGGGCGACTAGGCCCCCTCCCACGCTTATTTTTTCCCCAAAGTCACCTGATCAAAATTTTGAGATAACCATTTTGTTCAGCATGGTCAAAAAAATATAATAACTATGTCTTTGAACATGATTAATCCCCACATTCCCCGGGGATAAGGGCTGCAAGTTATGAACTTTGCCCAATATTTACATATAGTATTGGTTATTTGTCAGTATACAGACGTTTTCACTGGGGATTTTTTCTGGTAGTGGGGGGAGTGGAGGTTGGGGGTTACGTGGGAGGATCTTCCGTGGAGGAAGTTTTCATGGGGGAAGGGGTATTGCTATTAAGGGGGCGCCAGATTTCCCAGCATTATTTAAAAAAACGACCAGAAATTAAGTAAAAAAAAAAAACAAGTTCTTTAACTGAATTAAGGAGTAACATCAAAACTTAAAACGAACAGAAATTATTACGTATATGATTCGGTTCGCCCCCTAGTCAATACCTCGCTCTTTACGCAAAAAGTTTTTTTTAGTACTTTCATAAGAGCTGTTTATTCTAATTAACAGCCTTGTGATTAAGGGGTCATTCCTAAATAATTGGAACAAAATTTGAACTTTAGCGTAAAGAGTGAGTTATTGACTATCGGGGCGAACCACCTAATATGCGTAATAAAAAAATACAAATATAGAAATTCGTTACGTAAGTTAATTCGTAAGTTACATATATTTATTACTAATAAAAACGTTCATAAAGAAAATTCAACAACTTTCGAGAAAGCAATTTAACCAAAAAAAAGTAAAATTAATATGCAATTTTTTTTTTAATTATTCATGTACGGTGAGCCAAAATCAAAACCTGCGTTAATTTAAAGACGTTCAGAAATTAAATAAAAAAAAGAAGTTTTTTTTAAACTGAAAGTAAGGAGTGACATTAAAACTCAAAACGAACAGAAATTATTCCGTATATGAAAGGGACTGTCCCCTCCTTAATGCCTCGCTCTTTAAGCTAAAGTTTGTTTATTGTTTTAAAAAATAGAGTTGTGAGAAAAGAGTCAAACTTTAGCGTAAAGAGCGAGGCATTGAGGAGGGGACAGCCCTTTCATATATGGAATAATTTCTGTTCGTTTTAAGTTTTAATGAAACTCCTTACTTTCAGTAAAAAAAAAACTTGTTTTTTTTATTTAATTTCGTTTAAATCCGACTGTATTGGGCGAAGGGACTCTAGAAATGGTTGGACTGAGTCGTGGCGCTCGATCCAACGAGTGGGGCGAATTCTGTCTACCTTTTCTTTCCTTCTATTGTCATTTCATCTTCTTTCAATGTGTGCTGTAAGAGCTGCTCATCTTTTTGGGCTGTTAAGAAAAATTTCAACACTTTCAATTCTGTCTATACAATTTCACACTCTCTGAAATGAGCATCTTTCGGAAATGCAAAGATGTGAGTAGGGCCAATTGCAATGCACACAAACGGCTTGGAATACCTTTTCTGAATAAGTTCGTGAATTCCCTTAACTTAATATTTTTATGTTAAGCAATAGGATGTCATCTGAGGTGTACATGGACATTATTTCAAACTATAATGAAATATCTAAGCATGTGAGGGCCAGTTTTATCATACTTGTTAAAACCCCGTGGGAAGTCTAGACTCCGTTTATTGTTTTCGGAGCTTATTTTTTTGGAGTTTAAGCTTTGCTCAGGATTTAAACTGGTATTATAGGACCGGCCCTAAGTGGAAATTATATTCTTGTTAAAATATACATTTGGTATACCTTATGAGTGCCAACGAGCGTGACGAACATTTTAGTGAGAGCAGTTTATGAATTCAGTCAAAAGATCAATAAAAATATCAGAAATACATCATAAATCTCACAAACTTCAAGATTGTGTATTTATAGATGTTCTAAATAAGCTGTTCAAGGAAATTGAAAATTTCTTACAGGAAATGTATTGCTGTTTCTGAAAATGGTATCATAAATATAAATTGGTGAATGCAAAGTAGAGAAATTGTAATTAAACTATCAGAAACCACTTTAAAGGGAAGAAAAATCTACAAATCCATCTACAAACATCTACAAACAGTTATCTCTTCTAGCGTTTTCTTCTGCACTCACTTTTCTTCTCGTTTTCTTCTATAAACGTTTTTCTTCTGCACTCACTCAAATCCACCCTGTATGTTCGTAGAGATGTACATTGCAAAAAAGAAGCAAAATATTGTACGGTACTTATATATGTTAAATATATACGGTATATATGTTATATATATATAGACGGGATGCGGGATATATACGGTCTTATATATGTTAAAATCTTCACTCGTGGCTTGTGTTGCTGGCGTACTCAACACAAAAATGTCTACGGTACTGAAACACACACATCGATTCTCCACAAGAACTCAAAAGCTAATGAGGGTTTTAAAATAAACACACTTGGGCATTTGCGCACCTCTTGCCCTAAGTCAGACGATTACTTCCGGGCAATTTTGATAAGTCGTGCATTGTCCCTCCAACAAAAAGTGAGGAAGGCAGATTACGTTCATAGGATTGAAGGCAACGCCTCAACAAACATGTATCCCTTCATAAGCACGTGAAGTGTTACAAATAAAACCTGGGGAAGGGTTAACCTCCTCCCTCCTCACTGTGCCACTGCATCGGATGCTTTAATTTTTTCCCAAGTAAATCCGAGCTTTACCTAAAACGCCCATTTTATCAAAATATACCTTACGCATGAATTTTCTTTTAGTTCTCATCAGGTCTTGAAACCCCTTTCTAATGTCTTACATGTTTCGAGGTACTTTAAGCAGCTTAAAATACTTTGGTGACCGTCTCTCCTCCCCCTTGACTCTCTCCTCCCCCTAAATTTAAATATTTATATTATCTTCTTCAATTTTAGCTGTGTAAAGTTACTAAAGTTTTGTTATGCTTGTTTGAGCTGCCATAAGTTGTTTCCTTAATTTTTTTTATCCCATGTTAGGTTATGTACGAAGGCTTTTGGAGAAATATACCAGAGTATATAAATTCCATTGAACTTGCTGCATATCAATTTGCTTAAACTCGTGTCTCTCCTAAAAGATCCTCGTAAAAGATCCTAACTTAAGTAATTTTGCAGACAGGTAATTTTGCTTTTGAAGCATATAAAAGTGATCTTTAGAATTAACAAGATCAATACATACTGAGATGGTTATTTCATGTGTGCTCTACAACGCAAATAGCAACAATCTATTAGATATCGGCTTAGTGTTATTTCCAGAATATTTGGACTGTTACTAGAATCCGACTAGGAGTCACGGGCAATAAAAAAAAAATTGAACCCTTTCGCAATTTCTAAGACCAGTCGCTAAGCACGATCATTAGAACAGGAAAAAATGGATAGCTCGATATATTTTTAGATAGAAGACTTGAGCCTCAGCTCTAAAATTATTAATCATGCTAATGTGAACGAAGACAGTATTTACGTACCTATTTGTAGGAAAATTCTAAAAAATTATGTATTTATGCATAAATAACTTTCAGGTACTAACAAATTTTGATAAACCACTTTAAAATTCACACTAGTAATATGTTTCAAATAACATTTGATAATATCTTCACAGTTAATGTGATTTCTTGCAGTGACATAGTAAAAATTCCGTTGAGGAATCACGACAAGGGATTCCTAAATTCTATTGGCCCATCTGTATATAATTTAAGCGCCAATAGAGAAATGCTTATCAATGGTTTTCCAAGTATTTGTTCGGACAATATTTTTTTACTTTTTCTGTGCCACATATGGCCAATCTGTTGTTTTTTCTGTAGTTCCCCCTTGGCCCAGGGACTTAGGGCTTTAATTTCCAAACTTTATGAGCGAAACAAGTTTTGCATCCAAGTTTCAGGTCCCTAAAACCCCACCCCCATAAAGGTGCTTGCCCCCATGCTAAAATTGTTCTTGTGCATTAATTTGCAGGGGAAACTTTTTTTTTTCTCTATTTTTCTTGTGTATGGGGATCCTCTTCACGCAAGGCCTAATAAAGTATTTTTTGAGCCTACAAACAGAAAGAATGTTTCTGTTCTATTTGGCACTCCTTTTTATGGGTTGACGGGGCCCGAAAGTAATTTTTTCATATCAAGTTCCTTTTAGCCCAGGAAGTAAAGGCGATCAGACTAATCAACATTTTCGGCCCATTTTCGGAGTCCCTAGCACCCTCACCCCAAAATAAAATATCTGGTTCCCTTAGCCCAGTCAAAAATCCTTATAACCTTCAAGCAAATCGGAAAAATTATCCTTTGGCCCCATTTTGGCCAAATAGGCTATTTGGGCAAAGCTGCCCAAAATTAAAATTTTTCTTGTGCATTGGGATTTACTTGATCCAATGAAATGAGGATGCAAGTTTTCAGACGACCAGAAAAATATTTTTGGCAATTTTTGGACCCCTTTTACGGGAGAACCAATTAAATTTTCCACATTAGGTTCCCCTAAGCTCAATGACTTTCGGCTGAGAGCTATAAGCTGGCAAACCAGTTTTATACCTATTTCAGGGTGCCTTAACAACGTTTTCCCTCCCAACAAATTATCAAGTCCCCTTTACTCAGGCAACAAAACGTGAATGTTTCAAGCCAGCCAGAAAAATGGTTTTTCGGGCTATGTTCAGGCCCAACATTTGGTGTGCTCATACGCCAGCTAAAAGAAAAATTCAGACATTAATATTCCCATTTTTTGGTGACCAATGTTTTGTTCTCAATTTTACCTAGCTCAGTAGGTCCTCTAGGATACAGGGTGACTTTAGGATATAAGCTACAAGCCAATAAAAACAAGACTCCTTTTTTGATTCTCATGACTTTGACCCCATTTGTGGGAATCCAAGCCTCCAAACTAAAAAAGAATTATGTATGCTAGATCTCACTTGAAAAAAAATTGGGCTTTTTAGACCCTTTTCTGGTTCATTTTTTGGTACCAAATATTTAGTTTCTATTTTTCCTTCTACAGTGAGGTTCCCTTAGCCCAAAGACTGAAGGGCTATAAGCTTAGAGTCGATTGAAAAAACAAATCTTTTTCTATTACTTTTGGGCTCAATTTTCAGGGGACCCGCGTCCAAAAATAAAATTTCCTTTTTGTATATTTGTTTGTTCTTGGCCCAAGGACTTACGACTGTTGGCTCAAAATCGATTATATCCAAACCAATTTTAAGCTTAATTCCAGCTACCACATCCCCCCTTCTCATACCAAAATGTCTTCCCCTTGTGGCTCTGATTTCCAACTAATTGGTGACTCAGGATTTAACAAACCCCATTTTCAAACAGTTCGTGGTAACGAACTGTAAGTAAGGAGTGACCCGGCTCAATAGTAACCGATACTCTAAAAGACAGAATTTGGATACAAATAGATATATAAAAAGAATTGTATTTTTATGCTGATTTCAAATATATAAGTTTAGTCTTGCCTATCAATGGTTATGAGCCTGAGAAAATTTGCTTTATTTTCGAAAAAAAACGAGAAACGCCCTCTAAAAGTAATAGAATATTAATGAAAATCACACCGTCAGATTCAGCGTATTCAAGAACCCTATTGTAGAGGTTTCAGGCTTTTATCTGCAGAAATGTTGAATTTTGTATTTTCTTTTTTTTTTGCCAGAAGAAAGATCACGGATGCGTGTTTATTTGTTTTTTATTGCTTTATTTTCCCAGGGATGATCTTTTCGACCAAGTGGTCCTAAAATATCCCAAGAGGGCTCATTAGAACGGAAATTAAAAGTTCTAGTGCCATTTTTAAGTGACCAAAAATATCGGAGGTCAACTATGCCCCCTCCCCCACTCCTTTTCCCCCCAAAATCGTCCAATTAAAATTTTTAGATTTTTGAGCCATTTTGTTCATGATTGTTGAAACGCCCAATAACTATGCCTTTGGATCTTATTATAAAACCTATTTGTAAACAGCCGACCATTCGCAAAATTTACAGCCCTTATCCCAGAAGCTGCAAGGATCAAGTTATCCTCTAAAGTCTATTTATTCACTATTTAATCTGTTTTGAATAAGTGGTTATCTCGAAATTTTTATCCAATATCGTTGGGGGTAAAGAGGGTGGACAGGTAGTAAGTAGGGCGCAGAAGGAGCAATGACCACCCTCCTATCATTCTAACTCAGAACGCTTAATTTCCAGTTTAATGCGTTGCCTTTCAAGTTTCAGCAATCAGCTTTTCCATAAAAAGCGATCGGAGGAAAGAAAAATGATAATTAAATAGTACATGGGAGTTGCAGAGCTTTTACTTACGCATCAGTAGAGTACTCAGATAATCTAGTTGTTAGAGCCCTATTGGCAGGGGCGTCCCGAGGGGGTGGGAGGGGTGCGCTGCCCCTCCAAACTTTTTGGCATTCGGTAAAATTTTCGCCGGAGGCAAAAATTTCGGCAGAAATTTTGCAAAATCGGCCGAAATTTATCAAAATTCTTGATTTCTGCAAAAAATTTGGCATAAATCAGGTAGCGATTCGGTATTATTTACGAAGATCCCCCCCCATTAAAATGAGCCTCAGGACGCCCCTGCCTATTGGTCCAACTCCCCTTGGGAGAGGTAAAAAAGAAATAAGTTGAAATTTTTTAATTGAAGTGCTTTTCTTGAAGGTTTCATTTTTTGCGTTATTCATTTTAGCTTTTATCAAGAGCAATTCTACTAAAAGACAGTGTTGACATCAATTCATGTCTATATTTGCATGAGAATTGTTCTATTTTCCGCTGACTTTCTCTCAATTCCATCAAATTTCATGACATTTTTCCACATCTCATTCCATCCAAGTGGATTTCTCTCTGTGACTGAGTCTGATTGCAATGCGAGAAAGAAAAGAATATCTCTTGATTGACTTAGATATATTCCTCAAATGGATAATGAATGGAAATATATAGCTTATTCTCAAAATATAATTGTAGGCCTACAGATTTTCCAAAAATAATGAGAATAGATTTGTTTTAGTGGTGACGCATAATATATATTGGTGACGTATAAAGTATGATTCTGATGACGATTAAATAAAAACAGACGACTTTTTTCAAGAAAGTAAGAAACAACCTTAAAGCTTAAAACGAATAGAAATTATTACGCATTTAAGGGGGATCGCTCTCTCCTCAACACCTCGCTCTTCACGCTCAAGTTTTTTAGCACTTCCAGAAAATCTTCTTATTGTTCTAAATAAACGACACTTTTGTTTCAGGTCTTAAATAATTGCGACAAAATTCAAAATTTGTGAGTAAAGAGTGAGGTTTTGAGGAGGGAACAGCTCTCCTCATATGCGTAATAATTTCTGTTCGTTTTAAGGTTTAAAGTTGTCCCTTATTTTCAGTTAAAGAAACTTGTTTTTTTTTTAATAAAATTTCCATTTTTTGTAAATAGTGCTAGAAAATACGGTTCCAAATTCACGGTTAAATCCCCCTCTCCAGTTATAGCTCCCTTTTCAAGAGTCAAAGGTGATGGGAGGGCAGCTAGCTTCCCCCCTCTCCGTACCCTCTTTTCCCCAAATGCATCCGATCGAAATTTTGAGGTAGCCATATTGTTCAAAATAGTCCAAAGGTCAAACAACTATACCTCTGAGATCGACACACCCCCCCCACATCCCCCAAGGCAAGAGCTGTAAGTTATGCAAGGTGTCCATTGTTAACCTATAAGGTTTTTTGGAAGGGATGGTCGTATAAACTTTGGAGGGGGTTCATTCGATTGGAAATCTAAAGTTCGACTGTCCTTTTTAAGAGTCAAAAGTAATCAGATGGTAGCCTGCCCCCCCCCTCTCCCGCCCTTTTTCACCGAATGTATCTGATCAAAATTTTGAAATAGCCATTTTGTTCAAAACTGTCCAAAATCAAATAACAATAACTCAGGAGTTGACAAATTCTCCAAAGCCCTAGGGGCAAGACCTGTAACATATGCAAATTGCCCATTGTTAGAATTTAAAGTTTTTATGGGAGGGGTGGTTGTATTAACTTTGGAGTGGGTTCATTCGATTGGAAATTAAAAAATCTAGTTCCTTTTTTAAGAGTCAAGAGTGATCAAAAGACAACCAGCCTCCCTCCAGTCCCTTTTCCCCGAATATATCTGGTCAAAATATTGTGATAGCTATTTTGTTCAAAATAGTCCAAAGGACAAATAACAATTCTTCCAGGGTTGCAACTCCTCCCCCAAGACCCCGGGACAAGGGTTGTAAGTTATGCAAGTTGCTTATTGTTACTTTGAGGCTTTGTTTACTTTGCTACTTTGTTTACTTTGATACTTTCTTTACTTTGATACTTATTAATCAGATATTGTTACTTTGATACTAGCTTTGATGCTTTGATGAAACTTTGATATTGAAAAAAAAAATTCATTTTGAAATACGGAAAGTTGAAAAACTTGATACTTTAGCAAACCAAACAGAAATGAAATTTTAGAAAAATCCAAAAAATGAACATTTTCAAAGAAAAGTAAAGGCCAATTTAAACTTATAATCAGCAGATATATAAACCTATAATAATTAAAACTCAAAACGACCAGAAATTACTATTAAATAATGAACGAAACCAAACACGAACAGAAATTAGATAAACAATCATAGTGAACTAACATACGACAGGTATTAATATAAATGAATAAATAAATCTTAAAACGATTAAAACTTAAACTGAATATCCCAATCAAGCTTAAAACAAACAAAAATAACTAAAACAAGAGTTTGGCTACTGCCCCCTTCCTGAACTGTGGAAGCCTAAAGCCTACTGCGTCATTCGCGCTTTACTGAAAGCAATATGTGTCTTGGACAGTCTTGGAAATAATTAACAAAAGTAAGCCGAATATTTGATATTTAATGATATTAATTGTTGAAAGCTCATCAGTTCAAGATTTCATTTCATCGTAATTTTGTTTTTATTTTTAATGTTGTTATAAGTAGGCCTAGAAAAGAAAACATTTGTAATATAATTCGTTCTCAGTAAAGCGCCAATGACAAAGTAGGCCTTACTACTACTACTACTACTAACAACTCACCGCAGAACCAAGCCGCCTGAGGCCAACACAGCTACGCACGCTCCTCCTCCACCCCAATCTATTCAAAGCCTCCCTTTTTACACCTGCCCACGAAGTTCCGATTAACTTTGAATCTTTCTTTATGACGTCCTCCCACCCCAGACGGGGACGACCTGCTTTCCGTTTAGCCCTAGATGGTTGGCCGAAAAGAACAATCTTCGGCAATCTGTCATCCTTCATCCGCACAACGTGCCCTAGCCACCTCAACCTTTCTTTCATTATAGCCCTAGAGAGCGGTATTGAACCACATTTTTCGTATAGCCTATTGTTTGAAATACGGTCAGTCAGCCGGGCACCCAGAACAATCCTTAAGCAATTTCTCTGGAAAACATCTAGCAAATCTTCCTCCGCTTTTCGGAGCGTCCATGCTTCAGAGCCATATTGACCACTGTCATCACTGTAGCTTCTAATATTCTAATCTTGGTTTGCAGACTTATCTTCATATTCTTCCAGACTTTTTTTAACTGTGAAAAAACACCCTGAGCCTTGGCTATTCTATATTTAACATCTTCACTGCCCCCACCATCTTTACTAATAATACTACCAAGGTAAGTGAAGCTGCCCACCTGATCAATCTTTTCATTACCCAACGTCACCTTTTCATCTTCACTTATTCCTAGCCTTAGTGACTTAGTCTTCCTAACATTAATTTTCAAACTAATTCTAGCACCCTGAACTCGCAAAACCTCTAAAACTTCATTCATTTTGCTCAGACTTTCATCTAGGATGCTTAAATCATCAGCATAATCCAAGTCCAGGAGACTATTTCCTCCCCATTTGATTCCGTGGTCTCCCATTGCCTTTCCTGTGCTCCTTAAAACAAAGTCCATCAAAATAATCCATATAAAGGGGGATAGAACACAACCCTGCTAATCACTCCTGACTAATCACTTTAATGTATTTGTCTGGTATACCATACAAGGATAAAACCTTTACTAAAGCTCTTCTATCAACAGAATCGAACGCTTGCTCATAATCTATAAAACTGAGGACCAAAGGTGTTTGACAACTCAGGCACTTCTCAATTATTAACCTAAGAGTGAAAATTTGGTCGACACATCCTCTACCTTTTCTAAAACCGCACTGCTCTTCTCTTAAAACTTTGTCTACGGCATCTCTCAGTCTAAAAAGTATCATATTACTAAGTAATTTACTACCTACAGAGACCAGACTAATGCCTCGATAACTACCACACTCACTTTTATCACCTTTCTTATAAAGTGGCTTAATTAAGGTTTTCCTAAAATCGTTAGACACTTCCCCTTTTTCAAAAATCATATTCATAATCTTCAGTAGCTTATTTCTAACCTCAGAGCCACCATATTTAAGAAACTCATTTACCACCCTATCAGCACCTGGAGCCTTATTGTTCTTTAATCCTTTTAGCACTGTTGCTAATTCCTCCTCACAAAACAAATCTTCCTTCACATCCAAGGTATCACAAACTTTTTCATTTTCCTCTATATTTTTTCCTGCAACTCTATCTCGGTTAAGCAAATTCTCAAAATGTTCGGCCCATCTCTCTTTAGTTTTTTTCTTATCGCTAATTGCGACCCCATTTCTATCTTTAACTGGGCCAAGTCCGGATTGACTACTCCCTCTCAATTTGTTAACGTGCCAGTACAATATTTTACTATTATGCCGTCTAGCTGCATCTTCCAGATCCTCGGCAATTTTATCCATGGCCTCCACTTCACACCTCCTTAGTTCATATTTTAATGCTTTCTCCACTTTCTTTACATTCTTTTGTTTTCACACGATCTATCACTCAGATAGTTCTTGTGCAAGTCCTTTCTCCTTTCTATTAAACATAAAGCTTTTTCACTAATATTCTTAGCTGCAGTTCTAGCTTTCTTCCCTAATACACATTCAGCAACTTCACAAGTTACTTTTCTAAAATTATTCCAACCATCTTCCACATTATCAAATTTTAAACTCTCAAGTTTAGTATTCAACTGTTCCTGGACAGTTTCTCTCAAATTCTCATCCTAGAGTCTACCAACATCATAACTTCCCGGGAGGTAGTTACCCTTCCGATATTTCAGCTTTAAATTAACCCTTGACACTACTAGATTGGTATCTTTACTTTTAACATCAATAACAACACTCCTATATACCCTAGTATCTTGTATTGATCCTGCCAGTCTTCGGTTTACTATAACATAATCAGTAAGGTTTGCTGTCTTACCATCACGTGAATACCATGTTAACTTATGAGCCATTTTATGACCAAACACCGTATTGGTTATAACTAGATTGTTATACCTACAAAATTGCAAAAGTCTGTATCCATTACTGTTTTCTTTTCCTACACCAAATTTACCTAGGCTGGGATACCATCTATCCCTATTTCTAACAACCTGGGCATTGAAATCTCCCAGTAATAACATCATATTTCTACCTGGGACCCTGTCTATTTGCTCCTGTAACTGTAAGTAATATTCATCTGAGTCACTAGTAGTAGGAAAGGCAAAATATCTCCGGATTACACTTAATTTATGCATGTTTTTATGGTTTTTGTCTCTGAGAATGAAAAAACAGGATTTTTCTCACTTTGATGTATTTTCAAGGTCAATTTATTTGTTGTTTTCAAGTGTATTGTCTCCGGGGCGAAGTCTGCACATGCGCATTAACGGTGGGGGAAATGTATTGATCTATAACTCATGATGGGGCACCATATATGGAAATAGACTGCCTAGGGAAAATGGATTTCTGAGAAATTGATTGCGTAATCGAAGGGGAAGTGGATTTCCGAGAAATTGATTGCGTAATCGATTGGGAATTGTATTGATCCGATAACGGGAAACAAATCACGTGTCTCCTTCTAAGCCAATCAGAGGATTGGTTACATATTAGTGGGAGAGGATTGCAGGGAATATAAGGAAAGGATTTTTGCTATAGTTTTTATTAGTCTGTGAATAGAATTCAAAGGAGTGAGAAGAACAGTTTGACTTTACTCATTTGGACATATATTTATGTTGATGATGACGAGTGGAATGTTTACCCTATTAGAAGTTGATAGTGGAGTGATGGCAATAATACAAGAGCACCAAACATTGCGGTGGAGTTGATGGCAATAATACAAGAGCACCAAACATTGCGGTGGAAATCACGAGAGCATCACGACTTTGTCTGGAATGGGATGAAGTATATGCAAGCTATGTGATATCCTTGAGCAAATTTAAAATGGAGGATCAAGTATGTTTCGCTGCAAAAGTTGATATAGCACATGTGAATAGACTTCAATGTGCTTTAAGTGCATTAGTGAAACATATCGAAGACAATAAACTGTATCGCTAATTGTACATGCTTAGTATTATTGTTGTAATTATTCAATAAAATTGTTTCGAAATCGAAAATGTTCCCTTTCTTTTTGTCAGGTTAGAATGCTAGGGCTAACGATTCATGGTCAGTCTAGAGTCAGCAGTCAGAGTGAAAGGATTGAAAAATGAATAAATTTGAGAAAGAGAGAATTAGTTCGAATCTAGTGTTTATGGAAAAACATTTGATTTTGGATGATGATTTTCTCGAGTTATCTCTTCAACGCAGGATATTCTCTCAGGGAACACTTGACAATATAATGAAAACTGATTCCCCCCATTGGACTATTGTATGAAGATTTGTCGATGTGACTCAAATGCTTATACTCAATTTATTGATATATTAATTGGAACAAAGCAGAATCATATCGTGGATACGCTTTTGAAAACATTGCCAATGGATTCAATGTAGATGGCTCCCCCACCATTCGAAAGAGGTGACGTCACAGAGTTACTCCTCTCCCATTCCTCCACCTTGAATTTATCCGTCGACAGGGACGATCAGTTTCATTTTAGCTGTGAGAGAGTCAAGTGACATTGGAAACCAAAAAAAATGTTTTATACATGTCCATTATGCATGTACACTCTTGGCAGTTGGAGTCAATGTGAGAATTGTACAATTATTGATGACTATGGTGAAAAGTGCAAATTATGTAATCCTTGTAAATTACATAGAGGCTATGCAGTACAAATTAAAGGATGTAATTCATGTCTTGAGGAGATTTGTGACTCTCACCCTAGAGGACATCTGTGCTCCAATTGTCACTATGATAAATGTGATCAGTGGGAGAATACTTATCCCGCTATGATTGGAAAGAATCCCAAACGTGATTTTAGTTTATTTCTACGAGATTGGTATCGTCGTGGATTTAAATTATTCTGGGAGGAGGAGTCAGGTCTACGATTCAACTGTTGGGGTAACAAGACAATTTGGTTTCTACGTCATCGTTGTGACGACACTGCCTATTATGACTATAAACCAAGTGATTTTTATTTGGCAGTTACCGAATGTGACTCACCATTTGAAAACACTGTATGTAATATTGCTTCAAATAGACAGATTGAAACTCGTGAATTTCATAATACGAATACAAATAGTATCATTGACTATACAAAGAGATATGACAAGAGTGAAGTTACATTATACTGTAGAAAATGTGACCCTGACTTTGCAGCCAATCAAGATCAATATAAAGTGAATCCAAATGATTTACCAGCATTAGTGGTTCACGACAGTTGCCTATACACCGATGAAGAAATCTAAATTGAAGATTTAAAGACATTGTTGTATATATATATATATATATATATATATATAGATATATATATATATATATATATATATGCATTATTAAAACAATTCACAAACATTTTTTAAGCACTTTACTCTTAGGGCACTTAAATTTATACTGTACAGGTCTGAGAGGATATTTTCCACTAGAAAGTCGTTCAGACGTGGATTGTCACCATAAATGTGGAGAAACTGCTTGTAAGTATAGCCGCGACATCGGAACACAAAATATAGTAGTGCATGGAAGCCACAATTTTTAGTCGTCAGCTCCTGCACCCTCTTCCGATTTTGAATGATAGTTTTCCCACTGCTCTCAATATAGTTGCTGATGTGGGGTGTGTAGAATGTATAGGTTAGACCAAGAGGATCAAAAAATTCAATCGTCTTCATTGTTTGAAAGATGCACAGCCAATGACCCGTCAGCACAGTCGACGGACTGCTATTAACAATAATTAAGCCATTGTTAGCACTTTGAATTTTTCCAAGAAAGTCTGAGGGCAGACAATAGGATTTGTACTGGGACATATAGGGATCCATATTAAATACATTGATTATTTGACTGGTGTTCATGATGCCAAGTCTAGTAGAACACTGCCTTCGGGAGTGATTTCCCAATAGGTTTCATATTGATTTAGTGAGATTAGTGCAATACTCTCAGCCAATGGGTCGGCAAATGTACACTCTAAACGCACACTCCCCGTACGTACTATACTCATATCCTGTGTGCCAGACAAATCCAGTACAATGATACCACGTGTTTTAGCAAACATTTCTTCGGTTATACCATTTTCAAATAATTGCGAATCGTGATCTAGGGTTTGCATGGTCAACTCATACAATGTTCTATAGGATTTATCAAAAGATAGATTGTAGAGTGGGATACCGTTTACTTTTCACACAAGAGTTGAAAGTCCAAACATTTCAAATTTATATGGACATCCAGTCCACGATCCTATTGCACTGGCGCTTTTTACAAATGTCAAAGCGAGTTTTGACGGAATTTCGCCATTGATAAAGGATGAGTCGGTGAAGGTGCGTGACCCCATGGACTATATGACGTTGATTGGTGATTGTATGAGGAACAAGTAGTTTAATATTATTTCCATTGGCTCTCAGTTTTTCCACTGCCAAAGCAACAGAACTCATGACTTGTTGTTTGCGTACATGAAGTATTGCCGAGGTGAGGGAGAGAGTCACATCAGGATTGGCAGCAAGTTCTTTTCTCAATATGAAATTGGATGGTGCAAGCGTTAGTTTTATATCCACTTTAACATTGGGTGGTAGCCATTGGGGTATATTAAATATTTCATGATATATTTTTCCAACTAGATGTAATTCGCTAGTTGTAGCATTTTTAAGTGCATCTGTACTATCAGTATTAGTAATATATTCATATCCAATGGAGGTGCCTCTCAATTCCTTGTATGACTTGGGTGTCATCAACATGAATTGCATATAGCTTGTATAATTTGAGAGATTGTTGCTTGTGCTCACCAGCGTGCCATTGATGTAGACACTGATTTGACGAAATAAATTATGTAATATACAATGTTCATAGGATATTCCATCGGCCCGAATTGGCAATGTATTATCGGATTTCCGGACTTTCATTTGTAAATCTATAAATGTCGAAGACATGTCCACAAAGTAGTCTTCATTGGAATAAATTTGAAAGTGGATATTATCAGAGAGGGGTTGTTGTGGATAAAATTGTTCATAGTATCCATGCTTGACACTCACATCAACATTTTCTGCATTGAATAGATTCAAGATGAGGTGATTGAAGGTTGAGAATCCTTATGCGGTAGGTAGGAAATCTTAGGAAAAGAAATCTAGTTTCGATCTAACAATTCTCTTCCTGGGGCTTCTTCTTCTGTTTACGTGTCGGCTTTTTCCTTCTTTTCTTTGACAAGAGTGGTGATGTCTTTCGTTTCTGACCTGAGTAGAGACTGATGAGTGATGCTGTGTTTCTCGACCTTTTTAAACCTTTTCCATTTGTTTTAATCTCTCGCCAAGGGTTCGCGCATTGGACCTGAGATTTTCCAAAGCACTTTTTTTAAAATCCTTGCCAGAGCCCCAATGTATAGTGTGGAGGATGCAAAATCTGTCGCAGCCGGTACAAGATATTTTCTAGCCAGAGGTAGTGCAGAGCGAAACAGCTTAGCAAACCAACTGCCAAGACCGTAGCCAGACATTGACGAGCGACCTTTGTAATAGTCCATTCCATTGCCCTGTTGTCTTGGGCCAAGAGTATTAACATAGCAGTCAATATCAGGACAAATGAATACCACTTTTCTATTAGACATCTTGTTGTTGTTGAACGATGGGCCGAAAATGGCATGTAATCACAGCCAAACCTTTTGAAATTGCTAGAGGATCACCCAATTCAGTTCGTAGTGTTAACTGACAGAGTTCCAAATAGGAAGTGTTTACGGGAATATATTGAAGATGCTTTATATTGTAGTGGTGAATATGTTCTTGATTGGGTTTTCGTTCAAGAACTCGTAGGAGGGGAACATTTGAATTAACAACCCGAGATGTTTCCACAAATGAAGCGTAGAGAAATATACAAGTATCCGTGGAGAAGGCAGGCGGGTAGTCAGCAAAAATGAAATTAGTGTTTCTGGCACTTTTACCATGATTATATTGAGCTTAAAGCCAAGAACATCCTTTAGGCTATCATTGAGAATAACCTTATCATCGGCAATAGGTGAACTAATATAGATCTTACCCTCCTCCTTTGAATAGTTGAAATGAAAAGCTCCTTTTTTACGAGCGGAAATTCTTTTATTAATAGAACGACATAAATCATTCATACAGGTGAGTTCCACGTAGGGTAATTCAATATATGGATAATTCATCCAATTGATTTTTTGAATTTGTTCTTGATCACCTGAGGGTGGTGGCGGCCAATCATAGGGTCTAATTTTTATATCATATTTACGATCTTTTCTCACGATGTCGTAGGTATTTTTGAGAATACAGTCGACAAGAGCCACTTCATACACGCCCTTGAATTTGATGGTGGGAGAGAGTTTTGTCCGAAAATCACTTGTTCTATTCAAGTCATTGTAGAGAGGATCAGAAACATTGGACATGAAAGTCACATAGAAATCATTGGGCATTGTTAATGTCTTCAGCACTGACCCAAGAATCAAAATTAGAGTTGTATCCTAGCCAGCGAACAAGCAACTGTCTCTTGCCCCTACGAGTACGAATCTTTAATATCTTTTCAATTTGATAAATTTCACTAGTGTTTCTAACTTTTTGCAGTTCATATTCATGAAAAACCGCCGAGAATCTCATCATCTTTGGTGTCTCGCAGTCGATATGGCGTGGGTTCGGTGTCCAGGATTTTGGACACTTTAAAAAGTTCGGTGCTCCATAAATAATTCCCCTTTTCAAAAATATTGGTGGTTCTAATAATTCGAACAGTATCACCAACATTGAATTTCTTCTTCACATTTTTTTTTCTTTTTTACCATTGGAGTATTGCTTTAGAAAAGCATCAAATATATTTTCACTGTAATGAACTTCCCGAGGGCTTGAGTTGGACAGAGATCGATGAGGTCGATGGTTGTATATCCGCATGATTTTATCTAAATCATGAATAAAAGCAGATGTATTTTTCAGTGTACAATACCTTCAAATTAATAGACGAATCGTTCTTATTAATCGTTCAGCCAATGCAGCCTTTATCGGGCTGCGACTATGATAAAGTGTTGTATTATATTTCAATAGAACCTTTGCTCATGGGGATTAACAAATTCGCTACCACGATCCGATTGAATTTTTCTATAGCAATCCTGTTCAAGAATACTTTCAATGGCCTGAGGAACTTCAACACCTCTCTTTGACCGTAATGGAATGGCATAGGCATAGCGACTAAAGACACTGATTGCCACCAGAATATATTTGTAGGGTGCATTGTGACACCGTTGAATTGCGTCCAAAGTTAAAAGATCCGTTTGCATTATATGCAGAGGGAAAAAGGCGTTAGTTTGTCGATATTGTTTGCCACGAAGCCTGTGATTCCGGTGCAGTGTGTAGCTCGGTTCATTCTCTAGATACTCTTTTGCTTTTTTTAATGTGCTGTCAGAGACAACTTTAGAAAGCGTTTGGGAGAACTTAAACTTCCCGCTTCACCAATATTTTCATAGACATGTTTCAGAACTTCATCCATTTTAAACGCAAACACGTAGTGTAATGTCCACTCCCCTTTTGCACACTGGAGGGTGAATCAATTCGTCTTCGCTTTTGACTAGCAGCCACAGGTGTTATAAAATCATTGCTGCTGCTGTTGCTAGTATTTTCAAATATTGAATCTTCTTCTTTTTTAAATGCTGTTGGTGCTGGTGTTGTTGGAGGACTATATTCTCTTAGTTTCTTTAGAATTTGCTTATTGCCAATAAGACTTTTGGGAAAGTTTGATGCATTTAGAAAGGTGTATAGATTATTGTCAAATGATAAAAGTCCTTTGCGATTCGTCACCATATCACAAATTAAATCAACTAGATTATAACTTTTTCCCTGAATTAGAATTCGTTTCCCTGTGCTATCGACTTGAACTTTATGTTCATCAGCAGTTTCCAACATGTGATAAGATAATACTCTTTTACTCTGTTCTCGATAGGTCACTGGCAATAGGTTTCAAATTTTCGATACAATTGAATTCAATTCCTTCTCCTTTGATTGCAGAGCTGCTGAATCTTGAGGAGATGTTTCCTGTTTAGAGGGATCGGTAACAGTGGCGGCGACGGTGGGTCTCTCACGATAAGGTTTATGTTTGTCCACACGTCGCAATGCATCTTGAAGTAAAAGCAGTTTTTTGTCATCGGCAATATTCTCATCATTAATGAATTTGCTTAGATTGTCTTCAAAATGTTCGACGGGCGAGAGGACAAGTTCAAATGGTGTCAATTTATAGGGTTTAGCCATTCTCTCTCTCTCTCTCTAGAGAAAACTGTTTACAAGTCCTGCAATTATTGGCAGTAAAAGTGTGAAAAAGCTACCGCCCGCTTGAAGGAGCCGTTTTCTTTTAAAAAATTTTCCCTTATTTTTGCAAGCCAAGGCACGTACAGTGGATTGATGTTGCTTTGTCTGTTGTCTAACACCTTCTGGCAGTTGAACATTGCCCTCAGTTAAATTTAAACAAAGTTCAGATATTAGATTAATGAAGTCATTGTTAACACCAAGCTTGAGTATAGCCTTCCTGAGTGGAGGTTTTGAAGTGCCTAAAACGGAAAATAAATGCCGTTGTTCGTGTAGTTTCTGCAGTGTCATAATGCCAACTAATAGCCTTTTCTACTGTTCACCGGAAGATATACTGTAATTTCATTGTCGAAAATGTCGGTGACTACACGTAGATCCTCGGGCGTGCTCTGATTAAGATCCAGCAAAATGTAACCGTAGGGCTTATTAGTCGCCTGAGTGTACGCTGACAGCAGAAATTTAGGGGTGCCGGGGTATATTTGCTTATTGAGAGTTATTGGCGAGCTAGAATCACGAACAACTCGATAGATAATATAGATGGTGCAATTCAAAGCAAGGGTTCGCATACATTTGCTCTGATGAAACAGATTGTGTAGAACTAGGGTTATGGAAATCTGTTCATGATGAGAGCGAACGGTGAACAGTTGTAGCATTTCCTGTGAGAACTGTTCAATGGATTCAGCTAAATCATCAATAATCAGCCACGAGTTCGGTTCAATACTATTGAAAAAATCAAGTCCCCGTATGAATTGTATTGGTATGGTTGTGGCAATAGCTTTTATTTGATCATAGGACTCCTGCCAAATATTATAGCAATAATAAATTTTCTTTGGTTTTTCCAAAAACATTTTCTGACAATTTTGAATTATTTTAGCTAAATGTGTTGTTTTCCCCGACATTGATGGACCACACAGAAACGATCTGAAGGGTGTTTTAAATTGATACATGCTGCTGCTGTTGTTGACAACAGTCGGACTACAACTAACTGTAAATCATACGAGTCCAGTGAATAAGTAGTAGTAGTAGTAATAATTTTCCCATAGATCTATCTAGTACGTTAACAAGAACAACAAAAACAATATTTCATGGTCATTTATTCGACATGAAAACTCTATTTGTTCAACAAGAACAACGATAAAAATGATACTTTATGGACAACATTTATTATAAAAAAAATAAAAAAAACACTTTTGTTCAAACATGAACAGCAAGAACAACAACAACACTTATTGTCATAAAAAACACTTTTTGTCCAGCATCTTATTTTTGTACAAGAAAACACACACTATTTGTACAACACATGACAAAAAAACACTTGGAACACTTGGAACATAAACTTAAAAAAAAGCACAGTTGAACATTATGATTTAAAAGGCCCCCCCCCCCACCCCCCCTTCGGGGCCACGGGGCCGAAGGCCGGCTGCAGGCGGGACCCCCCCACCCCCTGGGAGCCGCGGGGGCGGCTGTGGGTGGGACCCCCCACTCCCGGGGCCGCGGTGGAAAAAACTGTATACAATAGTTGTCGTCATTACAGGTTAGGTTAGGTTAGTGGTTGGGTTAAGGTGGTTAGGTTAGTTAATTTATGAAAGGTTAGTGGTTAGTGGTTAGTGGTTAGGTTAATTTATCCAGACCAAGTTGATTGCGATAGTCTATGCATTCAACTCGGTCTTAAATAAGGTAGTTGCCATGTGGCAGTACACTTACACCATTCTCGAGCACACAGACTTTGTCGGATATACACGACATTGCATTCTTTTCCACTCTTACAGTATAATTTATATACTGTAGAGAGCGAATTGCAAGCACTTGTGCTCTCAGCACTAGGCTACTTTCTACACAGTCTCTGTACACGCTCATGTTGAAATTGCTCTTTACAAAATGTGTAGGCACCCCTTTACACGCCTGCTTTACATCCCCATTATGTGTTTCTACGCAATAAACTTTAGGACCCGGGGAGTGATATCAAATCACTCCCCGTCTCTGATTTTAACATTAGTAGCTGGTTGGGGGCTTAACGTTTCACCAACTCGGGGTAGAGGGATGGATTCTAGTTGGTGAAATCCATCCGCGAGCTGATGTGTTCCCCATTTTCTAAATCTCCCAATAAATCCTTGGTTTTTACCTTTAACAGCAGAGAATCTGTATCCCCATAGTAAACTTGAACCTCCCCCTCCCGTGGCCATTGCACCTTGCACACATTGTAAAAAACGACAACATGAGCTTTTTGGAAATTTCAAGTACTGAACTACCTCCTGCTATATTCTTGTTCAGTACCACATTTATCTTTTTCCTGTGTAGAAGAACCATGCCAGCCTCTATGCTCGTGAACGTTGTAAAATTGGGGTCGGCAATAATCCGTGCACACTCTTGAGGATCAGTCACGACGTCGCAGCGAGATCTGTTGCGTACGCTTTCACACATTTTGCCAAACGCTGAATTTAGAATGAGTTTGTACATTTCCTTCTCTACTTTACTGTTTGCCCAAGAGCGTTTATCAACAAAGGTGTCGATGAACGTCTTTAAGTATGGTTTCTGATTGAATTGCAGAACCCTATGTATTTTGGTGATCTTGAAACCATTGTTCACCATCTAGTGCAAAAGCACATGGCGAACAACGATATTCTCCTTAGGGTCCAAATCTGCAATCAGTTTTTGCTTAGAGGGGGTCCAGTGCATCCCCATATCCTCAACCAATGATCGATTATAGGGGCTCAGTGAGTCCCTGCTCACTGGTCGATTGATACAGGGAAAAACAAAATCTCTGACTGAATCATGAAGCGCCAGTGGAATATGCCCGTCAATTTCAAAAAACCATCCTTGTGGCCCATTGTCCTCGACGGTGATAATGTCGGGGAACTCACAAGGATTCTCAAGCCATTGATATTTACCACACGGCAAAGAGTAGTGAGACATTGCCGACGGGTACAATGAGTTCATGTCTAAGAACACTGCATTTGACTTTGCACCGCTGTTTTGTCCGTTCGGATCGGTTGACAAGACGCGATCCCCATGAAAAATATACCCACCCCTCATTGATCTTTCTACGAAAAGGTGTTGATCCACGTCGGTGGTTAAGCCTATTTCCTCCCTACTAATTTTTAAAATCAAGTCCATCACCAAATGTGGTGTGGAAAAATAATAGCCTATATGTAGTCCGAACTCTGAATAAATTTGGTCTGTGTTCTTGCAGACTATGTCTAACAGAGTTAAAACGTCACTGTCCAAGTACAGTCTACAATAATCCCACCCATTTTTACAATTCCCCTTAGACCACACCTTCTTGGCAAACTCATAGTCCTCGGCTGTGCATTCACTGTTGGTGAGTGAATTGTAGAAAGCTTCAATTGGAGGTAGTTTCACCTCGCTTAAGCGAGCACCAGAACAGTAATAGTCGTATGCGTATACACCTTTACAGGTCAATAGGTCATACATTTCACTGTCTGGAAAGTGCTGTTTAAGCAAAGGAAAACTATCAAAATTGTCACTTTTTTGCACTTGAATCAATTGACTCAATGCCTTGGGAAAAAAACTAAAAGAATCTAAAAATCTGATTTTATTCCAACACGTATGCCCATTATTTACTACCTGCCATTTCAACTCGAGAAGCACTAGCTTCTCGGCCGATTTGGGAATGATGTTATAGGTAAATGAATTATTTACCCATGGACTATCTACTCCTCCTCCCTCCCTGTGCATACGTGCCAGTGCCGGTAAAATAAATTTTAAATCATAATTTGAATTATGGATAAAAACTGGCATAAAAATCTGCTGGCTAACGTTTATGCTACACGATTGATGCGCTACCCCTCTAAAATTACCACCCCTAGAGGATATTCCTGCCACAAGTTATTACACAAGTTATGCTACAAGTTATTTTTGGTCTCTGACTTTCCCCTTCCCCCCTCTTTTCCCTTTAGTCTCCTTATCCCCCTCTTCAAACTCCCCCTTACAAACCCAACATATTTTTTGATTTTTAATCGCGAGACGATCCTCTGCAGACAACACTATAGGGTAATGCGTATTTCTCAAACGAGAAATAGCGCCATTAGCGGTGCAAATTAATTTAGTCAGTGCCTTGACCATGAACTCTCCCTTATCCAGTGTTTCAACTATTTCTAACAACTGCATGGTGTTAGAACTGTCTCTTTGGGCGTGGGCATAGGACACTGCAATAGCTTGATGTTCTTTGATTCGGTTTGGAAATCGAGGATCGTTTACTTCCACCAGCTTCGCTTCACAGTCCAACGAGATTTTGTTGCTCTGGAGGAGGGTGTTTTGGAAATTTTTGAAACGTAAAATGGCCCTATCCCCTGAAACCGTTTCCACTGACTGGTAGCCATGCCGTCTACAGTGCTTCACATGATCCCGTAGTTTTATATCGCTACGGAATCGAGACAGGCATTTCGGACAGTAGAAACATACCCTCCGCCCTTTTTACCCTTCCCCAGAACTCTAATGATGTCTGTAATTGGGTTAAAAATGGCAAATTGAATCGGCTAGGTCACTAGACGGTGGTGTGTACAACAACCAAACCCAGTGTTTGACCAATTCAATCAACGGACCCCTTACTGGGAACACCAACCCCTTCTTTTTTGAAGGAACCTCATCTTCAAATTCAGTTTCATACTGAGCCACAGTAACGCCGATATTTAAATGGGCATTGGCCCTTTCAAAAATATCAATAGACCTTAGCGTTACTGGGTATTTTCCCTCTACACAAGTGAAATCTACAATGGGAAAATTGGACCCCTCCTTCCCATGTACAGCCCAGTGATCTAAATTCGTCCTGGTAGCGTCACGTGCTAGAGGCTCGAATGCTGATATGAGGAAAGCGTACTTGAAACATTTTTGACCTGTTTCAAAACAATCCGCTGGACACCTTGACATCCTTCTAAATCAGAATTATATTTTAAAACTATTGCCTTTTCCCCATGCCCCCCTCTTAAAATAAAATCCTTCTTAAATTTACAGATATTAACACTTAAATTTTCAACATAAAGTACTACAGACCCGCTCCCATTTTTGTTATAATTCTCGAGTGCAATAATATGACCTATCCACTCGGAAAAAGCACCCTCGAAATTCTCTAAATTTGGATAGATCACACGCATCTCGGTATGTACAAAATGGTGGTAAACTTTACTTTTCCCTCATTTAAATAAAACACCTTTAAAACAATAGAAACCTTAATTGAATCCATACCCCCCCTCCCCACAACTGAATTTGGTTCTCCAGCAGTGCACGAATTCTATCTACATAGTCATGCACAATTTCTACGGGGTCAAACACAAAATTACCACACAAAAGCGAATTAAAAGGATCACCAAAAGTTGCAGTGTAGACAACTATTGTATTTAAGATTGTATTTGAGAGTTGAAACTCAGGGAATGATGCCCAACTGTGCTATTATCAACATTTAAAAGAAAATCGCTTAAAAAATTCTCAATATTGACATGAATTTCGTTAACAATACCATTCCAAGTTGAATTGTTTGAGGGCTCCATAGGCACGTCCTCTCCTTCTCCAACTGACGAGCAGGGGGGAGATGGCGAGTATGGAACTAGAGCAACCTATAAATGAAAAATAGCTTATTTTTAAAGTGTCTAAATCACCCTATTTTTAAAAAATTGGATTATTATTGCTTAAAAACACGCTTAGTAGTAGCATTTGATTAGTACACTACTCTAACTACTCTATATATTTTGAAAGTTCCAACTTAATATATGATATTTACAATCTAAAACTTGACATAGAAGGTTTTGATTTTGTTCAAACAACCCCTCCGAATTTCCACTATTTAATGCCCCCCTCCGACCTGGCCCAGCGGGCCCCGCAGCGCTTCCCGTGGCGGCCGCCCTCTCCCCTGTATACGATAATTGACCTGATTTAAAAAGGGGGGAACAATTTTTCTTTTAATATCTTTGACAGGCTTTGACTGACTGATCGACTGATGAAATGAGTCGATTGTTGGAAGACCGAATCCTTAAAACTATAATATTCAATCACGAAAAATAGCATTCTTCTTTGACTTAAAAGAATCTAGTCAATCTATGATCAGTAATTGACAACACTAGAAATTAACGAAAAATATTATTATGAGATAGCAACAGTTTATGGCTACAGTGGGCCAGAGAAAATAGGAAAGATTAGAAAAAAGAGTGGTTTTCTTTGAAAACAAAAAAAAACATTATATTTAGATATCTCTGAGGTAGGGAGGTGTGCAGAGAAATTTAAAACAATGGTTGGGTCGGGGGGTTAATATTTTAATATCTCAGAGACACACACACACACTTTTACAGCGTGATGAAAAATGGGTTTGTTGTTGTTTTTCGCATATTTCTATAAGTTAGGCAAAAAAAATGCTCACATTTTTATATCCCGGCTGTAGTTGAGTGCCTGAAGCCGCTGGCGAAGCATGTTGGAGGGCAACCTCCTGACCTTGTGTAGGTGGGACAACGATGTCATGGGCTTGAGGGGTTGGAGCACTGGGGCTTGCCATCATGTGTGCAGCCGTCCAATCTCTTTTCAGCTTTCTGACAGCGACATCAGGTTGAGCGACAGCTCCATGGTTATGGGCTTGCGTTGAGGATGTAGCTTGCACAGGCAGCGTTGATATTGAATAGCCAACCTCCCTTGCCCTCTTAGGTGGAGGGGGGGGGCAATACATTCTTCATAATTGTCCTTAAAAGAAGAGAAAAAAGTTAGTATTGAAATAATTTTCCCCTTTTTCACAGAAGAAAAATTAGTAACCCCCAGCCATAATTTTGTCTAGAAAGCATTTATCACAAAGAAGTCCCCCTCATCAGCATTTTCAGTAAAGCAAAAGGTAAAATTTGCGAGAAATGCTTCTTTTTACCTTGTTGAGAAAAAAATTAAATACACAACTTGTGAGAAATAAAAGCCCGAAAAGCGTATAAATTCTATTTTTGTCATTTAGAAAATGAATTAAAAAAACTATCATTATTCTTTAGGGGCCAAAAGCTGCATCAAATCCAAGCCAGTGATTTAAAATCTAGATATCAAAAATAGCCAACCTGATAAATATGCGGATAAATAAAAGCTAACCAAACACTAAACTTCAGGGTTATATATATATATATATATATATATATATATATATATATATATATATATATATATATATATTTATAGGAATGACTACATTAGTTTTCATGTCAAAGGGTATACATGTCTTCACAATGAATCCATCCCCTTGTGGTTAACGGGGGGGGGGAGGGAACAGTTTATTTTCACCTTGCAGCGAAGCTGCTAGAAGCGAGGTATTGTAACCCTAAACCCCCCCCCCTCATATAAACACTGAGTACTCAAAATGAAAAACAAATACTATATGAAACTATTTATCATAACTGTCACCAGCTCCCCTTGCAATTTATAAGATTTACCCTATCGCTAATTCGACTGGAAAAAAAGTGTCTTCTGTGAAACCTACAAAAATCTTAATCCCCTGGTTTCGTAGATACCGGATGACCATTGACAGGATGCGATAATTAACCGATATTTAAATCTTTGCGGAACTGATAAAAGATAGGGTGACGGCTTAAATGGAAACGGTATATTAATAGCTGACAGAAGTCAGTTGTCACTTTAGATCACAATACAGAAAGAAAGAATTTATCGAAAAAGAAAATTATTTCCAATGAAAGAATTAAAGTTGTAAACAGTGGGGGGTTTACACGGTAAAAAAGAGCATATTTTATAGTCTTCTAACGACTATAAAGATAGTATGGCGGAGTTTGTATAAGAGTGGGAGGGGGGGGATTTACCTGAATATACTGGAGGGTGACCAAGGAAAATAATTTTATTTTGAAAATAAAAAATGAAAATGTACTAAAACAGAACTCACGTTGTAAATTGAGGTTGCCAAGGCTTCTAACTCATCAATAATATTCATTGTTATATCCTTAGTGTCACAGCGACCCTCTGATTGGCTTAGAATGAGATGTAACCTACTCTCTGATTGGTTTAGAAGGAGACACGTGATCCTGTTTCCCATTCCTGAATCATAACATTCTCCCTAGCGTACACCTGGACGAACAACAACAACAAATCAATTGACCTTGGAAATTTAGTTCCCCTAGTCGACTCCTGAATCAATACATTCCCCTAGCGTACACCTGGACGAACAACAACAACAAATCAATTGACCTTGGAAATTTAGTTCCCCTAGTCGACTCCTGAATCAATACATTCCCCCTAGCGTACACCTGGACGAACAACAACAACAATAACAAATAAATCGACCTTAAGAATACATCAAAGTGAGAAAAATCCTGTTTTTCATTCTCAGTGACAAAAACCATAAAAACATGCATAAATTATGTGTAATCCGGAGATATTATACCCTTCCTACTACTAGTATCTCCGTCAGTCGGTTCTACAGGGGCGTATACTACTATAACTGATACCCTGATATACAGTTCTGTGAGATATTGTTGGAAAAGAACCTGAAAGTTCTATCAGCGTCAGTGTTTAAGATAATGGGAAGCAAGGCCGTATCCAATATTTTCTTCGGGTGGTTTTAACCCTTATATGGTCTTTTTGTTAGAGGGGCGAAGTTTATAACAAGCTTTACAGAACGCATCAAAAATGGGTTGTATGTATTTTTTTTACTTTTGTAGAAGTCAAAAAAAATTTCGGGTGGGGGTTCAAACCCCCCCCCCCCCAATGGATACGATTTTGATAGGAAGGTAAGCTAAAAGGTAAGGAAAATAATATGCCACTGGACTTTATACTTCCTAACCGTGATGCTGATCTCCGTTTCATGGCCCTTCTTCCAAGAAGTACAATATGGGCTTAGGGCCCGTCATCTTGTGCTTTCACACACCTTTCCTGTTTACCTTGCTCATATTTTTCCAGATACCCATTTAGATCTGGGTCGAATGTGGCTGAGCTTACAAGTTCCACCACTGACCTCTGTTCCAAACCAAAAAAAACAGCGACACCAAGATTTGAAGACCTGTCCTCAAAGACAACCCCTGTCGAACCTCTGTCCTTGATGGGAAGGTCATTTATTAAATTAGGAGTAATTTCAGGTTCAATGAGTATACAAGACATGACAACTAAGCCTACATTGCCAAAACGACCTGCTGATCCCCAGCTCGATAAAGACTCAAATTTAGTGTCGAAATTGTTAGCAGCTACACCTTTGTATTTATACCATGGGAGCGTCGTTCCACCAGGATTCTTCAGTGGCATGCTTCGTCAGCTGTCAAGCAGTTTGGCAGCAAATGAACAAAAAAATAACTATGGCTTCACAGCTGAACATTCAGGTATATATGAACCACATATGTGCATAAGCTGCTAGACCCTTATATGGCGTACACGTGTTTTTTTTTTTTTTTTTTTTTTTTTTTTTTTTTTTTTTTTTTTTTTTTTTTTTTTTTTTTTTTTTTTTTTTTTGTGTGTGTGTTTCTAAAATGAATTATAGCCTGCGTAACGGCTAAATCCTAGTAATTTTTTAAGTTTTTACTACTCACAAAAAAAATTCTTGAAGGGACCTAGTCCAGCTTTTTTCCCAAATTACACTGTTTAGTGGGGTAGAAACACCAATTACTGCCATTAGTTTATTGAGAACCCAAAAGTAAAGTTACCCTTATAATACCATTATAACCGTACTCTTATTGGGGCAATGGGCTTTTGTTATGTTCGGCATGTTTTTTTTTTATTTACTACATTTCTGGTACATTTTGGTATACCTAATATCTGCCTTAGTTTTATACCCAAATAGCCAAACTTTTTCCAGGCAGAATCCAGCTTTCTTTCCCCAGTTTACACTGTACAATTTGGGTAGGACTATAGCGGTCTAGCCCTTTTGGAATCGTTGGTGCACATATATTTGAGTTATTTTTAGTGCATTTTTTAATTTTGGTAAACCTCCAAAAATGTCTTGGTATATTTCTAAACGATCTGAAATAAATGCTGTAATTGACTTCAAATTACAGACAATAGAAATAGACTTTTAAATCTCCAAGGACATCAAAGCACAAGCATTTGTTTGTCCCCTAAACCTATCTTGGGTATTTTTGCGCATGGAAAACAGCCAATTTTTGGACGTTTCTTTTGGGTGTTGTAAACTAGGAAGTTTTTAGACAGTATCACATTTTTCCAGTGTTGCCACGTTAAACAGTGAAAATAAATGATCAAAACTAATCAATTAAGTTAAACAGCACTTTTTGTCATTAAAAATGACACATTAGCGATCTGTTGATCCTGAAAGAAAATTAAACCTTCAAAATGAGCCTACTCTTTCTTAAGATGTTTGGTTCCACATGTTTTTGCTTATTTTTGGCTGATTTTGATCAACGTTCCTTGTGTTAAAAATCTGGCACCCACTATTACCAAAAGCTGCATAACTGCATATAGTTGTCTTTTTTATCAAAAAAGAAATTTTGACTGTTGAACTTCTTTGAGAAACACATTGTTGTGCAAGTTCCCACTTGACCAATTCACACAATAAAATTTTGCTTTCACTGTCCTTGGTGCTTTCAGTTGCTTTTTAATGGCGAGAACTATTACTGTATAAAATGAAAATTTTTGAGGTCAGCTACACAATGTGTTCTGGTGAGGACAATATTAGTAGCCTATGTAAATATATAATGTACAAAAGCATATTTAAAAATAAAAATACAGTTTTAGAAAACGTTCAACAAAATTAATCCTCTGACCAAAGTATTAATAAGAAACTGGGAACTGCTTAAAATTCTTACATTCCTAACTTTTTATTTGATACTTTAGCTGCAGTCATAAACATAAAGGGCCATGAACTGAGAAATGATAAAAATTATGTTCCCCGGTTTATCCTACTGCTATAAAAACAGCGATCTTTATCTAGCTTTATTTTGTGGTTTAGCAGTCGAAGCAAAATATCTTACAAAAAGTCGTACAAGTTTAAAGTCTTATCTGGTTGGAGTAATTCAGATAAAGGGATCCAAAGAGTTTTAATTTGGGGTGGCAACATTACTAACAAAATGAGTTTTGCACTTGTTGATAGCGCTCATTTCTGAATTTGTGAGCGCTAAAAAATGAATCGGGATTGAAAAATAAAAAACATCAAATAATAATAGTACCACTGTAAACACGTTTCTACTGTTCAAATTTTTAGGGACAATTTTTTGTGTAGGCTCGGAGATGTTATTTATGAAGTATTTTTGCAATAAATTTTCGGATCGGTGAGTTTTGTTGTAAAATTCTAAGATGGGCCGGATTTGACAGAAAATGAAGACCTGAGAACAATTACACCCTCCAACAACTGTTGACAATACTTTTGCAACAACTCATGGAAACATGTTCGCTTATCTTCAAAATCTTACTAACAATTGGTCGAAAATCGATTAAAACACGCTTTATGTAAGTGTGCTGCACACCCAGTAGTTCAGAGAACTCGAGAAAAGTTTGACAATATATATGACAGTAGTAAGACCCTATAATAACACAATGTTATTAAATATACTCAGTTCAACCAACAGTCAATCCACTTTTTGCCCTTTGAAGCTTGCCTTTGTAAGGTGGCAATGTTAATTTAATTTAAAGAGGGTGCTTAGGATTTCCGATATGATTTTTTTGTGCTTTTTTTAGGCTGGTCTGCAAATTTTCCTCGAAGGTTCCGAATAATCCGAACTTGTAACTTAAGTAATCGTTAAAGAGTGGATGTTACACAAAGAAGCAATAGGCTACTGGTATTCCTCTACATGAACACAATTAATGCTAAAAGTCAGAATTCAAAGTCTAACAATTTAAAGTCAGAGATTGATATTGGGAGGGGGGCCTATAAAATACCTAAATACCTAATTAAGAAAAAATTTAATATGATTGGAATCGCTGTGATATCATACAATCACATTATTAATTGTGCTTCTTTATGCACATAATCAGAAAAATTTTGTATTGAAAATTACCCTTATTTGGTACCGTATGCTGGAAGAGTGAGAACCCTTATAAGGTCTTATAAAGTGTCTTTAGAATCCTTATAAGTGCTTATAAGGTACTCTTTTTTTGCAACACTTAAGATGTTTTTGTGGTTGCTTTTTCAGCCCTTTTGTTGGCAAAATCCAGATATTTAGGAATGAATAATCATCATTTACTCAGATATGTTATAAGAAGACGGGGGGCAATAAAAAAAGAAAAAAAAACAGAAAAAGAGGAAAATCTGTTGCAAGTGAAAACAAGGAAAAATGGAAATATTTCGGCCAAAACCTTTACTCAAGCATCACTAGTACAAAAAAGAATAAAACTATAGATTGAAGCCTACAAAGCAAACTGAAAAGACAAACCTAAAAAGTATATAAATAAAGAAAAAACAACATATGCTGACAAAGGAAACCGAAAAAAAAATCCGAGGATATTGAAGAGAAAACTAAATTTTTAGCGAAGGATTTATCAAAGACATCGTAGCAGCGCTGCCTAAACAAAGAGCAAAATGGCTTCCATGTCATGTTAATTTGTTTTCTCCAGGCCATTTCGTATGGAATAGCTTATCGAAAAAAGTTCAAATAGGGCTCATTAGAGTGGAGATTGGAAGTCCTAGTGCCTTCTTTAAACTCAAAAGCGATTTGAGGCACTCAGTCCCCTCTCTCCCTTTTTTTGCTACCTGGCTCCCCTTAACCCCAAAGGCATTCTATTAAAATTTTCAGATAGGCATTTAGCTCTAAGTAGCCGAAGGATCCAACATGAAATGACCCCACAGCCCCTGGGACAAGGGTCGTAAAGTATGTAGGTTTCTTATTGTTCACACATGAATTTTATAATGGGAAAGGGGTGTGTGTTTTATCCACGGTGTCCGATAAGCTTGAATCTTTTAGAGATCATTCTTTGGGCCAAGAACATTATATATTGTGTTGATAGTAAGGGGTGGGTCTTAAAGTTTTCAAAAAAAATATTTGTTTGTAATTGGTTATATTTCAATTAAGCTTTTGCGCGTCGTTGGCTAGGCTAAATTATTGTTCACTACGGCATAAGGGATCCAGTTGAACCTTTAACGGGTTGTTTTATGACCACGTCGATTTATAATTTTGAATTGAAGAGAATACAGTGGCAAATCGAATGATACTATGGATTCTGGTCAGAACCTCCTGGTTGAGGTTTTAGACCATTAAAAAACGATTGGCTATCTTATAATTTCCATTTTCTAGAAATTATTCCATTTCTGGAATAATTTTTCTATTCCATTATAATTTCCCTTTTCTGAAAATTATTCCATTTCTGGAATAATTATTCTATTCTGGAAATTTTATCCTCTTTGGTGAAAATTAATGTTTGATGCCACTATATGGCTGAAAACGCACTTCCTTACATGACCTCCTTTTCTAGTTAATATGGGCACTATATGTGGTGATTCCCATTCAAATCAGCCCTCTTTCACCATTTTACAATCCCTTGTCCGACAATGTCACCCCTGGTGGAAAAAAGGAGACGAATCAGTACTTCCCATGAAAAAAAGGGGATTTGGCATATTGTTCAATGTGGGGGGGGGGGGGTAATTCTATTGCATAGGGTTTTTATAAGATAACTTAATTTTTATAGAGACAACGTCCATTCAAAAGTACAGACAATACCTGATTGAAATATATGTTTAAAACACTGTTATATTCGAAAGAGCTGTAAATAGAATCCAGGCCAGAGAGTTCCTATGGAATTCTGAGTATGGGGAAAATAAAAGAGGGATTACTTTTAAAGTCAGGGCCTTATAGAGCCTGTTGTAGCCACAGGCAGATTTACATAGAAAAGGCTCACCCGCAGCTCTGAAGAAAGATTAAAGAGTTATAAAAATAGCATGGACTATGATCAAATGGAACTTTATTCAGCGTCCATTTGATACACCAGATAGCCTTCTTATGGAAAAAGTCTCCAGGTAGCTTTTTTCAACTTCTTTAAGAAGGGTTCAATCGTAAAGAAATATTAAATAAAAATATAACCACCCAAATTGACATTACTGGTGTTTAATGATACGAATATAATTTAGAATTGGGTCCGACGGACCAGAATCCCATGTAATATTATTAGATTTTTTAAGAAGTCAGCATATAGATGGGATGGTTATAGAAAGTTGAAGACTGGTTTCTCTTTTTATTCTGATGCTTTCAAGAATTGAGAATTTGAACGTTTCGTTTAATTTTTTTTCAATTTTGTTTATTTATATTTGGCCTACCGGCGTTGATAGTGTTGGGATTGCACTTTGATAAAATTGCGCTTGAGAATTTTATTTTTACCTTAAGCAGCGAAGATTTCAGCTCAGGTACAAATTCCTGAAAAATCTCTTGAAATTCCCTTCATCAAGCTCGGTCACTTTCCCTAAGATATTAAAGAAAGTTTTTCAAAGCGAATCTCTACTCTTAATTTTGGTAGCAAACCAGCAAAACGTTTTTTTTCTTTTGTTTAGACAGTAAATTGAAAAACTTTAATTAGCTCTTTCTAGGTCTTAACTCGAATTTTCAACACAAATAGAGCATAAAAAACATAATTTTTTATTATATTCTGACAGCCTGATATAGATTGTAAGGAGTTTTAAGAGGCTTCTTCCAATTGGTCTGATAGTCTTTAAGTAAATTAAGGATAATTGAATGTAAATCAATAAGAAAAATGGGAAAAAATCGAAAAAAAAATACTAATTTTAGGCATACGCAATGGTGAATACTACTTCTTCATCCCATCTTGCTCTGGGAACTTTAAAGTTACTTACTTGTAGAATGATAACTGAAGCTAGAAATCAATGAGATATTAATCCTTGCTCATCAACTCTAACTAAAAGTTTCCAAATACATTTGGTTTGAGCCTAGATTAAATTAAAAAGAAAACAAGTTTTTTCAAATCAAAGTAAGAGCAACATTAAAACTTAAAACGAACAGAAATTATTACAAATATGAGGGGGTTCACCCCCTCATCAATACCTTACTCTTTACACTAAAGTTCGAATTTTGTTCCAGTTCTTTAAGAATGACCCTGAATCACAAAGGTCGTTTAATTAGAATAAATAGCTCTTTTGAAAGTACTAAACAAAAACTTTAGCGTACAGAACGAGGTATTGACGATGTGGCGAACCCCCTCATATATGTAACAATTTCTGTTCGTTCAAGTTTTAATGTTGCTCCTTACTTTCTGTAAAAAAAACTTGTTTTTTTATTTTATTTCTGATCGCTTTTTAAATAATGCTGCGTGGGAGGGGGCCTAGTTGCCCACCAATTTTTCTGGTCACTTAAAAAGGGCACTAGAACTTTTAATTTCAGTTTGAATGAGCTTTTTTGCGCTATTCTAGGACAACTGGGTGGATACGATCACTCCTGGGGAAAAATTTAACAAATGAACACGCATCCGTGATGTTCTTTCTGGCACAAAAATAAAAAATTCCACAATTTTGTAGATATGAGCTTGAAACCTCTACTACTGAGTTCTCTGATAGGCTGAATCTGATGGTGTTATTTTCATTAAGATTCGGGGGTGTTTCCCTCTTTTTTCAAAAATAAGACAATTTTTCAGGCTCGTAACTTTTGATGGGTAAGACTTAACTAGATAAAACTTAAATATTTGAAATCAGCATAAATATCCAATTCTTTTCATGTATCTATTGGTATCAAAATTTCGTTTTTTTAGAGTTTCGGTAACTATTGAGTCGGGTCGCTCCTTAGTTACAGTTCATTACCACGAACTGTTTGATACTGCTGCTTCAATCTGTAACATAAATGATGCAAACCCCCCAGAATTTCATCAATGCTAATCTTAACTCCCCTAAACATCATAGAAGAAAAATTCTGCTTTATTTGGATTTGATCCCAGGATTTCTAAATGTCCAGGGACATGACCAGTGGCCTTCATAACTCCTAAACACTGCTGAAAGTTTCATTAATTTGCTTCTAACACGGTAAGTTAATAGGCACCAGTATTTAACAATTGCTCAGACGGCTATGAGTTCAAAGCCCCCAATGACAAGTTTAAAAACACACATTATCGCAACCATCGATGTAAAAAATATTTCATAATTTTAAAGAATTCCATAATTATTATAAATATTCAGACCTAAATCATAATTTTAATACACTGGACCCAATCTAGATTCTTAGTTATTGCTGCTATGCCTAAATCTATTCAATTGAAAATAAAACCCAAAATAACATGGACGGAAGAAATCCCGCTTTCAAAATGGTTTCCAATGCAAGTTTCTTTGTTCAGAAAAAATAAAACTACCTTCGAGTTCTTTTAACGTGTCAGCTAGCAGAATACAGTTTTTTTTATAAATAATAGCTCTATTATATAAGCGCGTACCCAATAGTTTTTTAGGGGGAGGGAGAAATAATGGAAAATAATTCGCGCGATAATTTGCGTAAGAAGTGCCAAGAAATAATAAAAAAAAATTGCGGAGGGGGCAGCCCACATTGCCCCTTCTTTGGGTGAATGCTTGCTACCATAGTTCTTAAAACGCAATCTAACTTACTACTAGTATCGGAAGCCAACTGCCGCCACTTCTTTTTCGTTTTTTAATTACTTTTAACACAATTAGGGTAACTTACTGACATCAATTTTGGCATTTCACCAATTTTTATCTTGCATTATTGCTCTGGGCGATACAATGGTATCAACATTTTTTTTTGGAAGTAGCAAGGGAGCCAGGCAGACCAATTGCAATAACTTTTCTCAAAATGTTCCCCCATTTACCATTTACTCTGTCAGAACCGTCTGTTTGGAGGCTCTCCAGTAACAGCATCTGTTAGTTGACTTGTCTTGAACTTTTCTCCGCCTAGCCAACAAATTAGCCTGGGGACCCATGTCCAAAATGGCTTTATTTTCTTCTGCTAAGGACGGTCAGAGATTAATAATCAGGATCTATGCTGACTTATTTTTAAAGTGGTCGAATAAAGTGTCTGAGATGTAAATTTTTGGAAACTCAATTGAGTGTGATCAGTAATGACCTTATTTGTAATTCAGGTTTGGACGTAAATGTTTGTAGGAATGCTGATAGCATTCCCTTATAATGAAAATTACTACAATTTACTTATTGTAATCGTCGCCACAATTCAGTAGAACGTAGTCTTTCTTTCCTAGTAAGTGAAGATGAAAAGAATAAGGATTGTATAAACAAAGTTATGAAGCCTTTTCCATTCAATTTACCTCCATATTTTTTGTTTTTTTTTTATTAAGACAGTTTGTCGGCTCTCGGGTATTGAAGAAGACCATTAACCTAAACAGTTGAAGCGCTAACATTATAATGAATGAGATAAGGATTACTTAGACATTCAGACTAACGTCGCACTCCGGACCCGCGTTGTCAATGCGGTGCAATTGTACCGTTTTCGGTACAATTTGGAAGTCCTAGTACAATGCGGTACATTAGGAAATGTGTTGGTACAATCAAATTTCCCAGTCCATTTTGGCTCTACTTTCTCCTTTCTGACTCGGATATCTGTTCAATTATTAGTTTGTCGAAAATATTCCTCTTATTATGGAATTTTCTTAACCTGCTGTTCAGATGGTACAAATTGACCTCTTGCGGTACAATTTTAGTCGGCAAACTAGTGCAGTTTATTTCGAAGCATTGACAACACTGCTCCTTACTTCATTTTAATTTTTTGTGACCGATTAGTACAAATCTGAAAGCCAATCATAATATCTGGTAAGAAATCCTAAACAAGTTAACACATAAAGAATATTTAAGAAAACTAGCTTACAAAAAAAAATAGAAAACATAATTGTAAATTATGCATAAAATTTGCAGGTAGTTTTTACAAAAAATTTAAATACACTTGCTTATAATCTGTTACCCGAATTTAATATATAAATCCCGAACATAAGTAAAATTTCCATTGATCCCATCGGTTATATATTTAAGACTGCAATGTGGAGTATATCCCATTAGTCTACTTTTCAGTGACAATTGTGGAGTGTTTGAATTCAATCTAACTATTTTAAACATGGAGTCATGTGAAAATTTTGTGATACAAATAGCCAAAAAATTTAATAGCCTATAAAAATAGCCTAGATTACCAAAAGAATCTCTTTTGTATTTTAATTTGAAAGAAATCTTTTTAACTTACTTTTCTCGCATGCCGACCAATGGTGTGTGTAGTGCAGGTACCAATCTCCTTATTTTCTGCCTTCGGCTGGGAGTGCAATATGTGGTTGCTTCATTGATGCTTCCTGCTTCCAAATCATTCGATTCTTCCTGCCCCCCTCCCCCATATTTCTCCAGGCACTGATTTAGAGCTGGGTCGACTCTGGCTGAGCTTACAGAGTCACACCCTTGGCCCCCATTCAAACCAAATAACCAGAAACACCAGTACTTGAAGCCCTGTCCTGAGGAAATCAAGTCTAGCGTGCTAGCCGCTCGGCCAAGAAGTATATAGTTAAATTGGAAAGAAGTCCTCACCCCCCAATAATGGATTCAGGGGGCAAGGGGGTGCCTCCCCCTAGTGTAGTCTAAAGTACTGTAATTTACTTAATAAACGCAAGTTTGATTTAATTAAACTTGCTAATAACGGAGGTTTATTGGATTAACCTATTTTGCGCCCCCGCCCTAAAAAAAAAAAAACCATGGATCCGCTCCTGTCACACCCTCCTATATATGTGAATTGAGACCTCTGAGCTCATTTTCCCAGGATTGCTTGTACACACTATGGCTATTTTGCCATATCTTATGGGTAAACCTTATAATATTACCAAAACCACAACGCATTTTTTCTTCCTCTCACTTTTCATTAGAACTAAGTTCATAATTGTAGATCTCTTAGAGCAAATTATATTTTCAGCTACAAGCCATTCTTTTTCAAAGTGCCAAGGACATGAAAAATAACATATTTTTTGTCCACAAAACCCAACTTGTATTTATTTATACCTGTAAATGGTGATTTTCTAAGGTTTTCTTTTGGGTTGCTTTAACATTATAAAGCTTTGAGGGCAGTACTATATTATCATCAGTGTTTCTCCGTTTAATGTATAGCGTGTTAGTAATTCCAGTTTATCTCTACAAAGTACATTATAAAAATCAATTCAACATCACTTTTCAATTGCAGGTAATCCAGTCACTCATTGTCCAAGGATTCCTTTTTCACACTATGGCTATGCATCCCCACCTGTAAATCCCTCTCCTGTCCAATCAACAGCAAGCAGAAAGTTTGATATACGCTCATTAGTTCAAACTGAGTCAGAATCTGCAGAACAGAGTCGCAAACGTCAGGCTGAATCCACGGTGTCACCTGCGTCAAAAAGAGTAAAAACCGAAGTCCAATCTAGCTTTCCTGTTCAGTATCCAATGCAGAACTTGTTTGATGCTGTGAGAAGCCAAAGCAATCTAAGTGATGCTCAGCTCAGATTTATTCAACAGCAATTGCATCTTAGTTCTCTTTATCAGAATACCCTTCTGGCGCAGCAGAACCTGGCCAGTCAAATGGATCCAGCTATGACGTTGATGCAGCAGCATTCAGATGCTTGGAGAAGGCATGCACCAACAGGTAGTTCAAACGTAGCTCCTACCAAAGACCCGTTGGATTTGACAGACCATCTCCAAAGAGAACAAGATGATCAAAAAGTGGAAAAGAACGAGAGCCAAGAGGAAATAATTGAGACCAAACAACACGAACACAACGAGCGATAGATGCTTAAACGATCTGTAATAAAAATATCAGATGGCTTTGCACTCTAAAGATTGTAAAGACTTACCATTTCAAAAAATTATTTTGACATTCCAATACCATTCTGAAAAAACTTGGAAGTGTGTTCTGTAAAATAACATTATAATTTTTATTTATTAGCAGAGCCACTTTTGTAAATATTTATACGTGACCATAGTATTTATGTGTGCAGTACTGTAGAGTTCGAATTAATGTCTAAATAGTGCCACACATAAAGAAAAGACTATTGAAAATGATAAATGAACCAAATTGTGAGCTAAATCAATGTTGCCACATGAGGCATATTTGTGTTTTTTGGACACTTTTGGAAAGTGCTCCCACATTGAATTCATCGAAATTTGGATGTTTATCCTCAGAATCTGTAATTTGGTTCATGGGAAAATTTAGCACCCTTAAAAACCAGTAACTGTTTACAGTATTGTTATTCTTTGTCCATACAGATGTTGTCATTGTTTTTTTTTTCTATATGAAAAGATACTATGCGTTTAATATTGTAAATATATTCACTCCATCTGTAAAATCGATGCCAAGAAGCACTGACAGAGCACTAGTTATATTGTTTTTTATTTGAATTTCTTTACACCCTTCACCTCCCTCTAGCAATAAATATTAAAATCTGGGATTTAGTTCTAAAGCAAGCAATTTGTATTTTATATATATTTTTTTTTACACTAAAGCAGGAAAATAAAGTAAGCATCTGTAATCTTTTGAAATTGCTAAACGTCTTTTTTTTTTTTACTATTATTGTCAATTTGTTTTGCTATTTTTAGTTGTCAAGAGCAATGATTTGAGATGTCTGCTGAGTATTTTTATAAAAGTGAGTTTTACAGTATCAGGCAAAAAGCCTAATTAGAATGACATTTTATTACTACCAAGGCATAGCTAGCGCTAATTTTAACCAGTCAGGTTTTTCCTAGAATTTTCTGATTGCCTGAATAATTGTATGAGAAATTCTTGCGTTAGTTAAATTTCGGTACTAGTTAAATCTCATTGTGAATGTGACATAGCCACTAAAAAGTAGCATTTTTCTAACCCTTTTTAAGGTAAGACAAACAACTGCGGGATGTTTCTGGTAATACTAAGTAATTACCATCTAGGAGTACGGTTATAGCTATACTAAATTAAATGCATAGTAAATTTTTAGTTTAACATTAACATGTGAACTCGGTACTGGGCCAAAACATACAAACAGATTACCATCTAAAATTTCTACGGACGGGCAGAGCACAGTAATTTTTTTCCTTTTTTTAACACCTTCTGTGTTGAGAAGCATAGAGGTTCTTTTTACAAATGTCGTTACTGAAAAACTTATCTTTTTTTTTACTGGCTTAACAATCCTCAGAATTATTGGGCTGGCTTGATATTGATGTCTGGCAAATGGCAGACTAATCTGTCTCTCCAGAAATTGCCTTTCCTTGTTTGTCTAGATTTGCCACTCAGTATGAGTGAAGCTGAAGCAGTCAAAAACCTAGTTTTAACAAGGTGGGGCCATTTGTCTCCCTGGAGATAAGAAATAATGTGCTTGTCCAAAATACGTCACAAAAATAAGCCAGATGAATCAAAAGACTTTATAAAACATAAGTGGGGACTGTTGTTTTTCCTTTTTATTTGAGTGTATTCCAGGTGGATATTTACTATTCAATTCGTATTTACTTCAAATTTTAATGCGAATTAAGTGCGAGCCTGGAACGGCTTTTAAACTAAAGGTTTGATACACATTTTAATGATTATTGGAATACGAGTATTTTTAATGGGTAATGAGTGAATATGAAAAAAAGTGTTAATGCCTCACAATTATAAATAAATAAATAAAATAAATTATTACAGTTTTGGTCATTCCCCTCCGTTTTCCCAATTTGATGTCGATTGCGCTGAAGATGCTAGTTAGCCATATTCACAGAAATTTGATGCAAAATTTAATACAAAGTAAATTTTGTTCCCGCAGTTAGTTCGCTCTCACCTGGAACGAAAAATTAAATTTTTGTTTAGACTAAGAACTTTTTTTGAACCTGGACAGCAGTTTTGTTTTCAACTATTGAGAATTCAGGTGCAAAATTTGTACTTGGCCTATTTTTTTTTGTGTGTGTTTTTTGTTGTTGTTTTTTGTCCCACCTCCCTCCAGTGGCACTAATAACTAAAAAAAACTGCTTTTAAGAATTAAATTAAAGTAAATGCCATCTACACCTTAAAATCAACAAGAATTTTTTTATTTTTATCTTTAAAAGACAGGCACCACTGTCCTAACTTGTTTTCAAATTTATTCTAGACTATCTTTCTCCACTCAGAAACCCAAACTGAATCCTCAAGTCCAGTAGCGGTCTTAGGCCTCATAATCGGGGGGGGGGGGGGTCTAGAAATACCATAGGTTTGATAGACATTATAATGATTATTGGAAAACGAGTGTTTTTAATGGGTAATGAGTAGATATGAAAAAAAATAGTGTTAATGCCTCACAATTATAAATAAATAAATAAATAAAATAAATTATCACAGTTTTGGTCATTCCCTTCTGTTTTCCCAATTTGATGTTGATTGCGCTGAAGATGCTAGTTAGCCATATTCACAGAAATTTGATGCAAAATTTAATACAAAGTAAATTTTGTTCCCGCAGTTAGTTCGCTCTTACCTGGAACGAAAGATAAAATTTTTGTTTAATACTAAGAACTTTTTGAACCTGGACAGCAGTTTTGTTTTCAACTATTGAGAGTTCAGGTGCAAAATTTGTACTTGGCCTATTGTTTTGTGTGTGTGTTTTTTTGTTGTTGTTTTTTGTCCCACCTCCCTCCAGTAGCACTAATAACTAAAAAAAACTACTATTAAGAATTAAATTGTAGTAATTGCCATCTACACCTTAAAATCAACAAGAAAATTTTTATTTTTATCTTTAACAGACGGGCACCGCTGTCCTAACTTGTTTTCAAATCCATTCTAGACTATCTTTCTCCACTCAGAAACTCAAACTGAATCCTCAAGCCCAGTAGCGGTCTTAGGCCTCATAATTGGGGGGGGGGGGTCTAGGTACACCCTAGGAGTGTGAAAATATAAAATAAATGGAAATTAATGTCGGAAAAACTGGAAGGGGGATACCGCCACCCCTCTACCCAGACCTAGAACCAGCACAGCTCAGTCCATAACTCATTCTGTCTTATGAACATATTTACAAATACTATTGAAAGTCGGGAAAAAAATTATTTGTTCTTTACTTACTCTTAATTTTCAATTTCCCTTTCAATTCAACTTTTAAAAAATTGCTTTTGATTAAACTTTAGCCTGTTGTATTTAATACCATTCTGGGTTCTAAAAGTATAATCAATTTTAAAGTAGTTTCGACTTGTTTTTCCCCCTTCTTTTACAAAAATACCTGGTTTTAACATTGCCGTATTTTATATTTTAGCTCAAAGGCTTTTATTATCTAGTCGTTTCTTGCGTTATTAATGACAATCTTTGACGTTAAATGTGAAAAGAAAGAATAATCTTGAGAATAATAGCATTGTATGTCCAGCTAAATAAAATAGACTTGTTGTTTAAAGATTATCTGTCTTGTAATAGAACGTCAGGCAAAATAAGAATGATTGTGCAGAAAGTGTCATATAATATCAAAATGAAAAGGAGATAAAATTCCTGTTCAGGAAGGTATTTCAGAGCGATGTATTTTCGTTTTGCGAAGTATTTGCTTCGCCTACCTCCGTGGTATAGGAATTCAGATGTAATTAAAAAATATTAAGTCGCAGACCCTGACGTCGCCGTCGCTAGACGAATAGTGAAGCATAATAGCAAAATACGCCGAAATCTACACGAATGGTCTCTTCTGCTCTTTCAGTGATTCAGTAATTTGTTTTCTTTGTTGGCTCAGTTTGTTGTAGTTTGTGTCTTTTGCCTTTTTTTTTCTTTTCCAGAAATACATCTGGAAGGTACGACTTCCTAGTGTTTATGATATATAAAGCTTGGAATGTTAATGATATTAGAATACTGGCTTAATTCACGTATATTCGGAGATTACGCTTGCTCTGCAACTTAGTGCTGCTCTGCAACAAGTTTACGCCTGTTCTGCCGCTTAGCACTTTTTTTTAGTGTTTTTGGGTTAAATGTTGCCGATATATACCAAAAGATTGTAAAAAGTCAGCTTCCCTTGGCTTTTTTGTGAAAAAATTGGAGTTTTTTGACTTGACAAGAAAACTGCGAAAAAATTGGAGTTGAGTTTCTTCGCGAAAAAAAAATTGTTGCAAAAAAAAAACAGATTTTTCATATGCTTTGTTTCCATTGACACTTCGACCTGTCTGAGTGTCTTTTAAGTTTCAAGACTGTCACAGACGGCGAGACGTTTGACATTTTTTCTGATTCCAGGAATCGAATCAGTGATTTTTTTTCTGTAGTTAATTAAAAACTTTTCCCGCAAAATAAGTTTTTCAAAGAAAAATAAAGAACTCTATTAAACAAAAAAGAGCAAAAATAAAATAAAATAATCTACCAAGAGTGAAACTACCAAAAATCAGCATCGATAAATAAATGAAACCCAAAACGAACAGAAATTACAATAAATAACCGAGTCAAATTCAAAACGAGCAGAAATTAACATAAGTTGGGCTCAAAACCCCGTATGCCTTCCCAAGGTCAGAACATAATTTGCACTTTATGGAAAAAATATAAATGTTTTTACTTTTATAACTTTAATAAATCAAATAATATTAACATTTTGATTACTGAATATCAGTATATGTATATTAAACTGACAATGTACATTCTTTTGTAATTTTTCAGTAAAGTGCAAATTATGCTCTGGCCTTGGGAAGGCATGGGGGTCAAAAATTATGATGTCAAAAAAATATGATGACGGACCTTTGATGTCAAATCAAAGGTCCGTAAATTATGTCTTTGAGGATGAGACTCCCCCCAGAGCCCTCAGGGCAAGGGTTGTAAGTTATGCCCTGGGGGCATATAAGGTTTTTACAGAAAATGTAGTCGTTGAAACTTAAAAAAGGGATCATTCGATTGAAAATTGAAAGAGCTAGTATCCTCATTAATAGTCAACAATGATTCGAGGGCTAACCCCCCCCCTCTCACGCCCATCATTTCCCAAAACACATCCAATTAAATTTTGAGATAGCCATTTTGTTCAACGTAGTTGAAAGTTCTGGAAATTAGGTCTTTGAGGATGACAACCCCACAACCCTCAGGGCAAGACTTATAGGTTATGCCTTGGGGGGCATATAAGGTTTTTATAGAAAGTGTTGTCGTAGAAACCTCAAAAAGGGATCATTCAATTGGAGATTGAAAGGGATGATGCCCTTTTTAATAGTCAAAAGTAATTGGAGGGCAACTAATGCCCCTCTCACGCCCACCATTTCCTGAAATACATCCAATCAAAATTTTGAGATAGGCATTTTGTTCAAAGAAGTCGAAAGGTCCGGAAATTATGTCTTTGAGGATGAAACTCTCCCCACAGTCCTCAGGAAAAACGTTGTAAGTTATGCCCTTGGGGCATATAAAGTATTTATGGAAAATGTTGTCGTAGAAACTTCAAAAAGGGCTCATTCGACTGGAAGTTGAAAGGGCTAGTGCCCTTTTTCATATTCGAAAGTGATAAGAGGGTAACTAACGCCCCTCTGAAGCCTACTGTTTCCCCAAACACATCCAATCGAAATTTTGAGATAGATATTTTGTTAAACGTTGTTGAAAGTTCTGAAAATTAGGTCTTCGCCAGCGTTGTCGCAGAAACTTCAAAAAGTACTCATTCAATTGGTAATTCAGAGGGCTAATGCCATTATTAATAGTCAAAAGCGATCGGAACCCCCCTACCCATCATTTCCCCAAACACTTCCGATAAACATTTTGATATGGTAATTTTGTTGAACGTAGTTGAAGGGTTGAACGTAGTAGAAAATATTGTCGTTGAAACTTCAAAAAGAGTTCATTGGATTGGAATTTGAAAGGAATAGTGTTCTTATTAATAAGAGTCAACAGTGATTGGAGGGCAACTCGCCCCCTTTCAGGCCCACCAATTCCCCAAACACATCCAATAAAAATTTTGAGATAGCCATTTTGTTCAATATAGTTGAAAGTTCTGGAAAATAAGTCTTTGAGGATGACAACCCCCTCCACAGCCATCAGGGCAAGAGTAGTAAGTTATGCCCTGGGGGCATATAAGGATTTTATAGAAAGTATTGCCGTAGAAACTTCAAAAAGGGTTCATTCGATTGGAAATTGAAACGGCTAGTGCCCTTTTTCATATTCGAAAGTGATAAGAGGGTAACTAACGCCCCTCTGAAGCCTACTGTTTCCCCAAACACATCCAATCGAAATTTTGAGATAGATATTTTGTTAAACGTTGTTGAAAGTTCTGAAAATTAGGTCTTCGCCAGCGTTGTCGCAGAAACTTCAAAAAGTACTCATTCAATTGGGAATTCAGAGGGCTAATGCCATTATTAATAGTCAAAAGCGATCGGAACCCCCTACCCATCATTTCCCCAAACACTTCCGATAAACATTTTGATATGGTAATTTTGTTGAACGTAGTTGAAGGGTTGAACGTAGTAGAAAATATTGTCGTTGAAACTTCAAAAAGAGTTCATTCGATTGGAAGTTGAAAGGAATAGTGTTCTTATTAATAAGAGTCAACAGTGATTGGAGGGCAACTCGCCCCCTTTCAGGCCCACCAATTCCCCAAACACATCCAATAAAAATTTTGAGATAGCCATTTTGTTCAATATAGTTGAAAGTTCTGTAAAATAAGTCTTTGAGGATGACAACCCCCCCCCCCCCCCTCATAGCCCTCATGACAAGGGTCGTAAGTTACGCCCTTGGGGCATATGAGGTTTTTATAGAAAGTTCTGTCGTAGAAGCTTCAAAAAGGGCTCATTCGATTGGAAATTGAGAGGACTAGGGCTATTTTTATTAGTCAAAAGTGATCAGAGGGCAAATGAGCCCCCCCCCACCCCAAACACTTCCAATCAAAATTTTTAGATAACCATTTTGTTCAACTTTTTAAGAAAGTTGGATAATTATGTCTTTGAGCATAAATAATCCCTCCAGCCCTCCGGGCAAGGGGTGCATGTTATGCCCTGGGGGCATGTAAGGTTTTGTATAGAAACCATGGTCATACAGACTTCAAAGGGGTCTCATTGGATTGTTAGTAAGACTCTCTAGGGCTCTTTTTAATAATCAAAGTGATCGGAGGGCAGCTTTCCCCCCCCCCCCCCCCCCACACACGTCATGTCGTCCCGAAATGCATCTAATAAAAATTTTGAGATAGCAATTCTATTCAAAATAGTTGAAATATCATATAACAAGGCTTTTGGGTTTGGAACTAACCCCAGATATTAGGGGCAAGGGTTGTAATTTATGCCCAGGAGGCATTTAAGGTTTTTATGGAAGGGATGGTTGTTTAACTTTGGAAGAGTCTCATTTGGTTTAAAATTGGAACTTCTAGTTTCCTTTTAAGCGTCAAAAGTGATGAACGGCATTTAGCATCCCCTCTTCTACAACCCCTCCTTTCACCAAACACATCTGATTGAAATTATGAGATATTCATTTTTTTTTTCAAAATAGTCAAAAAATATATAATAATGTCTCTAGGGATGACACCCCCCCCCGCGCCCTGGGAATAGGGTTGTAAGTTATTTTTTGAGGGCATATAAGTTTTTTATTGAATGGGTGGTAGCATAAACATCAGATGGGGCTTATTTGATTTGAAATTGGAAGTTACAGTGCCCTTTTCAAGAGTCAAAGTGATTTGAGAGCAAACGGCCCCCCCCTCCACGCTCAGCATTTGCCTTACCACCTCCAATCAAAATTTGGAGATAGCAGTTTTATTCATTGTAGTTGAAGTTTTCGGAAATTATGTATGTGAGAAAGACACCACCCCCCCCCCCTTACAGCTCTCAGGAAAAGGGTTATAAGTTATACCCTTAGGGCATATAAGGTTCTTATAAAAAGGGTGGTCGTATGTGCTTTGGAGGGGACTCATTGGATTGTAATCATAAGTTCTAATGGACTTTTTAAGAGTCAAAGTGATGGAGATCAAGTAGTACCCCACTAAACTACCTCTCTTTTCACCAAATGCATCTGATAGAAATTGTGCAATAGCAATTATGTTTAAAATAGTCCAAAGAACATATAACAATTTTTCCAGGGTTGTCATACCCCCCCCCCCCCCCCAGAGCCCCGGGGCTCTTGGCATAGTGTGCCAGGCCTATATAGGTATAGTATGTTTCGATTTATTTCAACACAGTTACAATATTGCCGAAAATTTTCGCCTTAATAACCTTAGATTTCGTAGTTGTAGTAGTAGCACCATTGAATATAGTAGTAGCAGTAAGAGCACAGTTAATTCTAGTATGCTTAGCTTTAGTAGCAGTAGTAGTAGTATGAGTAATAGTAGCAGTAGTTGTAGGAGTAGAAGCATTAGTAATATGATGCAAATATTGTCTTCTGGTTAGTTCAACATCCCCAACGAGCGTTGTAAGTTTTAATTCCACACACAAAACTGTTCCTAAGATATTGCTGATATGCCCTTTTGACAACCTGCATACGGATGGCAGGTTGTCATCCGTACAACAGAAATGTTCTCTGAAAATTTCACTTTCATACCTTCATAGGTTCTGGATTTTGAGCTAGCCAGAAGGCACTGTGTGTATTCATTTAATGCTGCTTCCACGGTTACTGTAAATAACGACACTAATGGCATTAAGTAGAAACTTTTAGGGGACGTTTAGGAGGAGTTTCAATTAAACGAAAAACCTATATGCATGTAGGTATTAAAAAGGCATATAAGCACTAAAGGGCATATAAGGACATAAGGAGCGATGCTCTATCATAGCTACTCATATCATTGATATTTTGAAAGAGCTAATTTGATTCAAAATTAAAAGTTCTAGCGCCCTCTTAAGAGTAAAAAAAGATTAGAGGGGAATCAGCCTTCCTCTTTAGCTCATAATTTTCCAAACAATTCCAATCAAAATTTTAAGACCGCCATTTTGTTCAGCATAGCTGAATGGTCTAGTAACTATATCTCTAGGGTTATTGGGTAGGTCAACCCCCCCCCCCCCAAAGTTATGTAATTTGCCCATTACACTTTAAAAATGAATGTTGCTTTAAAATTCAATCCGAATACACTGTTTGTATGCTGGTTGCCAATAAGACATCTCAGCAATATACCAAGAACAACTGAGGGTATTAAGTTCAAATTTTCGGGCTACTTCTATTATTACTTCGGCTTTTAAAATTTTGCTAATCAAAAGAGTGTAATTGTATCCAGGCTGTGAAAGAGGATAGATATAATTTTTTGGGAATGATATTAACTTTTATTTATCAGGTGAACTAAAGGATTCTTATGACTAAATCAAACACCACTATTTGTGTCATGATTTTCAAAAGAGTTTATGTTGTTTAAAAATGCTGTAAAAGTTAATATCTGACCAGTTAACAGCTAATTGAATTTAATCTGGATTAACTCTGCACCTGTTTGGAATATACTCGTGCTGTGCAGAGCAATAAGAGTAGGAGGGGCTTCTAAGGCCTGGACGGACACCATATATGGGCATAGAATACGAACGAAAAGTGACGCAACAGATATAAGGAAAGAAATTTATTTGCATAATCGACAATGATGAAAATCTGACGGGGAATTCTAATGTCTCATGAGGGGAATTAAGAAACTAAAAGGCTTCTCTACTTTAGTGTTGGAGACAAATTCTGGAATTAATATTCTTTCGAAGCCTTTATAACACATCTTGACTCTTGAATTCGTCTCTTGGGTAGCCTAGGTTTAAGATGTTTCTAAATGCAACAAATTCAGAGGGGACTGATTATGGCTTCACTTGGGGAGAGAGATGAAGCATACAAGGAGATTAATAGAGATTGAATATATTACTGAACCAGATTCCTGAGAATTTTAAATGTGACAGTGCACAGTTGCCAAACATAGGAACCGATAGAGATTATTCGACATTTTAGGGGATTATTTGGGCGAAACAAATTAATCGACATTTTAGGGATTATTTGGGCGAAACAGTTTGAGATATTTTAGAGGATGATATGAAACTCTGTGGTCGCTATAATAGACGTATACACAATATGGGATGTGGACGATATAAAATATTGTTTATGGCAATGGAGTATGCTAACAAGTTGAAAGTAATAGAGCCATTGGTGTCAAGATGAGATTGAGAATTAACCTAGCTTTACTTCCCGATTGTGTTCTGTATATTACGCAAGTGCCATTTAAGCAGTGTTGTCAATATAAAAAGTTAATCATTTATTTTTTAACATGATAATTTTATTTCAACCATTTTTTACATGTCTTAGAATGAACAAGTACACAATATGGGATTAGTGAGAAGATTATGGATTTGAAAATCAAGGACCGCAACCATCAATGACCATAGACATCAAGGACCTCAACCTCCAAGGTCTCCTCTCTCCAACCTCCAAGGGACCCCCTCCCCCAACTTTTTTGGGCCCATTCCCCCATTTTATACTTTTTGAAGTTTATTTTTTTAACATGATAATTTTATTTCAACTTTTTTTTACATGTCATAGAATGAAAAAGTACGCCACATGGGATTAGTGAGACGATTATGGATTTGTACATCAAGGACCGCAACCACCGATGACCCTAGCCACCAAGAAACTCAACCTCCAAGGGACCCCCTCCCAACTACTTTTTGGGGCCCCCCGTCTTTTTGATACTTTTTTGAAGTTTTTTTAAAACTTTTTTTATTATTTTTTTAAACATGTTTTTTCAACTTTTTTTACGTATCTTAAAATAACATGAAATATGCTTACGGCTGTACCAATCATTCTCTATACATGCTTATAAACACGACGTGGCTTTCCCAGTGATACTCTATGCCCGGTAATCGACACTACCTACTTTATTGCATGTATTATATAAGTAACTTTTTCTACATTGGAAGGATTGACATCTGCATCATATTTTGTTTAAAAAGTGATAATGATGATTCGAGGAAAGTTAGTACACATGATAAAGTCATTGTTGTCTTGAATGCTGACAAGGAGAAGTATTTGAACTATGAAACAAGTACTAGTGATAGCACTATTGGAAATGTATGCGTGCGTTGTCATGACAGTGAGAGTTTAGATTTCTTTGGAGTGCCCAAGAATTTCCATTGTACAAATGGTGGATGTGCAAGAGTATCATTACCAGAGATGATAGTGCTCAAAGAAAATGCCGACATAAAAATAATAGTTGATGAAGAGGGGCATCTTCATAATCATGGTTCTAGTAACAAATTATCTACTGATACATCTTTTCCCCTCGTTCTCATATTAGTATTCAAATGAATGCAAAGGGGAAAAGAAAAGCCAACTGCTGCACTAATGTAATAAATCATATCATGGCTACCTCCCGGAACTGTTATCTGTGTGAAAACAATGTGAGAATAGACAGTGAAATCGCTTACAAAATAAAAAGGGCATTGGCATACAATATCATCAATGATTATAAAGATAAATTGATGGAAAATGAAGTGCAGGTGAACGTTATTACTACTATTGATCGTATAGTCAACGAATCCAATAGTACCAAAGATGAAATGAAGATTGAGCCAGTAGGTGACACCCCAGTAAAAATTGTGTATGACTCAAAATGGATGAATGATTATTATACTGGTTATGAACTAAGAGAAGAGAATAACTATAGCATCAAGAGAGAATATGATAAATTATTTTATGGAACAGATTCAAAATGTCCAAAGTTGTTCAATGATGTTAATAATATATAATAATGTCTGAAACATATTTTTCTTTATCAATATTCTATATGTCATTATTTCAATAAAAATATATTATACATTACTTTGTTACATGATCTTTATTTTTAGGGTATGCTAGAACGTCAAAAATTCAGAATATCTATTAAAAAGGTCAGAGATGTAAGAAAGGGAATTTTCAGAGATAAATATACTACTAGCAGGCTCATAGTGAATATATTCGAAAATGAGACTCTTTAACAGAACTTTTACCAAAGTCTGAGAGAGATGAGCTGAATTTTTTCTCAAAAATCTCCACAGACAAGCAAACACGCGTCCTACACAACAGAGAGAATTTTAGTTTTCAGAAACAGGAACATCCACGTTTAAAATACATCTGTTTCTATTATTAACATTTGATTTTTTAATAAAGTTGGGTTTTAGTTTTCAGAAATAAGAACATCCACGTTTGAAATACATCTGATTTTAATAATATTTTTTTATAAAGTTTCGGTTTTAGTTTTCGAAAATAGGAACATCTGCGTTAAAAATATATCTGATTATATTAATAATATTTGATTTTTAATAAAGTGGGGTTTTAGTTTTCTGAAATAGGTTTTAGTTTTCAGAAATAAGAATATCCACATTTGAAATACATTTGATTATATTAATAATATTTGATTTTTCTTAATAAAGCTGGGTTATAGTTTTCGGAAATAAGAACACCAACGTTTAAAATATATCAGGTTTTATTAATAATATTTGATTTTCTAATAAAGCAATTTCATTGTCCAAATCAACGATAAACTTGTTTTACAAGTTGAAGTACTCATCTTTTACACTCCCAACAATAATTTACGACTTTTTGCATACCCAAACACCAAAAAACACTTTTCAAAAGGCTTTATTATATCATTTCAGAACAAGTTCTTTTCTTAATATTCCTCCTAAACCCATTTTACAAGTTGAAGTACTCATCTTTTTTTACACTCCCAATATTACTTTATAACTTTTTGTATACCCCAACACCAAGCAAATGCTTTTCAAAAGGCTTTATTATATTATTTCAGAACAAGTATTTTCGTAATATTCCTCCTAAACCTGTTTTACATGTTAAAGTACTAATCTTTTTTCACTCCCAACAATAATTTACGACTTTTTGCATAGCCCAACACCAAAAAACACTTTTCAAAAGGCTTTATTATATTATTTCAGAACAAGTTCTTTTCTTAATATTCCTCCTAAACCTGTTTTAAAAGTTAAAGTACTCATCCTTTTCACCCACAACTTTACTTTACGGCTTTTTGAATAACCCAACACCAAGCAATATTTTTTAAAAGGCTTTATTATATTATTTCAGAACAAGTCTTTTCTTAATATTCCTCCTAAACCCGTTTTTCAAGTTGAAGTGCTCATCTTTTTCACTCCCAACATTACTTTACGACTTTTTGCATACCCCAACATAAAGTAATACTTTTCAAAAGGCTTTATTATATTATTTCAGAACAAGTGCTTTCTTAATATTGCTCCTAAACCTGTTTTATAAGTTAAAGTACTCATCCTTTTCACCCACAACTTTACTTTACGGCTTTTTGAATAACACCAACACCAAGCAATATTTTTCAAAAGGCTTTATTATATTATTACAGAACAAGTCCTTTCTTAATATTCCTCCTAAACCCGTTTTACAAGTTGAAGTACTCATCTTTTTCACTCCCAGCATTACTTTACGACTTTTTGTATACCACAATATCAATTAATACATTTCAAGAGGCTTTGTTATATTATTTCAGAACACGTTCTTTTCTTAATATTCCTCCTAAAACCATTTTACAAGTTGAAGTACTCATCTTTTTTTACTCCCAACATTACGTTACGACTTTTTGCATACCCAAACACACAGTAAATACTTTTCAAAAGGCTTTATTATATTATTTCAGAACAAGTTCTTTTCTTAATATTCCTCCTAAACCTGTTTTATAAGTTAAAGCACTCATCTTTTTCACCCACAACTTTACTTTACGACTTTTTGCATACCCCAAAACCAAGCAATGCTTTTCAAAAGGCTTTATAATATTATTTCAGATCAACTTCATTTCTTAATATTCCTCCTAAACCTGTTTTACAAGTTAAGGTACTCATCTTTTTCACTCCCAACAATACTTTTCGAATTTTGCATACCCCAACACCAAAGAATACATTTCAAAAGCCTTTATTATATCATTTCAGAACAAGTTGTTTTCTTAATATTCCTCCTAAACCTGTTTTACAAGTTAAAGTACTCATCTTTTCAATCCCATCATTAACTTACGACTTTTTGCATACCCCAACACCAAGCAATACTGTTCAAAAGGCTTTATTATATCATTTCAGATCAAGTTCTCTTCTTAATATTCCTCCTAAACTTATTTTATAAGTTGAAGTACTCATCTTTTTTCACTCCCAACACTACTTTACGAGTTTTGCATACTCCAACACCAAGCAATACTTTTCAAAAGGCTTTATTATACTATTTCAGAACAAATTCTTTTCTTTAATATTCCTCCTAAACCCAATTTACAAGTTGAAGTACTATTCTTTTTTCGATAACAACATTCCTTTACGACTTTTTGCATAACCCAACACCAAGCAAATACTTTTCACAAGGCTTTATTACATTATTTCAGAACAGGTTCTTTTCTTAATATTCCACTTAAACCTGTTTTATAAGTTGAAGTACTCATATTTTTTCACTCCAAACATTACTTTACGACTTTTTATATACCCCAACACCAAGCAATACTCTTCAAAAGGCTTTATAATAATATTTCAGAACACGGTCTTTGCTTAATATTCCTCCTAAACCTGTTTTACAAGTTGACGTTATAATCTTTTTTCACTCCCAACAATACTTTACGACTTTTTGCATGCCCCAACACCAAGCAATACTTTTCAAAATGCTATATTATATTATTTCAGAACAAGTTCTTTTCTTAATATTCCACCTGAGCCTGTTCTACAAGTTGAAGTACTAATCTTTTTCACTCCAAACATTACTTTAGGACTTTTTGTATACCCCAACAAAAGTATTGATTGGTGTCGGTGTATGTAAAAAGTCGTAAAATAATATTGGGAGTGAAGAAAGATTTGTGCTTCATCTTGTAGAACAGGTTTAGGAGGAATATTGAGAAAAGAACTTGTTCTGAAATAAGCCCTTTGAAGAGTATTTCTTGGTGTTGGGGTATGCAAAAATTCTTAAAGTAAAGTTGTGGGTGAAAAGGATGAGCACTTCGACATATAAAACAGGTTTAGGAGGAATATTAAGAAAAGAACTTGTTCTGAAATAATATAATAAAGCATTTTGAAAAGTATTTGCTTGGTGTGGGGTATACAAAAAGTTGTAAAGTAATGTTGGGAGTGTAAGAAAAATATGAGTACTTCAACTTATAAAATGAGTAGGAGGAATATTGAGTACAGAACATGAGCTGAAATGATATAGTAAAGCCTTCTGAAATGTATTTTTTTGGTGTTGGGGTATGCAAAAAGTTGTAAAGTATTGTTGGGAGTGAAAAAGGATTAGTACTTTAACATGTAAAACAGGTTTAGGAGGAATATTACGAAAAGAGCTTGTTCTGAAATAACATAATAAAAGATTTTGAAAAGTATTTGCGTTGTGTTGGGGTATACAAAAAGTTGTAAAGTAATGTTGGGAGTGTATAAAATAAGATGAGTACTTAACTTGTAAAACAGGCTTAGGAGGAATATTAAGAAAAGAACTTGTTCTGAAATAATATAATAAAGCCTTTTGAAGAGTATTGCTTGGTGTTGGGGTATTCAAAAAGTCGTAAAGTAAAGCTGTGGGTGAAAAGGATGAGTACTTTAACTTATAGAACAGGTTTAGGAGGAATATTAAGAAAATAAGCTGTTCTGAAATAATATTATAAAGCCTTTTGAAAAGTATTTGTTTGGTGTTGGGGTATGCAAAAAGTCGTAAAGTAATGTTGAGAGTCAAAAAAGATGAGCACTTAAACTTGTAAAATGGGCTTAAGAGGAATATTAAGAAAAGAACTTGTTGTGAAATAATATAATAAAGCCTTTTGAAAAGTATAACATGATGTTGTGGTATACAAAAAGTCGTAAAGTAATGCTGGGAATGAAAAAGATGAGTACTTCAACTTGTAAAATGGGTTTAGGAGGAATATTAAGAAAAGAACTTGTTCTGAAATAATATATTAAAGCCTTTTGAAAAGTATTGCTTGGTGTTGGGGGTATTCAAAAAGTCGTAAAGTAAAGTTGTGGGTGAAAAGGATGAGTACTTTAACTTATAGAACAGGTTTAGGAGGAATATTAAGAAAAGTGCTTGTTCTAAAATGATATAATAAAGCCTTTTGAAAAGTAATTTTTGGTCTTGGGGTATGCAAAAAGTCGTAAAGTATTGTTGGGAGTGAAAAAGATTAGTACTTTAACATGTAAAATAGGTTCAGGAGGAATATTACGAAAAGAACTTGTTCTGAAATAATATAATAAAGCCTTTTGAAAAGTAGTTGCTTGGTGTTGGGTTATACAGAACTTGTAAGGTAATGTTGGAGGTTTAAAAATAGATGAGTACTTCAACTTGTAAAATGGGTTTAGGAGGAATATTAAGAAAAGAACTTGTTCTGAAATAATAAAGTAAAGCCTTTTGAAAAACATTTTTTGGTGTAAGGGTATGCAAAAAGTCGTAAAGTATTGTTGGGAGTGTAAAAGATGAGTACTTCAACTTGTAAAACAAGTTTGATTTAAATATTATTAAAGTAATGTTGAGAGTCAAAAAAGATGAGCACTTAAACTTGTAAAATGGGCTTAAGAGGAATATTAAGAAAAGAACTTGTTGTGAAATAATATAATAAAGCCTTTTGAAAAGTATAACATGATGTTGTGGTATACAAAAAGTCGTAAAGTAATGCTGGGAATGAAAAAGATGAGTACTTCAACTTGTAAAACGGGTTTAGGAGGAATATTAAGAAAAGACTTGTTCTGAAATAATATAATAAAGCCTTTTAAAAAATATTGCTTGGTGTTGGGTTATTCAAAAAGCCGTAAAGTAAAGTTGTGGGTGAAAAGGATGAGTACTTTAACTTTTAAAACAGGTTTAGGAGGAATATTAAGAAAAGAACTTGCTCTGAAATGATATAATAAAGCCTTTTGAAAAGTGTTTTTTGGTGTTTGGGTATGCAAAAAGTCGTAAATTATTGTTGGGAGTGAAAAAAGATTAGTACTTTAACATGTAAAACAGGTTTAGGAGGAATATTACGAAAATACTTGTTCTGAAATAATATAATAAAGCCTTTTGAAAAGCATTTGCTTGGTGTTGGGGTATACAAAAAGTTGTAAAGTAATGTTGGAAGTGTAAAAAAAGATGAGTACTTCAACTTGTAAAATGGGTTTAGGAGGAATATTAAGAAAAGACTTGTTCTGAAATAATACAATAAAACCTTTTGAATAGTATTTTGTGGTTTTGGGCTATGTAAAAAGTCGTAAAGTATTGTTGGGAGTGTAAAAGATGAGTACTTCAACTTGTAAAACAAGTTTATCGTTGATTTGGACAATGAAATTGCTTTATTAGAAAATCAAATATTATTAATAAAACCTGATATATTTTAAACATGGGTGTTCTTCTTTCCGAAAACAAAAACCCAGCTTTATTAAGAAAAATCAAATATTATTAAAATAATCAAATGTATTTCAAATGTGGATAATCTTATTTCTGAAAACTAAAACCTATTTCTAAGAACTAAAACCCCACTTTATTAAAAATCAAATATTATTAATAAATCAGATATATTTTTAACGCAGATGTTCCTATTTTCAAAAACTAAAACAGCAACTTTATTAAAAAAATTATTATTAAAATAAAATGTATTTCAAACGTGGATGTTCTTATTTCTGAAAAATAAAACCCAACTTTATTAAAAAATAAAATATTATTAATAGAAAAAGATGTATTTTAAACGTGGATGTTCCTGTTTCTGAAAACTAAAATTCTCTCTGCTGTGTGTCAGGACGGGTGTTTGCTTGTCTGTAGAAATTTTTGAGAACAAATTCAACTCATCTCTCTCAGACTTTGGTAAAAGTTCTGTTAAAGTATCTCATTTTCTAATATATCCAATATGTATCTGCTAGTAGTATCTTTATCTCTGAAAATTCCTTGTCTTACATCACCGACCATTTTAATAGATATTCTGAACGTTTTACGTTCTAGCATACCCTTAAAATAAAGATCATGTAACAAAGTAATGTATAAAATAATTTTTAATGAAATAATGACATCTAGAATATTAGTAAAAAAATATGTTTCAGACATTATTATACATTATTAACATCATTGAACAACTTTGGACATTTTGAATCTTTTCCATAAAATAATTTATCATGTTCTCTCTTGATACTATAGTTATTCTCTTCTCTTAGGTCATAACCAGTAGAATAATCATTCATCCATTTTGAGTCATACACAATTTTTACTAGGGTGTCACCTACTGGCTCAATCTACATTTCATCTTTGGTACTATTGGATTCGTTGACTATATGATCAATAGTAGTAATAACGTTCACCTTTGCTTCATTTTCCATCAATTTATCTTTATAATCATTGATGATATTGTATACCTATACCCTTTTTATTTTGTAAGCGATTTCACTGTCTATTCTCACATTGTGTTTACACAGGTAACAGTTCAGGCAGGTAGCCATGATGTTGTTTATTACAATAGTGCAGCAGTTGGCTGTTCTTTTCCCCTTTGCATTCATTTGAATACTAATATCAAAAAGAGGGGAAAAGATGTATCAGTAGTTAATGTGTTACTAGAACTATGAGCATGAAAATGCCCCTCTTCATCAACTGTTATTTTTATGTCGGCATTCTCTTTGAGCACTATCATCTCTGGTAATGATACTCTTGCATATCCACCATTTGTACAATGGAAATTGTTGGGTACTCCAAAGAAATCTAAACTCTCACTGTCATGACAACGAACGCATACATTTCCAATAGTGCTATCACTTGTACTTGTTTCATAGTTCAGGTACTTTTCCCTGTCAGAATTCAAGACAACAATGACTTTATCATGTGTACACACTTTCCTGGAATCATTCATTTTCACTTTTTAAACAAAAATATGATGCAGATGTCAATCTTTCTAAGGTAGAAAAATTACTGATTTAATACATGCAATAAAGTAGGTAGTGTCGATAACCGGGCATAGAGTATCACTGGGAAAGCCGCGTCGTGTTTATGAGCAAGAATAGAGACTGATTGGTACAGCCTCAAGCATATTTCATGTTATTTTAGGATAAGTAAAAAAAAGTTGAAAAAAACATGTTTAAAAAAATAATAAAAAAGTTAAAAAAATTTCAAAAAAAGAATTAAAAAATGGGGGGATGAGCCCCAAAAAGTTAGAGGGAGGGGGCTCCTTGGAGGTTGAGGTCCTTGGTGGCTAGAGTCATTGGTGGTCGTGGTCTTTGATGTTCAAATCCATAATCGTCTCACTAATCCCATATTGTGTACTTGTTCATTCTATGACATGTAAAAAAAGTTGAAATAAAATAATCATGTTAAAAAAATAAACCTAAAAAAGTATGAAATGGGGGAGAATGGGCCCAAAACAGTTGGGGGAGGGGGCCCCTTGGAGGTTGAAGAGAGGGGACCTTGGAGGTTGAGGTCCTTGATGTCTATGGTCATTGGTGGTCGTGGTCTTTGATGTTCAAATCCATAATCGTCTCACTAATCCCATATTGTGTACTTGTTCATTCTAAGACATGTAAAAAAAATTGAAATAAAATTATGATGTTAAAAAATAAATGATTAACTTTTTACATTGACAACACTGCTTAAAAGGTACTTGTGTAATATACAGAACACAATTGGGAAGTAAAGCTAGGTTAATTCTCAATGTCACAAGAGAATGGCTTTTCTTATGCTAGGTTAATTCTCAATGTCACAAGAGAAAGGCTTTTCTCATAGAGAATGAACCCAATTGAATTTTTTTAAGGATATTTCATGTCATTTTAAGACATGTAAAAACATGTTGAAAATGTTCTGTTTAGAGAAAAAAAGTTCGGGTGGGGGAAGGTGGGTTTGAGAGAGGGAGGGGTGGGGTTTAGGGAAGGGGTTGAGGGATAAGTCGGGAGAACTCGAGGCCCAAGCATCAGAAGAAATTGTCTGTCCAGTATGCATCTCAAATCATCGTGTTATGCATATTCTCAGGATGATGTCTTAAATGATGCTCCGAAACATATCACTATTAACACCTACCAAGAATACAATTGATAAATCGAATGTGCAAATAACCTGTTACGATATTGTGACGCTTAACATCAGTTGGACGGTGTCCCGGAAACAAAACATTGAATGTTTTTCTAAAATCGTAATATTTTCAATGGCTTGTTGGCTCAGTCGAGTAACGTGTCATTCTTTTACCTTAGAAAATCATACAATAAAACATCAAATAAAACACCAACACAATGAACAATAAGACATCCATATATCCATAAACATAAAAATCCATACAATAAAACAACAAATAAAACACCGATACAACGAAGAATAAAACATCCATACATCCATACACTTAAAGATCCATACAATAAAACATCAAATAAAACATTCTTTCACCCTTGGAAATCATACAATAAAACATCAAATAAAACACCAATACAATGAATAATAAAACATCCGTACATCCATACACATAAGACATCCATACAATAAAACATCAAATAAAACACCAATATAATGAACAATAAAACATCCATACATCCATACACACAAAAATCCATACAGTATAACATAAAATAAAACACCGATACAATGAACAATAAAACATCCATACATCCATACACATAAAGATCCATACAATAAAACATCAAATAAAACACCAATACAATAAACAATAAAACATCCATACATCCATACCCAAAACCCTCCCTACAATAACATCCATACATCCATACAATAAAACATAAAATAAAACACAAATGCAGTGAACAATAAAGCATCCATACACATAAAACTTCCATACAATAAACATCAAATAAAGCACCAAAAAAATAAACAATAAAACATCCATACATCCATACACATAAAAATCCATACAAAAAAAACTCAAAGGAAACACAAATACAATAAACATTAAAACATCTATATATGTCTGTTGTTGTATGGTATGGGTATGTGTCTGCTTGGAATGATAGACCGCTTGCATGGTGGGAGAACTGTCCTCCTGTATTGTATGGGTACTGCCCTCTTGTATAGATTGACACTATAAGGGGGGACTGCCCTGTCCTCCTGAATTGTATGGGTACTGCCCTCTTGTATAGATTGACACTATAAGGGGGGACTGCCCTCTTCCTTTCATTGACACAGTAATGTCCTATCTGTCTTGTAGCTTTCATTGACACAGTAATGTCCTAGCTGCCCTCTTCCTTTAATTGACATAATAATGTCCTATCTGCCCTCTTCCTTTAATTGACACAATAATGTCCTATCTGCCCTCTTCCTTTAATTGACACAAGACTACTCAATTCAACAAGCTGCTTCAGTCATGAAACCATTCTAAAGGCAAAGGATGTTTTATCTCAGGTGCTAGAAATTGGAACACGTTTAATTTGATGCCAAAAAGACGATGAAAATGTGCTTGACATTTGTGAGTGGTTATCTACGGCATCGAAAGAAAAACGTAAGATCCCGAAATTTATGATATACTCACCTTGTGAAATTTCAACAGTTGGTAATGCGAAAGTTGCAAGGTTAACCTGTCGCATGAACGAAATATCCCATAAAATTGGCAGTTTGTCTGAGCTAAATAAGCAGCATCTTGCAGTACAAGCAACCTCTGCCGGGCCCTATTCCGCTCAGCCGTCTTAAACTAAAGACCAATCCGAACCTCCTACCTATGCTGTTGTGTTAAAAAATTGCCCGTTCAATTTTTCATTTCCACTATTATGGAAGTATTTTATTGATAAAATATGTCCTGAAGCAGCAAATGATATTTCAGAGGTGAAACGTTCTTCATCAGAATGGAAAATTGTTGTAAAAAGTAAACCCGCTGCATCCTCAATTGCTGACCAGATAAAAAAGTTACAACCTGGGCTTTTAGCCTCTGTTAAATTTCCCGCCTTCATCGGTGTAATAAAAGGCGTACCGGCAGAAATGAAGGAAAAAGATCTAGCGAAAATTATTCCAAAGTGTGTCAAAGCTTTGCAGTGTGGCAAGTCACGTGTCTACAAGATTTACTTTGAACAACGGAGTGATCTCGAATCCCTTCTGAAAAATTCTGTGAAGGTGGGTTATGAGAAGTTAGTTGTCCAGAATTTCATATTCATACCTAGACGGTGTTTCAGATGCCATCAACAAGGACATTTTGCTACTGATTGTAAGAAAATAGAACTGTGCTCTCACTGTGGTTCCACGAAGCACTCTTCCACCAGGGATAATCTATGTGTTCGGAACGTGTTTTGCATTACATGTAAAGAGTCTAGTCACACATGTTACAGCATCAAATGCCCTGGGAACGCTCAAACCGATAAACGGGCAGCCAAATCGATAAATGGATTTTAGTTTTCTCTCTTGGAACATTAATGTTGGTCTTATAAAAAAAGACCTGTTCTTGAGAATATACTTCATAATCATGATGCTTAGTGTTTGCAGGAACATTTCGTGACCAACAACAGCCTTGGTTTACTTGACATCAGTGCCAACTTCAAAACTTTTTCGGTTCCAGCTAAATTTAGAGCTTCTAAAGGCAGAGCTTCTGGTGATATTGCTACTTATGTAGCATCGAATCTTAAGTCTAGTGTTCTCTTTTCTAGTGACAGGTTTTTAGCTGTTCGAGTAGATAAGTGCGTTGTTATAAATGCTTATTTACTCACCTATTACAATGATGAAGATTCGGAGAGAGATTTCGCATTAGCAGTTAGTAAACTTAGCTCCGGTTTTCGTGATGTCCTAAAACTGAAAATCCCGTGTTTGATCGTGGGTGTATTTAATTGTGACTTAAATTGCAGGTTGTCTTCAGCTTCTATCTGTGCTTCTTTACTATTAGGAATATTTGGTGATGTTTTTAAAGTTGAACAGAAATCTGCTCAGTTTACTTACATTCATTCTTCTTCTTGCACATCTAACCTTGATCTCGTTGTGTCATATAACCTTGATATACTTTTTGTTGAGATAATTTATAAATCTCAAGTTTCAGACCACCTTCCTATTGTTTTTAGTTTTAAACAAGAAGCTTCTCAGATTCCAGTGTCACAGGCTCATATTGTTAACCGGCACAAGTGGTATACTTGTCGCGATTGGAAAAAAATTGACACATCTCAGTTCATCGAAATTTCAGATAGCATCCTAAACAAGATCCGGGCTCCGTTTCATCTTCTGCAAAAGTCATTCCAATAAAGACATTAATGAAGTTAGTTTAGCTTTTTGTGTGCTGAAAAAAAGGGAAGTTTCTCTTAAAAAAATCCGTGTTGGCACCCAAGTTCCTGGGTGGTCAGGAAATCTAGCGCTGTCTAAAGCTTGTGACCGTGCTAAGTTTTGTTATAAATTATGGAGAGATTGTCCCCCGTCAAGGAATAGTCAATGAACTAAGAAAAGTGTCAAAAAATGTTTTGCTAAGGAACTTGCCCTTCATCGATCTAAAATGCAGACACTTTATTCCGAGAAGGTCAGGAATTCACATGATCTACTGTGGAAGCTATTGCCTCGTAGCATCTCCTCCAATTTGCCAGACCCAAATGACATTCCTTTGTCCGAATGGATATCCCATTTTTCAAAAGAAGTTTCTGAGCCTGATCCTGTTTTAGAGTCACAATTTTGTGACAAGCTCTACAACTTTAATGATGAATCTCCTAACCTTGATTTTGTTGTTACTTGTGACGCTGTCATCAAAGCCATATCCGAACTTAAAAAGAAAGTGCTTTGTGGGATATATAAGGTTAGCACTCTACACATCATTAATGGAAGCTATGTATTGGTGCGTCACCTCAGCCTTCTCATGCAAATGATATTTCTTACAGATATTGTTTCTTCCTCGTTCTGCATTGGTGATCTGACTCCGATTCCCAAAAAAGGAAAATCTGAGTTGCAATGTTCCTCTTTCCGTCCAATCACGGTCTCTACTACGATATGCAAACTTTTCGAGCTCCTTTTTGATGATGAGCTAAAACAGAAATGTTACGTTCCCCTTATCAGTTCTGTTTTCAGGCTAATCTTGGCTGTTCTCATGCTCTTACAGCAGTTTTTACTGCCCTCGCCGACCCTGAATCTTCGGGAGAAAGTGTGATCCTCGCCGGACGTGACGTTAAACGTGCGTTCGATTCCTTAATTCATTCGTCCATGCTTCTTCATATAGCAAAGCGAGGCGTAAACCCGTCAGTTGTCCGTGTTCTCAGGGATTTACATAGGAATCTTAGAGCGCGTTTAAAACTCCCATCCTGTTTTCCCCTGCAATCGGCTTTTCATCAATCCCAATATAATTGCATTAACTCTCGTGTGAGGCCAAACTCTTCGAATCCCTCGAATATGCTTGTCATTCCTCAGTACCCCATCCTCGTTAAGAAAAGAAATAGACAGGGAGCTATCACTTCCCCAACCCTGTTCAATAATAGTGTCCTGGATGCTCAGTTAAAGCGTCTTCCTTCATGTATTTTTGGGAGAAGCTATATGTCTCTTACTTGTTATGCTGATGACTTCTTGAATCTCAGCCGTACGATCCAAAGCGTTGAGCAGAATTTCAAAATCCTCAAAGAGGAATATTTAAAAATCAGGGTGTCTTTTAATCCTGAGAAGACCGAAGTTGTCCTTTTCAATTGGCAAAATCCCTCTACTTTTCTTCTAAATCTGGACGGTTCTCTTGTTAAACCCGCAGACCATATTAAACACATGGGCCTTCCAATTGGCACATCTATCGGCCACACCCGTAATTGCTGATTTATCACGTTGAGTGTAAAATTAACATTTCTTACGCTGGAATCGTAAAAAACAAACTATGTTTCAACCGTTACCTTCTAGCATTCATTTACAACACCACATCCCTTCCACATCTGCTTTACTTTGCTCCTTTCTGGACATTCTTTACAGTTAAAGATAAAAAGCACCTACGATCAATCTTCTTCAGATTTGCTAAATATCTTTAACATTTGCCTCCTTGGACAAGAAACAGTAAAATTATTCATTTGTATAAGCTAGCTGACCCCAACATTAGAATTAATAAATCTCTATCCCGTTTTTAAAGACAGTTTAATCATCCATGGCCATCAATTTGTTCACAATAGTCTGTTTGTGTTTTTTTCTCTCTATCTTTTTGTTTACTTTAGTGATTACTCCGTCTATGTACCTTTGTTTTGACGGACAGTAAATGAATAATAATAATAATAGTAATAATAATACTAATAAATAACAGGCTAAACTATAAGTTCTTAAAGAAAAACCGGAAAAAATTCAAGCTATTGCTTTCTTTTTCCCTGAAAAAGACTATGTCAATATAAAACAAACAGAAATTAATTTTAAAAAAACCTTTTTCACAAAATAAGTGTTTCTAAAAAAAAAAGTAAAGAACTCCGTTAAACAAAAATGAACGAAAATAGAATCAAACAATCTACCAAGCATACAACTACCACAAATCAGTATCAATAAATAAATGAAACCCAAAACGAACGGAAGTTAAAATAAATAACAGAGTTAAACTCAAAACGAGCAGAAATTAACAAGAGTAGAGTTCAAAACCAATATGCTTTTTAAAAGCCAGAATATAATTTATTCTTTACTGAAAAAAATCTTTTAAATGTTTTTATTTTTATAACTTTAACAAATATAAAATTAAGTAAGATTTTAAGGAATAAATATCAGGAGATATATATTAAACAGACAATGCACATTTGAATTTTTCAGTAAAGTACAAAATATATTCTGGCTTTTAGAAATCATAGGGATTCTGAACCTTACTCATGTTAATTTCTGCTCGTTTTGAGTTTGATTCTGTTATTTGTTTTACTTTCTGTTCGTTTTGGGTTTCATTTGATACTGATTTGTGGTAGCTGTATGCTTGGTAGATTGTTTGATTCTGTTTTTGTTCATTTTTGGTTTAATGGAGTTCTTTACTTTTTTTAAAAAACTTATTTTGTGGAAAAGTTTATTTTAAATTAATTAGACAAAAAATAAGTTTTTACAGTTGAAAGTAAGGAGCAATACTAAAATCTAAACCGAACAATATTAGGTATATGAGGTTTTAGATTGTGATCTAAAGTTTTTTCGTACTTTAAAAAAAGCTTCCTATTGTTCAAATTAAATGACCCTTGTGTTTTAGGAGTCGTTATTACAGAATTGGGACAAAATTCAAAATTCAGCTTCAAGAATGAGGTGTTGAGGGGGGAACCTCCTCCTATAAGTAATAGTTTATGTTCGTTTGAAGTCTGAATGCTGCTTCCTACTTTCAGTGGAAAAAAAACTTGTTTTTATTGAATTTTGTGATCCCTCTTAAATAATATAAAGATACCTGGCTCCACCTTCACAGAAAAATCCCCCTCATCCTCTAGACAACTCAATCCGGTGAAAATTTACCCCAGATAATTACTCTTAACAACTCCAAGCGTAAAATTGAGTCTGAAAAGATAAAGCAAGACATAAATAAGACATAAATACATAAGAAATAAATTTCGTATAGGAATTCTGGCAAATTCCCCCTGTGTAAAATTTATCCTGAAAAGTGCACCTACTGAAAACTTCCCTTCCCATGGACAATTCTCCCTGCGGATAAAACCCTAGTGGAAAATTCAACCCCCCCCCCCAACTGAAAATGTATACGTAATTCCCAATAACAAATACTATACTAAACAATGCGTAAAATTTATAAATTAACCTCCTTTTTTCCTGGGGCTGTGGGGGGTCATGTTATCTCCAATTACATGGCTATTAAGTCTTTAAACTATGCTGGACAAAATGGCAACATCAAAATCTTGATCGGACGATTTTGGGATAAAGGGCGTGGGAGGGGATCGAGTTGCCCTCCATTTTTTGATCACTTGAAAAGCACACTTCAACTTTTGATTTCCGTTCGAATGAACCCTTTCCCGATATTCTAGGATCAATAGGTCATTACGATCACCCCTGGGAAAAACAAACAAGTAAACACGCATCCGTGATTTCTCTTCTTGCAAAAAAAAAAAAAAAAAGAAAAAATATGCCAAATTCCACATTTTTGTAGATAAGAGCTTAAAACCTCTGCAGTAGAGTTCTCTGATACGCTGAATCTGATGGTGTGATTCTTTGACTTTTAAGGGATTTTATCACTCAATTTTGAAAATCATACAAATTTTCTCCGGCTTGTAGCCTTTGATGAATAACACTAAACTTAAGGAAACTTATATATTTGGAATCAGAATAATAATGCGATTCTTTGAATACATTTATTGGTATCTGAATTTCGTTCTAAAGAGTTTCGGTTACTATTGATCCGTGTCACTCCGTGCTTGCCGTTCGTTACCACGATCTGTTTGATTATTATAACCTGGGTGCACCGATGTCTTTGGATTTACCTCGCTACTTCGCCGTGAATAGAATTTAAGTCTCACGGGGCCAGGGGTATGTAGAGCGAAAACTGTCAAGCGGACAGAAGGCCAAAGATATTTTAGCCCTCCTCACTTTAGCAGCCCTGCCATTAAAAATTGATTTGAAATCCCCCTACCCCCAGCAAAACGAATCTGAAAGTTTGGAGTTTTCTGTTCAAAGTTGAAAATTTGCCCACCTTTCTACTACATTTATTTGTGAACAATTGGTCATTTTGCATAGTTAAGGGCCATTGCCCATGGGACTAAGAGTATATTTTAGCCCCCTCATCACAGCAGCCCTACCTTTAAAAAATGATTTGAAATCCACCAACCCCCAGCAAAAAAAACTTAAAGTTTGGAGTTTTCTGTTCAAAGTTGAAAGTTTGCCCGCCTTTTCTACTAAATCTTTCTGTGAACAATCGGTAATTTTTCATGGTTAAGGGTCATTGTCTAAGGGACTAAGAAGATATTTTCGCCCCCTCAACCAGCAGCCCTACCATTAAAAATTATTTGAAATCCCCCGACCCCCCGCAAAACAAATCTGAAAGTTTGGACTTTTCTGTTCAAAGTTGAAAGTTTGCCCACCTTTTTACTACATTTATTTGTGAACAATTGGTAATTTTGCATAGTTAAGGGCCATTGCCCATGGGACTAAAAGGATATTTTAGCCCTCCTCACTCCAGCAGCCCTACCGTTAAAAAATGATTTGAAATCCCCTAATCCCCAGCAAAAAAAATATGAAAGTTTGGACTTTTCTGTTCAAAGTTGAAAGTTTGCCCGCCTTTTCTACTAAATCTATCTGTGAACCATCAATAATTTTTCATGGCTAAGGGTCGTTGCCCACGGGACTAAGATGATATTTTAGCCACCTCACACCAGAAGCCCTACCATTAAAAATGATCTGAAATACCCCAACCCCCCGCAAAACAAATCTGAAAGTTTGGACTTTTCTGTTCAAAGTTGAAAGTTTGCCCGCCTTTCTACTACATGTATTTGTGAACAATTGGTAATTTTGCATAGTTAAAGGCCATAGCCCATGGGACTAAGAGGATATTTTAGCCCCGGCATCATAGCAGCCCTACCGTTTAAAAATGATTTGAAATCCCCCAATCCCCAGCAAAAAAAAAATGAAAGTTTGGACTTTTCTGTTCAAAGTTGAAAGTTTGCCCGCCTTTTGTACTAAATCTAACTGTGAACCATCAATAATTTTTCATGGCTAAGGGTCGTTGCCCACGGGACTAAGATGATATTTTAGCCACCTCACACCAGAAGCCCTACCATTAAAAATGATCTGAAATCCCCCAACCCCCAGCAAAACAAATCTGAAAGTTCGGACTTTTCTGTTCAAAATTGAAAGTTTGCCCGCTTTTCTACTAAATTTATTTTTGAACAATTGGTAATGTTGCATAGTTAAGGGCCATTGCCCATAGGACTATGAGGATTTGTCGACCGCAAATGCATGCTTGTTACATCTTAATTCAATTCTGAACTAAATAGCTGCATAAAAACTTTGAGCTGTTACCTTTGGTGGTTAGACGGATGCCAGCGGATATACAACACGGGTCTTCCAGTCCCTTTTTGACCTAAAAAGGGCGCTATAAGTTTAAATATTTGGTCAGAAAAGGCCCTCACATGTTTTACAACTACCCTCTCCGCACAAAGTTGCCGAGAAAAAAAACATTAGGAGACACTGCGCTCATTCTAAAAAAAAAGGCAGTTTTAAATTTAATCGACCTGTCCGTAATATCCATAGCCCATATCCAAAGAATTCAAATACTTTGAAAATCTTTTTTTTTGCAAAAGGTGATTTTTCTGCGACTAACCTTTTAAGAAAAATGGAACAATTTATATAAGTAACCAGCCAGTCAGTAAAATCCTCAGGGTCAATAATAGCAAATAAAAACCATAATAAAGGGATGGTGAGAAGGAACAGTGAGGACGAAGGAAAATAAAAATAAGTGAAATCAAAATTATATGTCAAATATATCAGTAATAAGTTTCCTGATTCATACTGTATATCGGATTATGTTCACCATTAGAAACACAGATTAAAACTACATGTGTACGCCTCATTTGGTTGCATGAATAGACAAATCAAACAGTTCGTGGTAACGAACTGTAAGTAAGGAGCGACCCGGCTCAATGGTAACCGAAACTCTAGAAAACGGTATTTTGATACAAATAGATACATCAAAAGAATCAAATTTTAATGCTTATTTCAAATATATAAGTTTCATCAAGTTTATTCCTACCCATCAAAAATTAGGCGCCTGAGAAAATTTGGCTGATTTTCGAAAAAAGGGGGAAAGACCCCCTAAATGTTATAGAACCTTAATGAAAATCACACCATCATATTCTGCGTATCAGAAACCCCTACTGTAGAGGTTTCAAGCTCCCATCTACAAAAATGTGGAATTTTGCATTTTTTGCCAGAAGAAAGATCACGGGTGCGTGTTTATTTGTTTGTTTGTTTTTTTTTTTCCCAGGGGTGATCGTCTCGAACCAGTTGGCCTAGAATATCGTGGGAGGGCTCATTGGAACGGAAATTGAAAGTTCTAGTGCCCTTTTTAAGTGACCAAAAAAATGGAGGGCAACTAGGCCCCCTCCCACGCTCATTTTTTTCCCAAAGTCACCTGATCAAAATTTTGAGATAGCCATTTTGTTCAGCATGTTCGAAAATATTATAAGTATGACTCTTAGGATGGCTTAATCCCCCGAAGTTCCCGGGGGGAGGGCTGAAAATTATGAACTTTACCCAATGTTAACATATAGTATTGGTTATTTGGAAGTATACAGACGTTTTCAGGGGAGATTTTTCCTGGTAGTGGGGGGGCGGATGGGTCAGGGGTTATGTGGGAGGATCTTTCCATGAAGGAAGTTTTCATAGGGGAGGGACATTGGTATGAAGGGGACGCCGGACTTCTCAGCATTATTTAAAAAAAGATCATAAATTTAATAAAAAAAACAAGTATTTCAACTGCAACAGCAGCAACATCGAAACTTTAAACGAACAGAAAATATTACATATATAATTGGGTTCACCCCGTAGTCAATGCCTCGCTCTTTAAGCCAAAGATTTTTTAGTACTTTCATAAGAGCTATTTATTCTAATTAACGGCCTTTGTGAATAAGCGGTCATTTCTAAAGAATTGGAACAAAATTTGAACTTTCGCTTAAAGAGCAAGGTATTGACTAGGGGGCGAACCCCCTAATAAACGTATTAAAAATATATGAATATAGAAGTTCGTTACGTAAGTTAATTCGTAAGTTACGTATATTTATTACTAATAAAAACGTTCGTAAATAAAATTAAACAAGTTTCGAGAAAGCCATTTAACTAAATAAAAGTAAATTAACATGAAATTTTTGTTTTAATTATTCATGTACGGTGAGCCAAGATCAAAACCTGTATTTATTCAAAAACGTTCAAAAATTAAATAAAAAAAAACAAGTTTTTTAAACTGAAAGTAAGGAGCGACATTAAAACTTAAAACGAACAGAAATTATTCTGTATATGAAAGAGACTGTCCCCTCCTCAACGCCTCGCTCTTTACGCTAGTTTGACTCTGTCTCACAACTTTATTTTTTAAAACAATAAAAAACTTTAGCGTAAAGAGCGAGGCGTTGAGGAGGGGACAGTCTCTTTCATATACAGAATAATTTCTGTTCGTTTTAAGTTTTAATGTCGCTCCTTACTTTCAGTTTAAAAAACTTGTTTTTTTTATTTAATTCCACTTAAAGGACACTCAATGAGTTAGGAGTAAAGAAAATGTAGAAATAACAAAAATGTAAATATATACACCTTAGGGCTCCTAACAGGGATTATGTTATGATTTAGGCTATCAGGATGACCAAGAACCACTGTATCAATATTAATGATGGAATTTTACTCGTTTGTAAAATTATCTATTTGAGCTTGTACATTTACACAAAATCCTAAACTCCCAAAATTCACTCTATACTCCCTCAATTACACCATTTGATTTTAAAGCTTCAGAGAGGGAACCCAAAAAGGGTCTAAGCCGTAGAGGAGAAACTAAAAATACTAAAGGTTAAAAATGGCTTTCGTAAATTTTCCCTTTCTTTGCCTTTTCTGATGAATTTTAACATCCTCCTTGCAATGCTAGCCACTCACCCGAGATCTTTCCTTGATTATTGCCACATTTTCAAAAAGCTTTAGTCGAAAAAAAAGTCCTAGAATGTTGGATTGGAATCATAAAATTTTCAGATTGTTGGAATCCATAAATTTTAAAACTACCATTAAAATGTCTTTTAAACTGTGATCTTAAACTTTTATTGAGCAAGAGCTACTATCAAAGCCTAGTAAAGCGTCATCAGGACACAAGAGACTTTGAGTGAAGGATTTTCACCTCACCTCAAAGCTTCACAGTTCAAAGGTGAGAAGGGGATTTCAAAGCGATCAATACGGCTTAATTGCCTCTCGTACTTTTCTTTAGGAAATTGGTCTCATTTATGCCATTCGTTAGGTGGAAAAATTGACGGAAAACTAATCTTGTGGTACTTTGAAAAATTAAGGAAGCTTAACAGTTATACTAAAAAAAGGCACACCTATAACTTTTGCTAGAGAAAACTCAAAGGGGTTTATGTTATATAACAGTAACGATAAATTTTTTTGCTTATCATTATGTACAAAAGCACACAACTGACGAAGTAAGAAAAAAAAAACAAGATACAATGAAAATAAATATAAAACTTAACCATTGACAAGCCTATAGAAACACATTCAGGAAAGTAGAATCAAAGTTTAGCCGCTTCCAAAACGACTTAGTTCTTCTTTAGATGGCATATAAGGGGCTAGTGACTCCATATCTGGTCGATACAGTGATGTTGCTAGTCCAGAGGGGCAGCCGAAGATAATATTTCACAAATTTGTAAAAACACTTTATAATATCATTAATTTCACTGCGAGAGAAAAGCTGCCGAAAAGGCGAAAGAGCAAGCAAATGCGGGACTAAAAAAGTGTTGTAAAGAGATCCTAGGATACGGTGACTAAGCTTATAGTAACTAAAAAGGCATAAGCTTTCCTGCTCTTATTCTAAAAAAAATCTTTTATCAGAGTTCGGGTTGCAACACAAATTTTTTCCCAGTTGGTACTCCAAGGTAAGTTAGGTGATCATGGTCATGAACGACATGAGCATCCAGAGACAAACAGACTGGCTCTTTCAGTACGGCGATTAAAAACCAGGAAATCAGTTTTACTCTCGTTGAACTTCAGTCCAATATGCTTATACTTTTCCGACAGTATATCTATACAATTTCTCTTTTATTCCAGTCTGCGTTTGACTAACGTTCAGAATATCATCAGCGTACTTTGCTATCGAAACATCAACCCCTCTAAACAAACAAATCACAACAGATTTATGTTGAGGCTCAGCAACACTATTATTGAACAGGGGTGGATAAGCCAGAGCTCCCTGTTTAATACCCTTCTTAATCGGGATTTGTGAAGTAAGTTCAGTAGCACCAGGCGATACAATAATCTTAGGTTTAGCATTCAGCTTCCTATACATATCCTGCAACGCCTTTACAACTGAAAAATTTACTCCAGGCTTGTAAACAGTCAGTAGAATGTGGGCATGGATACCAGAATCAAATGCTCTTGAGACATCAAGAACAGAAATGTAAAGTATTTCGACATTTTCAGCAGCATGTGCCAACAAATTAGCAATGAGATGAGGTGCATGATTGCGTCAACCCCTTACTTAGACCCAAACTGATTGTCTTGTGTATACCACTTCATCAATAATCATTAGTTTAAATATTTTACACAGTATAGGAGAAACAGTAATCGATGTGAGCGAAGAGCACTGGTCGGAATGTTTTCCCTTTTTAATGAAAGGACTAATTATAACATTACTAAATAAATCTGGCGCCAATTCATAGCAAAATATTATTTGATAAAGCAGCGTCAAGTGCTCAGCTAAAGATGGGAAGCCAGCTTCAAGATGCTTAGTACAAATGCCATAAATGCCACGGAAATTCCTTTTACGGAGCTTAGAAATACAGTTAATTACCGTATAAAATTGTGACGAAAAAATTGAAGTTAAGCTCTTTCGCATAAACACTTTTCAAGACCGCTTTAGGTTCCGAAAATTCAGCGCTGAAGTAATTACACCACTGGTCACTTGTAAGGACAGACTCGCTACATGATTTATATTTACCCTGCTTTAACATTTTCCACACAAAGCTTGGGTCATTACGTTCTTTGAAGGACATTGCGCCAATAGAATTCGCTTGATGTCGTTTCTATCTTTTGCAAAGCATCTCCCTGTGTAGAGGCGGACTTCGTTCACTACACCGGTACGTGACATATGAAACCAAAATTTGGACTTGACAAACGACTTGGCCAGCTCCGGTTTGCTGGTAAAGCCAGGCTTTTCAGCTCAGACCCGCACTATACGAACCAGTACACTTGCTTTTCAGCAATGCGCAGGGCATGCACAATTTCAACATAATACGTGTTGAGTAAAATATGACTTTCAGAGACACTAATTCCAGACTTGTGAGACAAGAGCGGGAACGGTACTTTGATTTTTCCAAGGATAGCGTCACTTACGCTTTGAAAAGTAGGCAGGTCAATTTTACATCAGTCTCAGATTTTATGCCACTTGCTGGTAATACTTGATGTGACAGGATAAGTTGGAGTTACCACGACGGGAAAAGTGTTGCTGATTGACAGGTGATTTGACGTCTGGAGTGTAATAAAAAGAGAGGTTTTTGAGTTTGGAAAAATTTCAGGCAAACAAATAATGAAGTCAAGGGAAGACGTGCCGCCAGAATTATGGATGTATGGGAATTTAAGCTCATTTTCCACTAGGATAAGCTGCAGGAAACATGAAACACAGAATATTTGTTGTACATCTGGTCCAACGGTTTACAGTTCAAGTCGTCGACCCTATGACAGTCAGATTGCTCAATTCACTTTTGTTTCGTCAAGAGTGCTAAGAGCTTGAGACGCTTTATAAAACAGTACATTGGAACTGGAATTGCGATAATCAGTGGGAAAGTAAACTGAGGCAACAACGCAATTTTGTAGTTCTGACTACCACACAATGCTCCAAGTTCCGGAAGAAACAAAATGAGTGAGAAAAAAGAAATCAATTGTCGATCATGGAAACTGAGCTCTAATAAAATCCCTATAGCACCCCAATTATAATTGTTACCTAAGTCTGAGGGGACAACTTGGCAGAACAAAGATAGAGGTTGGTATGGTTTTGAAAGACATAGTAACTGGCTTAGGAACCAATTAAAGAATTCTGCTTAAGTGTGAGTTGACAACAGAGAAGTGGAACCTCTCCGTTTAAATACACATTCAATGTATATGTATGGATGCATACAGCGTCCATTGACAAACCCCCTCAACATGCTCTGAAAGTTGAAACTTGATGCCATAAGCCTTTCGTTATACATTCCAGATATGGCCTTTTGTCAGCCTGGATACACATAAAGTCTTCGTAATGTCTTTCAACATCCTTCTCAATCCTTCAAAGTTTAGTCTTGATAACCTTATCCATTCCTAAGAGAATGCGCATATGTCCTCTTGGCGACCCGGACACGCCTAGTGACTTGAATTAGTTCCGCCGCAACATCCGCCGCAGCGTACCCTGAAAGTTTGACTTAAAACACTTATATGTTCTTTTGATATTGCGCATATGCCCTTTTGACAAACTGGATTTTCACATAGCGTTTTTTGGACTATGACATGCCCCTCATCCCTATAATTTTGATGATATTTTGGACAAGACGGCTCTCTCAGAATTTCGATCTCAAACATATGAGGAAGAAAAGGCCTGGAGGAGGGGGGCTAGTTGCCCTCTGATTACTTTTGACTGTTAAAAAGCATCTATAAATTTCAATTTTCAATCGAATAAATCTTCCTCCTAAGTTTATACGACCATCCCTTCAATAAAAAAGACCAGGGGAACAACTAACAACCCTATCCGCTGGGCTCTGGGGTTGTGTCGACCCTGGAGGCATTGTTCTATGATCTTTGGACTGTTTTTACTGGTCATCTCAAAGTTTTGATCGAATGAAAAGAAGAAAAGAAGGCGTGGAGGGAGGCCAGTTACTCTCCGATCAATTTTGACTCTTAACAAGGGAGCTAGAACTTTTAATTTCCAAGTACATAAGCCTCCTCCAAAGTTTATACGGCCATCCCTTTCATAAGAACCTTATATGTCCCCCGGGCTTAAGCTTGCAATACTTGGCCCTGGGCCCTGGGAGGTTGTGGCAAACCGGGAGGCACTGTTTTGTGACCCTTGGACTATTTTGAACAAAATGGCTGTCTCAAATTTCGATCAGATACATTTGGGGAAAAGAGGGCGTGGAGGGGGGCAGTGGGGCTAGTTGCTCACCAGTCACTTTTGAGTCCTAAAAAGGAACTATAACTTTTAGTTTCCAATCTAATGAGCCTCCTCCAAAGCTTATACGCCCACCCTTTCCACATAGACCTTATGCCCGCGGGGTACAACTTGTAGACCCTCTCCCCCGGGCTCTGGGTGGTTATGTCAACCCCGGAGGCACTGCTATATAATATTTGAACTATTTTAAGCCAAATGGCTATCTCGAAATTCTGATTGAATGTATTTGGGGCAAAGAGGTCGGTGAGAGGGTAGGGGGGCTAGTTGTTTTCCAGTCACTTTTGACTCTTAAAAAGGGAACTAGAAATTTCAATTTCCAGTCAAATGAACCTCCTAAAAAATTTAGACAACCACCCCTTTCATAAAAATCTTAATTGCCCGAGGGGCATACTTACAACCCTTGCCCCTGGCGTCTTAGGGGTTGTGTCAACCCTGTAGGAGCTGTTGTATGATCTTTGGAGTATTCGTAACAAAATTGCTATCTCAAAATTTTGATCAGATGCTTTGGGGAAAATAGGGCACGGGGGGCTAGTTGCTTTCTGACCTCCTTTGACTCTTAATAGCTAGAAATATCAATTTGTAATCACATGATGCTCCTCCAAAGTCCATGCGACCATCTCTTAAATAAAAACTTATATGCTTCTAGGACATAAGCTTACAACTCCTGGCACGGGGCTCTTGGAGGCTCTGTCAAACCGAGAGGCACAGTTATATGATCTTTGAACTATTTTGAACAAAAGGGCTATATCAACATTTTTATTTGATGGGCTTGGTGAAAAATGGGCGGGGACAGGAGGGGGCTAGCTACCCTCCGGTCACTTTGAGGCCTAAAGAGGAAACGAGTACTTTCAAATTCCGATCTAATGAACCTCCCCCAAAGTTTATACGACCACCCTTTCCATATAAACTTCATATGCCCATGGGGCACAACTTACAACCCTTATACCCTGACTCCGTTTTTTTTGTCGATCCCGGAGGCATTTTTATATGATCTTTGAACTATTTTGAACCAAATAGCTGTCTCAAAATTTTGATCCGGTGCATTTGAAGAAAAGAACGCGCTTGGGAGGAGTTAGTTGTCCTCCGGTCACTTTGGACTCTTTAAAAGGAACTAAAACTTTCAATTTCCAATCTAATGAAGCTCCTACAATGTTTCCTTTCCAAAAAAACCTTATTTAACCCAGGGGCATAACTTACAACTCTGACCCTGGTACTAGTAGTATGCTAAGTATGGATTTGCTTGGCTTTAGTTCCTTCCCGTGCTATTTGCTTGGCTTATGTTCCTTCCCATGCTATTTGCCTATATTATGTTCCTTGGTACCTTTCCAAGCAAAGCGATCAAACAAGTTTTGGAACTATGGTTGAGATTGTATAATGCAATCAGACTGGTTTAGACACAGGTTTCTAAGCCAAAACTTATGATCGTCACATTACGTATTCAAAAGGTTTATTGCGCCTTCTGTAAAAAAAATGTCAAACAGTAATAAGCTCTAGGCTCTAGGTACCTTGCATCGTGTCTAGAATTGATTGGCATATGGTGTTAAATCATTTTGCGTAAAAGCTAACTCTAATTGCAAAATAAGGGTATAGCATTTGCGAATTGGACTGTATGAAGGATATTGATTTTTGATTGAATAATAGGGATGTGAATGATCCTAATTAGTGATCGGATTGTATGAAGGTGGTAAAAAAAGGGCTAAACTGATTATCAGTTAAGGTAACCCCTCGGGGTTTTTAACTCATAGCTTATTTATTATAAATTTGGAATACCATCAATCTATGAAAATGGTTAATAATGATAAAATGGTCTTGTGACTTGACCTAGCTTTACTTCTTCGATGTGTTCTGTATAATACACAAGTGGCGTTTGAACAGTGTTTTCAATTTAAAATAGGGTCTAACGTTATAGTATACTAAAAATTTGATACTAAGAGAGATTTAGATGGCAAGAAAAGAATTTAATAAAGAAATCCAGAACAATCCATAGAAATCCTTACAAATCAAGTAGTGAGGTGTTTATGAGTACAAACCGTCAAGGATCATAAGCACCAATGACCCTCACCACCAGGGACCTCAGCCCCCAAAGGTCCCCTATCCCCAAACTCCAAGGGCGCCCCCTCCCCTCCAACTTTTTGGCCCCCTCCCCCCATTTGTTTTTGAAGTTTTTTTTGTTTATTTTTTAACTTTTTTTAATTGTTTTTAAAAAGTTATATTTTTTCAACTTTGTTTATATCTCTTAGAATGACATGTAACATACTTAAAACAAAAAAAATCAAATTTAATATTTTTATTGGCACTTTTTTTTATTGGACTAAATTTTTTTTTGGACTGAAATTATTCAACTTTTTTTTTACAGGTCTTAGAATGTCAGGAAACATACTTAAAACATTAAAAAAAATCACATTTAATATTTTCCAAATTCAAAATGAGAATGATATAGAAATGTTAGTCGTGATTTTTACTATTAGAAAAATATTGTTTGTAGTAGCACTTCTTTTTTATTGGACTAAATTTTTTTTTGGACTTCAAAATTATTCAACTTTTTTTTACGTATCTTAAAATGACATTATACACAATACAGATATGTTATTCAAGAAAGAATTTGTATTAGAATGAATAAATTCCTTATTATCATCCTTTGTCGGTTACGTCGGATAAAATTGAGAAGATCTAAGTATCAGAGTGAATAAATTCTTTGTCAATGTCTTTTTGACAGATACGTTTGATAACACTGACCATATCTAAGTATCATAGTGAATAAATTCTATATCAACTTTGTTGTCTGATACATCAGATAACATTCACAAAATCTAAGTATCAGAGTGAATAAATTCTTTATCAATGTCTTTTGACAGATACGTTTGATAACACTGACATAATTCAAGTATCGAATTGAACAAATTCTTTATTAAAATTCTTTATCGATATAATTTGTCAGATACGTCGGATAACATTGACAAAATCTATTTATTAGAATGAATTAATTCTTTATCATCATCCGTTTTTGGATATGTCATTATGAAAAAAAATGTAAGTAAGTAAGTAACAAACTCTTTCTTGAATTCACTTCTTGGATACACAATACAGATATTTAATTCAGGAAATTATGAAAAAAATTGAACAAATTCTTTATTAACATTCTTTATCGATTGAATTCGCTTCCTGGACAGACAATACAGCAATTTCACAAAATCTAAGTATCAGAGTGATTAAATTCTATATCAACATCCATTTCTTGGGTACATAGGATAAAATTGACAAAATCTATATGTTAGAGTGAATAATTTTTTTTATCAACATCCTTTGTCAGCTACATCGGATAAAGTTGACAAAATCTAAGTATCAGATTGAATAAATGCTTTATCAACATCCTTTGTCGGATAAAATTGACAAAATAAAAGTATCAGAGTGATTAAATTCTATATCACCAGACATTTCTCGGATACATAGGATAAAATTGACAAAATCTATATGTTAGAGTGAATAATTCTTTTTTATCAACATCTTTTGTCAGATACATCAGATAAAATTTACAGAATCTAAGTGTCAGAGTGAATAATTTTTTTTATCAACATCCTTTGTCAGCTACATCGGATAAAGTTGACAAAATCTAAGTATCAGATTGAATAAATGCTTTATCAACATCCTTTGTCGGATAAAATTGACAAACTATAAGTATCAGAGTGATTAAATTCTATATCAAGATCCTTTTCTCGGATACATAGGATAAAATTGACGAAATATAAGTGTTAGAGTGAATAAATTTTTTTATCAATATCTTTTGCTAGATACATCGGATGAAATTGACAAAAACTAAGTGTCAGAGTGAATAAATTTTTTTATCAACATCCTTTGTCAGATACTTCGAATAAAATTGACAAAATGTAAATATCAGAGTGAATAAATACTTTAACAACTTCCTTAATCGGATATGTCAGATAAAATTGACAAAATCTAAGTATCAGAGTGATTAAATTCTATATCAAAATCCCTTTCTCGGTTACATAGGATAAAATTGACAAAATCTGAGTGTTAGAGTGAATAAATTTTTTTTTATCAACATCCTTTGCCAGATACATCGGATAAAATTGACAAAATCCAAGTGTCAGAGTGAATAAATTTTTTTATCAACATCCTTTGTCAGATACTTCGAATAAAATTGACTAAATCTAGATATCAGAGTGAATAAATACTTTATCAACAGCCTTTATCGAATATGTCGGATACAATTGACAAAATCGAAGTATCAGAGTGATTAAAATCCAAGTATCAGAGTGATTAAATTCCATATCAACACCCCTTTCTCGGATACATTTGATAAAATTGACAAAATCTAAGTATCAAAGTGAATAAATGACATATCAAATCCTTTAAATGCATTATCAACATCATTTGTCGGGTATATCGAATAAAATTGACAAAATCTAAGTATCAGATTGATTAAATTCTATATCAACATCCATTCCTCGAATACATGGGATAAAATTGACAAAAACTAAGTGTCAGAGTGAATAATTTTTTTTATCAGCATCTTTTGTCAGATACAACGAATATAATTGACAAAATCTAAATATCAGAGTGAATAAATGCTTTATCAGCATCCTTTGTCGGATATGTTGGATAAAATTGACAAAATCTAAGTGTCAGAGTGAATAAATTTTTGTTATCAACATCTTTTGTCAGATATATCAAATATAATTAACAAAATCTAAGTATCAGAGTGAATAAATGATTTATCAGCATCCTTTGTCTGATATCTCGGATAAAATATAAGTGTCAGAGTGAATAAATTATTTTTTCTTTTCAACATCCTTTGTCAGATACATCGAATAAAATTGACAAAATGTAAATATCAGAGTGAATAAATATATTACAACATCCTTTATAGGATATGTCAGATAAAATTGACAAAATATAAGTATCAGAGTGATTAAAATTTGAATATCAGAGTGATTAAATTCCATATCAACACCCCTTTCTCAGATACATGGGATAAAATTGACAAAATCTAAGTATCAGAGTGAATAAATGCTTTATCAACATCCTTTAAATGCATTATCAACATCATTTGTCGGGTATATCGGATAAACTTGACAAAATCTAAGTATCAGATTAATTAAATTCTATATCAACATCCATTTCTCGAATACATGGGGTAAATTTGACAAAAGCTAAGTGTCAAAGTGAATAAATTTTTTTATCAACATCTTTTGTCAGATACATCAAATATAATTGACAAAATCTAAGTATCAGAGTGAATAAATGCTTTACCAGTGATTAAATTCTATATCAACATCCCATTCTCGGATACATGGATAAAATTGACAAAATCTAAGTATCAGAGTGAATAATTTTTCTGTTTTCATCAACATCTTTTATCAGTTACAACGAATATAATTGACAAAATTAAAATCTAAGTATTATGAAAAAATTGTAAGTAAGTAAGTAACAAACTCTTTCTTGAATTCACCTATTGGATACACAATACAGAAATTTAATTCAGGAAACTGTGAAAAAAATTGAACAAATTCTTTTTAACATTCTTTATCGATTGAATTCGCTTCCATCAACATCCTTTGTCAGATACATCGAATAAAATTGACAAAATGTAAATATCAGAGTGAATAAATACTTTATCAACATCCTGTATCGGCTATGTCGGATAAAATTGACAAAATCTAAGTATCAGAGTGATTATAATCTAAGTATCAGAGTGATTAAATTTCATATAAACATCCCTTTCTCGGATACATGGGGTAAAATTGACAAAATCTAAGTATCAGAGTGAATAAATGCATTATCAACATCGTTTGTCGGGTATGTCGGATCAAATTGACAAAATCTAAGTATCAGAGTGATTAAATTCTATATCAACATCCCTTTCTCGGATACATGGGATAAAATTGACAAAATCTAAGTATCAGAGTGAATATTTTTTTTATCAACATCTTTTATCACTTACAACGAATATAATTGAAAAAATCTAAGTATCAGAGTGAATAAATGCTTTATCAGTATCCTTTGTCGGATATATAGGATAAAATCGAAGTATCAGAGTCATTAAATTCTATATCAACATCCCTTTCTCGGATACATGGGATAAAACTGAAAAAATCAAAGTGTCAGTGTGAATAAATGCTTCATCAGCATCCTTTGTCGGATATGTCGGAAAAAATTGACAAAATCTAAGTGTTAGAGTGAATAATTTTTTTTTATCAACATCCTCTGTCAGATACATCGGATAAAATTGACAAAATCTAAGTACCAGAGTGAATAAATTCATTATCAACATCGTTTGTCGGGTAAGTCGGATAAAATTGACAAAATCTAAGCATCAGATTGAATAAATGCTTTATCAACATCCCTTTCTCGGATACATGGGATAAAATTGACAAAATCTAAATACCAGAGTGAATAAATTCATTATCAACATCCTTTGTCGGATATGTCGGATAAAATTGAAAAAATATAAGTATCAAAGTGATTAAATTCCATATCAACATCCCTTTCTCGGATACATAGGATAAAATTGACAAAATCTCAACATCATTTGTCGGGTATATCGGATACAATTGATAAAATCTAAGTATCAGATCGATTAAATTCTATATCAACATCCCTTTCTCGAATACATGGGATAAAGTTGACAAAATCTAAGTGTTAGAGTGAATAAATTTTTTTATAAACACCCTCTGTCAGGTACATCGGATATAATTGACAAAATCTAAGTATCAGATTGAATAAATCCTTTATCAACATCATTTGTCGGATATGTCCGATAAAATTGACAAAATTTAAGTATCAGAGTGAATAAATTCATTATTAACATCCTTTTTCGGATATGTCGGATAAAATTGACAAAATATAAGTATCAGAGTTATTAAAATCTATATCAACATCCCTTTCTTGAATACTTTGGATAAAATTGACACAATCTAAGTATCAGAGTGAATAAATGCTTTATCAACATCCTTTAAATACATTATCAACATCATATGTCTGATACATCGGATAAAATTGACAAAATCTAAGTATCAGAATGAATAAATTCGTTTTCAAAGTTTTTATCGGATACATCAGATAACAGTCATAAAATCCAAGTTCTATTCATTTTGATTTCATGCGTCGTTACGTTGAATTTAGGTTAGACCGGTTATAGATGACAGCACACCCGGTCAGACACACAGTCATAGTGAGAGAGATATGCAAAAAGTTAGGTTAATTCAGGTTCACTTAGAGTGGTGCCACTCTACTTAGATTTTGATACTTAGATTTTGTCAATTTTATCCGATGTATCTGACAGAGGAGGTTTATAAGAAAAAGATTATTCACTCTAACACATAGATTTTGTCAATTTTATCCTATGTATCCGAGAAAGGGATGTTGATAAAGCATTTATTCAATCTGATACTTAGATTTTCTCAATTTTATCAAACATAACTGACAAAGCATGTTGATAAAGAATTTATTCACTCTGATACTTAGACTTTGTGAATATTATCTGATGTATCAGACAACGAAGTCGATATAGAATTTATTCACTATGATACCTAGATATGGTCAGTGTTATCAAACGTATCTGTCAAAAAGACATTGACAAAGAATTTATTCACTCTGATACTTAGATTTTCTTAATTTTATCCGAAGTAACTGACAAAGGATGATGATAAGGAATTTATTCATTCAAATACAAATTCTATCTTGAATAAAATATCTGTATTGTGTATCATTTCATTTTAAGATCCGTAAAAAAAGTTGAATAATTTCGAAGTCCAACAAAATTTAGCCCAATAAAAAAGAAGTGCTACTACAAACAATATTTTTCTAATAGTAAAAGTCACAACTAACATTTCTATATCATTCTCATTTTGAAATTGGAAAATATTAAATGTGATTTTTTTTTGTTTTAAGTATGTTACATGTCATTCTAAGACCTATAAAAAAAGTTGAATAATTTGGAAGTCAAAAAAAAATTTAGTCCAATAAAAAAATTGCTACTACAAACAATATTTTTCTAATAGTAAAAGTCACAACTAACATTTCTATATCATTCTCATTTTGAAATTGGAAAATATTAAATGTGATTTTTTTTTGTTTTAAGTATGTTACATGTCATTCTAAGAGATATAAAAAAAGTTGAAAAAATATAACATGTTAAAATAAAATAAAAAAAAGTTAAAAAAAAAACTTCAAAAAAACTTCAAAAAAAATTCAAAAAAAATGGAGGAAGGGGGCCAAAAAGTTGGAGGGGAGGGGAGCCCCTTGGTGTTTGGGGATAGGGGACCTTTAGTGGTTGAGGTCCCTGGTGGTTAGGGTCATTGGTGCTTATGGTCCTTGACGGTTCGCACTCATAAACACCTCACTACTTGATTTGTAAGGATTTCTATGGATTGTTCTGAATTTCTTTATTAAAATTCTTTTCTTGCCATCTACATCTCTCTTAGTATCAACTTTTTAGTATACTATAACGTTAGACTCTGTTTTAAATTGACAACACTGTTCAAACGCCACTTGTGTATTATATAGAACACATCGAAGAAGTAAAGCTAGGTCAAGTCACAAGACCATTTTATCATTGTTAACCATTTTCATAGATTGATGGTATTCCAAATTTATAATAAATAAACTATGAGTTAACAACCCCGAGGGGTTACCTTAACTGATAATCAGTTTAGCCCTTTTTTTACCACCTTAATACAATCCGATCACTAATTAAGATCATTCACATCCCTATTATTCAATTAAAAATTAATATCCTTCATACAGTCCAATTCGCAAATGCTATACCCTTTTTTTGTAATTAGAGTTAGCTTTTACGCAAAACGATTTAACACCATATGCCAATCAATTCTAGACACGATGCAAGGTACCTACAGTCTAGAGCTTATTACTGTTTGACATTTTTTACAGATGGCGCAATAAAACTTTTGAATACGTAATGTGACGATCATTATTTTTGGCTTAGAAACCTGTGTCTAAACCAGTCTGATTACATTATACAATCTCAACCATAGTTCCAAAATGTGTTTGATCAGATGCATCGAAATGTGAATTTGCTTGGAAAGGTACCAAGGAACATAATCTAGGCAAACAGCATGGGAAGGAACATAAGCCAAGCAAATAGCACGGGAATGAACTTAAGCCAAGCAAATCCCTACTTAGCATACTACTGGTACTCTTGGGGGTTGTGACAACCCCGTTGGCATCGTTTTATGATCTTTGGACTATTTCTAACAAAATGGCTGTCTCAAAATTTTGATCAGATGCATTTGGGGAAATTAGGGTAAGGGGAGGGGAGACTAGTTGCCTTCTGATCACTTTGGACTCTTTAAAGGGAACTAGATCTTTCAATTTCCAATCAAATGAGCCTCCTCAAAAGTTTATACGACCACTCCTTAAATAAAAACCTTTTATGCCCGTACGTTACAACTTACAATTCTTGCCTCTAGGCTCTGGGGGTTGTGTCAACCAACCAAGGTTTTTTTGTATTATCTTTGGACCATTTTCAACAAAATGGCTGTCATAAAAATGTGATTGTATGAATTTGTGGAGAAGAGGGTGGGGGAAGGCTAGTTGGTGCAAGGTCACTTTTGACTCTTAAAAAGGAATTAAAATTTCAATTTCCAATTAAATGAGCCTAATCCAAAGTTCATACAACTTTCTCATCCATAAAAACCTCATCTGCCCCCTAAGCATAACTCACAGCCCCGGCCCCCGGCCTCTGGGGGGTCGATTCATCTAGGAGGCATTTTTATACGATATTTGGACTATTTTGAACAAAATAGCTTTGTCAAAATTTTGATCGAATAAATTTGGGTAAAAGACAGCGTGAGGGGGGGGGCTAGTTGCTCTCTGTTCACTTTTTACCCAGAAAGAGAACTATATCTATGAAGTAGTGAGGTCTTAATCTGTTCGAGCGGGGCCTAACCGCTTCAAAACCCGATCCAGGATGTTTTTTAAACTTCTTCAAGACGTAGGCATTTGTTACGTAATAGGAGCTGCGTGACTTGTTAAATTTATTGAGGACGACGTAATCTCGCGTGACTTGTTTTGGTTCTGGAGGACTTTTACAATCCATACGAAATATGGAATTTGTTTTTACTTATACAAATTTTTTCCTCAAGATGCAGGTGATTGTTAAGTAATCTCACGTAACTTGTTAGAGTTCAGTGTCCGCTAGTCAAGCGGGGAAGATCAGGTTGTAAAAAATCGATCTTAGTCCACTATTTACGTATGAAGATAATATAATCTTGCGTGACTCGTTTTAGTTCCGGGGGACCTTTATAATCCAGCAAAACAAGTTTTGAAGTTCAAGGACGCGTGACTTGTTAGATCTTACGATTTACTTACCCCTCCTACTAGTTATTCTAAAACTTTGAAATTCAGTCCACGGATTATATTTGATCCCGATCCTTAACCTGATTATTAGTAGAATACGCGTTACGAGTACGAAAGGGTCCATCTCCCCTTAAAGTATTTTTTCTGGTTTCGAACAAGAAAAGGATAGACACGGTATCGTCATGAATATGACTGAACCCCATACCCCCACCATTTTCTAAAAAAATTCACTTTTTACGTTTCGAAGAAACAAATGTCACGAAAAAACGTCTTGAAGTTAAAAAATGTCACGAAGAAAAAAAAACGTCGCGAAGAAAAAAAGTCGAAGAAAAATAAAACGTCACAAAGAAAAGAAAAAAATCACGAAAAAAAAACATCCCGGAGTCAAACATGTCTGGAAGAACGCAATATCACAAAGAAAAAACAACGTCGAAGTGGAAAAATGGCGTCAAGAACAAAAAATGTCGCGAAGAAAAAAAATGTCGCAAAGAAAAACAAATATCTAAAAGAAAAAAAAATTCACGAAGAAAAAACAACGTCTCGAAGTTAAATAATGTCACGAAGAAAAAAAAACGTCGCGAAGAAAAAAAGTCGAAGAAAAATAAAACGTCACAAAGAAAAGAAAAAAACATCACGAATAAAAACACATCCCGAAGTTCTAAATGTCTGGAGAAAGAAATGTCACAAAGAAAAAACAACGTCGAAGTGAAAAAATGACGTCAAGAAGCAAAAAAATGTCACGAAGAAAAAACGTCAAAAAGATTCACAAAGAAAAAATTGTCTAGAAGTTAAAAAACCTCTCGAAGTTAAAAAAAAAACTTTTGCGAAGAAAAAACGTCGCTTAGTTAAAAAACATTGGAAGAAAAAATTTCACGAAGAAAAACAATCTCGAAGTTAAAAAACGCCTTGAAGAAAAAACGTCGCAAAGAAAAAACGTCTCGAAGGAACAAAGTCACGAAAAAAAGTCTCGAACTTGAAAAAACGTCTCGAAAATACATCCTAAAAAATCACTAATTGCTCTTAAAAAATACAAAATACTTCATACAGACAAAAAATTATTGCTATAGAACAAAATAGAGCTTAAAAAATCACAAATTGTTCTTACAAAAAACAAAATACTTCTTACAAAACAAAACAAATATTCATACGAAATAAAAATACAACCTAAAAAATCATAAATTGTTCTTACAAAACAAAACGAATTCTTAACTAACAAAAATACAACCCAAGAATTCCCAAATTCTTCATACAAAATACAAAATACTTCTTACATTTGCATAAGTAAACAAACATTCCCTATTACATATGCATTATAAAGGTCCCCCAGCACCAAAATAAGTCACACGAGATTACATCATCCTCAATAAACTTAACAAGTCACGTAACTCCTATTACGTAACAAACACCTGCGTCTTGAAGAAGTTTTTATAAAAAAAAGTCCGGATCGTGATTTGACGGGGTTGAGCCCTGATCACCCCCTTCCACTCCTTCGGTAAAAGCCACATTGTTCCTGATAAAAGCTTGAAACTTCTTCAGTGGGGTTCTCGGGTACGCTGAATCTGATGGTGTGATTTTCATTAACATTCTGTTAATTTTAGGAAGTGATTACCCCCTATTTCATAAATCAGGCAAATTTTCTCAGGCTCGTAACTTTCAATGAGTAACGCTAAAGTTGACGGGTAACACCGTTTCAAAATGATTGTGATAAAAATGAATGATTATGGTTGCTCAGAAGGGTTTAATTGATTTTACGGACTTGCTTCGAATATCTTTCTAAATATTTTATCTCTTGTCAGTATGGTGTTCATTTTGTGGATTTTGTGAGGGAGGAAAGAAGAGGAGAGAAGAGAATTTTTGTGAATATGTCTGGAAAGGATGAATTATATTATATTAATTGTGAAATAAGCTGTTTGTTTAGTAGATTTATGAAATGCGCTCCCTAATAAGCTTTTACCTCTGGATGTAAAAGTAGTTTGTTTTGGTTTGTTTAGATTTTCATTTTCTGTCAATTTTTGAACAAAGTATAAAAATGAAATTCCTCGAGACTGAGCTTGCGGATTTTCTGAAGAGCCTACTGTCGACGAAAACCAGACTCTAAGGTTAAGCCGCCTGTTTTGTTGCTTATGTTTTTTTCTGGTTGCCAATATGACCACATAAACAAGGACGGCAATTCGGAAATCAAAATATGAATCAATTATCCCCCCCCTCCAAAATGTATATTTTGGATATTGCATTTTTTTTTCGTTTAAAGTTCTATTTTTTGTATTTTCGTTGAAAAACATACAAAAATAACAATGTTGACCCCCCCTCCTCTCTAGATATTGGAAAAAATCCCCCTTATATTTTCATTAATTGATGATCATGCCCATACACCTTTAAATAATCAAAATTGATTTCATTCTGTGTCTTATCTCAACAAAAACTGATAATTATTTTAAAATTGATTAAATCCTTTTCACAAAATTCCAAGAGTCTTTTTCCTGGAGGATTCCTTATTGGTAACATATTCAAAGCCTTGAATATGAAGAGGATGTAGGCGCACCATAAACTCAATTAAGTCTAAGGAAGTATAGACAGGATTTATTTCAAAAGTTCTAATTATAAGCTGAGGGGTAATGAGAGGATATGAAAGTTTGCCCCAGTTCCTCGGCTAAATTCATTTTCCACTGAATAATTAACAAGTTCAGCATAACAGACTTGAAGTTTGCCTTCCTTGAAAATTATATTTATAAACTTATATTGGAAGAAAACTGAAAGATGATATATCCTAGTTAAACCCTGGCTTGAACGAAAATGAGTGAATTAAAAGCATTGCTGTTGCCTTGTGAAGCTGTGGTTTTGTTTACTAAGAAGCGGGATAAAGTTTGAGACAAAATAAATTCAACAGGTAAAATTTAGTTTCATGAAATCGATTTAAATTGATTGCGGAAGTCGATTTTTAGAAGCATTGATAGTTGCAAACCGCTAAAAATTTTCAAAACGTAATCTCCCAAGATGTTAAACTGGTGGACAGCTTCACTTACCTTGGTAATATCATAGGCAGCGCAGTAGCTCTGCCTAAGGAAAGAACGATGTTGGCACAATGTATTATTATTATTTTTCCTTTAGACCAGGGCACTTCGTATCAAAGGCGTTGTCATAGAAACTTCGAAAAGGGCTCATTCGATTAGAAATTGGAATGGCTAGTGCCCTTTTTAATAGTCAAAAGTGGTAAGGAGGCAACTAACACCACATCCACGCCCACCTTTTCCCCAAAACCATCCAATTAAAATTTTGAGATAGCCATTTTGTTCCCATAGTTGAAAGTTCTGGAAATAAGGTCTTTGAGGATGACAACCCCCCCCCCCATAGCATTCAGGGTAAGGGTTGTAAGGTATGCCCTGAGGGCATATAAGGTTTTTATAGCCGGCGTTGTCGTAAAAACTTAAAAAGGGCTCTTTAAAATGGAAATTGAAATGACTAGTACACTTTTTAATAGTCGAAAGTGATTGAAGGGCAACTAACACCCCTTCCACGCCTACCATTTCCCCCAACACATCCAGTAAAAATTTTGACCTTTCAACGTAGTCGAAAGGTCCAGAAATTATATCTTTGAGTTGGACACTCCCCCCCCCCCCCACAGTCTTCAGGGCAAGGGTTGGAAGTTATTCCCTGGGGGCATATAAGGCTTTTATTGAGTTGTCGTAAAAACTTGAAAAAGGGCTTATTCGATTGGAAATTCAAAGGGCTAGGGACCTTTTTAATAGTTGAAAGTAATAGCAGGGCAACTAGCCCCCCCTCTCATGCCCACCATTCCTCCAAACATTTTTGGGGGACTATGCATCGAAGTATTTAATTTTTTCCATACCAGGGCACTTCGTATCGAAGGAGTTGTCGTAAAAACGTCGAAAAGGGCTCATTCGATTGAAAATTGGAATTTTTAGTGCCCTTTTTAATACTCGAAAGTGATTGGAAGGTAACTGACACCCCTTCCACGCCCACCACTTCCCCAACCACATCCAATCAAAATTTGAGATAGCCATATTGTTCAACGTAGTTGAAAGTTCTGGATATTAGGTCTTTGAGGGTGACAACCACCTCACGGACCTCAGGACAAGGGTTGTAATTTATGCCTTGGGGGCATATAAGGTGTTTATAGAAAGCGTTTACGTAGAAATTCAAAAAAGGCTCAGTTGATTGGAAATTGAAAGGGCTAGTGCCCTTTTTAATAGTCGAAAGTGTTTGGAAGGCTTGACATTTTTATAGTAAAGAGCGATGTGGGTACAATGTATTACTTTTTTTTTGTTTACACCAGGGCACTTTGTATCCAAGGAGTTGTCGTACAAACTTCGAAAAGGGCTCATTCGATTGAAAATAGAAAGGGCTAATGCCTCTTTTAATTGTCGAAAGTAATTGGAGGGCAACTAACCCCCCTCATACGCCCACCTTTTCCCCAAACACATCCAATCAAAATTTTGAGATAGCCATTATGTTCACGTAGTTGAAAGTTCTGGAAATTAGGTCTTTGAAGATGAACCCCCCCCCCCCTCCCCCAGCCCTCAGGGCAAGGGTTGTAAGTTATGCCCTGTGGGGCATATAAGGTTTTTATTGAAAGCGCTGTCGTAGAATCTTAAAAAAGGTCTTTTTCGATTGGAAATTGAAATGGCTAGTGCCCTTTTTCATAGTCGAAAGTGGTTGGAGGGCAACTACAACCCCTTCCACCCCTACCATTTCCCCAAACACATCCAGTAAAAATTTTGAGATAGCCATTTTGTTCAACGTAGGTGAAAGGTCCGGAAATTTTATCTTTGAGCTGGACACTCCCTTCCCCCCACAGTCTTCAGGGCAAGGGTTGTAAGTTATGCCCTGGGGGTATATAAGGTTTTTATTGAAAGAGTTGTCGTAAAAACTTGAAAAATGGCTCATTCGATTGGAAATTCAAAGGGCTAGTGCCCTTCTTAATAGTTGAAAGTAATTGGAAGGCAACTAACCCCCCTCTCACGCCCACCTTTCCCCAAACATTTTTGGGGGACTTCATATCGAATTATTTTATTTTTTTCAATATCAGGGCACTTCGTATCAAAGGAGTTGTGGTAGAAACTTCGAAAAGGGCTCATTCAACTGAAAATTGGAATGTTAGTGCCCTTTTTAATAGTCTAAAGTGTTTGTAAGGCAACTGACATCCCTTCCACGCCCACCATTTACCCAAACACATGCAATCAAAATTTTGAGATAGCAATTTTGTTCAGCGTAGTTGATTTCCAGATAGAAATTATTTTTTTGAGGAGAACATCCCCCATAGCCCTCAGGGCTGGGCAAGTTATGCCCTGGGGGCATATAAGGTTTTTACAGAAAGCTTTGTCGTAGAAATTTCAAAAAGGGTTTCTTCGATTGGTCATTCAAGGGCTAATGCTCTTTTTAATAGTCAAAAGTAATTGGAGGACAACTAACCCCCCTCTCAAGCCCACCATTTCCCCAAACACCATTTCCCCAACCACATCCAACCAAAATTTTTAAGGAGCCATTCTGTTCAACGTAATTGAAAGCTCTGGAAATTAGGTCTTTGAGGATGACAACCATCTCACGGCCCTCAGGGGAAGGGTGTTTATAGAAGGGGGACCTGGGGGCATATAAGGTGTTTATAGAAAGCGTTTACGTAGAAATTCAAAAAAGGCTCAGTTGATTGGAAATTGAAAGGGCTAGTGCCCTTTTTAATAGTCGAAAGTGTTTGGAAGGCTTGACATTTTTATAGTAAAGAGCGATGTGGGTACAATGTATTGCTTTTTTTTGTTTACACCAGGGCACTTTGTATCCAAGGAGTTGTCGTACAACCTTCGAAAAGGGCTCATTCGATTGAAAATAGAAAGGGCTAATGCCTCTTTTAATTGTCGAAAGTAATTGGAGGGCAAATAACCCCCCCCCCCCCCTCATGCGCCCACCTTTTCCCCAAACACATCCAATCAAAATTTTGAGATAGCCATTATGTTCACGTAGTTGAAAGTTCTGGAAATTAGGTCTTTGAAGATGAACCCCCCCTCCCCCAGCCCTCAGGGCAAGGGTTGTAAGTTACTCCCTGTGGGGCATATAAGGTTTTTATTGAAAGCGCTGTCGTAGAAACTTAAAAAAGGGCTTTTTCGATTGGAAATTGAAATGGCTAGTGCCCTTTTTCATACTCGAAAGTGGTTGGAGGGCAACTAAAACCCCTTCCACGCCTACCATTTCCCCAAACAGAGCCAGTAAAAATTTTGAGATAGCCATTTTGTTCAACGTAGGTGAGAGGTCCGGAAATTTTATCTTTGAGCTGGACACTCCCTTCCCCCCACAGTCTTCAGGGCAAGGGTTGTAAGTTATTCCCTGGGGGTATATAAGGTTTTTATTGAAAGAGTTGTCGTAAAAACTTGAAAAAAGGCTCATTCGATTGGAAATTCAAAGGGCTAGTGCCCTTCTTAATAGTTGAAAGTAATTGGAAGGCGACTAACCCCCCTCTCACGCCCACCTTTCCCCCAAACATTTTTGGGGGACTTCATATCGAATTATTTTATTTTTTCCATATCAGGGCACTTCGTATCGAAGGAGTTGTGGTAGAAACTTCGAAAAGGGCTCATTCAACTGAAAATTGGAATGTTAGTGCCCTTTTTAATAGTCTAAAGTGTTTGTAAGGCAACTGACATCCCTTCCACGCCCACCATTTACCCAAACAAATCCAATCAAAATTTTGAGATAGCAATTTTGTTCAGCGTAGTTGATTTCCAGATAGAAATTATTTTTTTGAGGAGGACATCCCCCCATAACCCTCAGGGCAGGGCAAGTTATGCCCTGGGGGCATATAAGGTTTTTACAGAAAGCTTTGTCGTAGGTTTCAAAAAGGGTTTCTTCGATTGGTCATTCAAGGGCTAATGCTCTTTTTAATAGTCAAAAGTAATTGGAGGACAACTAACCCCCCTCTCAAGCCCACCATTTCCCCAAACACCATTTCCCCAACCACATCCAACCAAAATTTTTAAGAGAGCCATTCTGTTCAACGTAATTGAAAGCTCTGGAAATTAGGTCTTTGAGCATGACAACCATCTCACGGCCCTCAGGGAAAGGGTGTTTATAGAAGGGGGACCTGGGGGCATATAAGGTGTTTATAGAAAGCGTTTACGTAGAAATTCAAAAAAGGCTCAGTTGATTAGAAATTGAAAGGGCTAGTGCCCTTTTTAATAGTCGAAAGTGTTTGGAAGGCTTGACATTTTTATAGTAAAAAGCGATGTGGGTACAATGTATTACTTTTTTTGTTTACACCAGGGCACTTTGTATCCAAGGAGTTGTCGCACAAACTTCGAAAAGGGCTCATTCGATTGAAAATTGGAATTTTTAGTGCCCTTTTTAATACTCGAAAGTGATTGGAAGGTAACTGACACCCCTTCCACGCCCACCACTTCCCCAACCACATCCAATCAAAATTTGGGATAGCCATATTGTTCAACGTAGTTGATAGTTCTGGATATTAGGTCTTTGAGGATGACAACCACCTCACGGCCCTCAGGACAAGGGTTGTAATTTATGCCTTGGGGGCATATAAGGTGTTTATAGAAAGCGTTTACGTAGAAATTCAAAAAAGGCTCAGTTGATTAGAAATTGAAAGGGCTAGTGCCCTTTTTAATAGTCGAAAGTGTTTGGAAGGCTTGACATTTTTATAGTAAAGAGCGATGTGGGTACAATGTATTACTTTTTTTTTGTTTACACCAGGGCACTTTGTATCCAAGGAGTTGTCGCACAAACTTCGAAAAGGGCTCATTCGATTGAAAATAGAAAGGGCTAACGCCTCTTTTAATTGTCGAAAGTAATTGGACGGCAACTAACCCCCCTCATACGCCCACCTTTTCCCCAAACACATCCAATCAAAATTTTGAGATAGCCATTATGTTCACGTAGTTGAAAGTTCTGGAAATTAGGTCTTTGAAGATGAACCCCCCCCCCTCCCCCAGCCCTCAGGAGAAGGGTTGTAAGTTATGCCCTGTGGGGCATATAAGGTTTTTATTGAAAGCGCTGTCGTAGAATCTTAAAAAAGGTCTTTTTCGATTGGAAATTGAAATGGCTAGTGCCCTTTTTCATAGTCGAAAGTGGTTGGAGGGCAACTACAACCCCTTCCACCCCTACCATTTCCCCAAACACATCCAGTAAAAATTTTGAGATAGCCATTTTGTTCAACGTAGGTGAAAGGTCCGGAAATTTTATCTTTGAGCTGGACACTCCCTTCCCCCCACAGTCTTCAGGGCAAGGGTTGTAAGTTATGCCCTGGGGGTATATAAGGTTTTTATTGAAAGAGGTGTCGTAAAAACTTGAAAAATGGCTCATTCGATTGGAAATTCAAAGGGCTAGTGCCCTTCTTAATAGTTGAAAGTAATTGGAAGGCAACTAACCCGCCTCTCACGCCCACCTTTCCCCCAAACATTTTTGGGGGACTTCATATCGAATTATTTTATTTTTTCCATATCAGGGCACTTCGTATCAAAGGAGTTGTGGTAGAAACTTCGAAAAGGGCTCATTCAACTGAAAATTGGAATGTTAGTGCCCTTTTTAATAGTCTAAAGTGTTTGTAAGGCAACTGACATCCCTTCCACGCCCACCATTTACCCAAACACATGCAATCAAAATTTTGAGATAGCAATTTTGTTCAGCGTAGTTGATTTCCAGATAGAAATTATTTTTTGAGGAGAACATCCCCCATAGCCCTCAGGGCTGGGCAAGTTATGCCCTGGGGGCATATAAGGTTTTTACAGAAAGCTTTGTCGTAGAAATTTCAAAAAGGGATTCTTCGATTGGTCATTCAAGGGCTAATGCTCTTTTTAATAGTCAAAAGTAATTGGAGGACAACTAACCCCCCTCTCAAGCCCACCATTTCCCCAAACACCATTTCCCCAACCACATCCAACCAAAATTTTTAAGAGAGCCATTCTGTTCAACGTAATTGAAAGCTCTGGAAATTAGGTCTTTGAGGATGACAACCATCTCACGGCCCTCAGGGGAAGGGTTGTAATTTATGACCTGGGGGCATATAAGGTGTTTATAGAAAGCGTTTACGTAGAAATTCAAAAAAGGCTCAGTTGATTGGAAATTGAAAGGGCTAGTGCCCTTTTTAATAGTCGAAAGTGTTTGGAAGGCTTGACATTTTTATAGTAAAGAGCGATGTGGGTACAATGTATTACTTTTTTTGTTTACACCAGGGCACTTTGTATCCAAGGAGTTGTCGTACAACCTTCGAAAAGGGCTCATTCGATTGAAAATAGAAAGGGCTAATGCCTCTTTTAATTGTCGAAAGTAATTGGAGGGCAAATAACCCCCCCTCATGCGCCCACCTTTTCACCAAACACATCCAATCAAAATTTTGAGATAGCCATTATGTTCACGTAGTTGAAAGTTCTGGAAATTAGGTCTTTGAAGATGAACCCCCCCTCCCCCAGCCCTCAGGGCAAGGGTTGTAAGTTACTCCCTGTGGGGCATATAAGGTTTTTATTGAAAGCGCTGTCGTAGAAACTTAAAAAAGGGCTTTTTCGATTGGAAATTGAAATGGCTAGTGCCCTATTTCATAGTCGAAAGTGGTTGGAGGGCAACTACAACCCCTTCCACGCCTACCATTTCCCCAAACAGAGCCAGTAAAAATTTTGAGATAGCCATTTTGTTCAACGTAGGTGAGAGGTCCGGAAATTTTATCTTTGAGCTGGACACTCCCTTCCCCCCACAGTCTTCAGGGCAAGGGTTGTAAGTTATTCCCTGGGGGTATATAAGGTTTTTATTGAAAGAGTTGTCGTAAAAACTTGAAAAAAGGCTCATTCGATTGGAAATTCAAAGGGCTAGTGCCCTTCTTAATAGTTGAAAGTAATTGGAAGGTGACTAACCCCCCTCTCACGCCCACCTTTCCCCCAAACATTTTTGGGGGACTTCATATCGAATTATTTTATTTTTTCCATATCAGGGCACTTCGTATCGAAGGAGTTGTGGTAGAAACTTCGAAAAGGGCTCATTCAACTGAAAATTGGAATGTTAGTGCCCTTTTTAATAGTCTAAAGTGTTTGTAAGGCAACTGACATCCCTTCCACGCCCACCATTTACCCAAACAAATCCAATCAAAATTTTGAGATAGCAATTTTGTTCAGCGTAGTTGATTTCCAGATAGAAATTATTTTTTTGAGGAGGACATCCCCCCATAACCCTCAGGGCTGGGCAAGTTATGCCCTGGGGGCATATAAGGTTTTTACAGAAAGCTTTGTCGTAGAAATTTCAAAAAGGGTTTCTTCGATTGGTCATTCAAGGGCTAATGCTCTTTTTAATAGTCAAAAGTAATTGGAGGACAACTAACCCCCCTCTCAAGCCCACCATTTCCCCAAACACCATTTCCCCAACCACAAACAACCAAAATTTTTAAGAGAGCCATTCTGTTCAACGTAATTGAAAGCTCTGGAAATTAGGTCTTTGAGCATGACAACCATCTCACGGCCCTCAGGGGAAGGGTTGTAATTTATGACCTGGGAGCATATAAGGTGTTTATAGAAAGCGTTTACGTAGAAATTCAATAAAGGCTCAGTTGATTGGAAGTTGAAAGGGCTAGTGCCCTTTTTAATAGTCGAAAGTGTTTGGAAGGCTTGACATTTTTATAGTAAAGAGCGATGTGGGTACAATGTATTGCTTTTTTTTGTTTACACCAGGGCACTTTGTATCCAAGGAGTTGTCGCACAAACTTCGAAAAGGGCTCATTCGATTGAAAATTGGAATTTTTAGTGCCCTTTTTAATACTCGAAAGTGATTGGAAGGTAACTGACACCCCTTCCAAGCCCACCACTTCCCCAACCACATCCAATCAAAATTTGAGATAGCCATATTGTTCAACGTAGTTGAAAGTTCTGGATATTAGGTCTTTGAGGATGACAACCACCTCACGGCCCTCAGGACAAGGGTTGTAATTTATGCCTTGGGGGCATATAAGGTGTTTATAGAAAGCGTTTACGTAGAAATTCAAAAAAGGCTCAGTTGATTGGAAATTGAAAGGGCTAGTGCCCTTTTTAATAGTCGAAAGTGTTTGGAAGGCTTGACATTTTTATAGTAAAGAGCGATGTGGGTACAATGTATTACTTTTTTTTTTGTTTACACCAGGGCACTTTGTATCCAAGGAGTTGTCGTACAAACTTCAAAAAGGGCTCATTCGATTGAAAATAGAAAGGGCTAATGCCTCTTTTAATTGTCGAAAGTAATTGGAGGGCAACTAACCCCCCTCATACGCCCACCTTTTCCCCAAACACATCCAATCAAAATTTTGAGATAGCCATTATATTCACGTAGTTGAAAGTTCTGGAAATTAGGTCTTTGAAGATGAACCCCCCCCCCCCCTCCCCCAGCCCTCAGGGCAAGGGTTGTAAGTTATGCCCTGTGGGGCATATAAGGTTTTTATTGAAAGCGCTGTCGTAGAATCTTAAAAAAGGTCTTTTTCGATTGGAAATTGAAATGGCTAGTGCCCTTTTTCATAGTCGAAAGTGGTTTGAGGGCAACTACAACCCCTTCCACCCCTACCATTTCCCCAAACACATCCAGTAAAAATTTTGAGATAGCCATTTTGTTCAACGTAGGTGAAAGGTCCGGAAATTTTATCTTTGAGCTGGACACTCCCTTCCCCCCACAGTCTTCAGGGCAAGGGTTGTAAGTTATGCCCTGGGGGTATATAAGGTTTTTATTGAAAGAGTTGTCGTAAAAACTTGAAAAAAGGCTCATTCGATTGGAAATTCAAAGGGCTAGTGCCCTTCTTAATAGTTGAAAGTAATTGGAAGGCAACTAACCCCCCTCTCACGCCCACCTTTCCCCCAAACATTTTTGGGGGACTTCATATCGAATTATTTTATTTTTTCCATATCAGGGCACTTCGTATCAAAGGAGTTGTGGTAGAAACTTCGAAAAGGGCTCATTCATCTGAAAATTGGAATGTTAGTGCCCTTTTTAATAGTCTAAAGTGTTTGTAAGGCAACTGACATCCCTTCCACGCCCACCATTTACCCAAACACATCCAATCAAAATTTTGAGATAGCAATTTTGTTCAGCGTAGTTGATTTCCAGATAGAAATTATTTTTTTGAGGAAAACATCCCCCATAGCCCTCAGGGCTGGGCAAGTTATGCCCTGGGGGCATATAAGGTTTTTGCAGAAAGCTTTGTCGTAGAAATTTCAAAAAGGGTTTCTTCGATTGGTCATTCAAGGGCTAATGCTCTTTTTAATAGTCAAAAGTTATTGCAGGACAACTAACCCCCCTCTCAAGCCCACCATTTCCCCAAACACCATTTCCCCAACCACATCCAACCAAAATTTTTAAGAGAGCCATTCTGTTCAACGTAATTGAAAGCTCTGGAAATTAGGTCTTTGAGGATGACAACCATCTCACGGCCCTCAGGGGAAGGGTTGTAATTTATGACCTGGGGGCATAAAATGTTTATAGAAAGCGTTTACGTAGAAATTCAAAAAAGGCTCAGTTGATTGGAAATTGAAAGGGCTAGTGCCCTTTTTAATAGTCGAAAGTGTTTGGAAGGCTTGACATTTTTATAGTAAAGAGCGATGTGGGTACAATGTATTACTTTTTTTTGTTTACACCAGGGCACTTTGTATCCAAGGAGTTGTCGTACAACCTTCGAAAAGGGCTCATTCGATTGAAAATAGAAAGGGCTAATGCCTCTTTTAATTGTCGAAAGTAATCGGAGGGCAAATAACCCCCCTCATGCGCCCACCTTTTCCCCAAACACATCCAATCAAAATTTGAGATAGCCATTATGTTCACGTAGTTGAAAGTTCTGGAAATTAGGTCTTTGAAGATGAACCCCCCCTCCCCCAGCCCTCAGGGCAAGGGTTGTAAGTTACTCCCTGTGGGGCATATAAGGTTTTTATTGAAAGCGCTGTCGTAGAAACTTAAAAAAGGACTTTTTCGATTGGAAATTGAAATGGCTAGTGCCCTTTTTCATAGTCGAAAGTGGTTGGAGGGCAACTACAACCCCTTCCACGCCTACCATTTCCCCAAACAGAGCCAGTAAAAACTTTGAGATAGCCATTTTGTTCAACGTAGGTGAGAGGTCCGGAAATTTTATCTTTGAGCTGGACACGCCCTTCCCCCCACAGTCTTCAGGGCAAGGGTTGTAAGTTATGCCCTGGGGGTATATAAGGTTTTTATTGAAAGAGTTGTCGTAAAAACTTGAAAAAAGGCTCATTCGATTGGAAATTCAAAGGGCTAGTGCCCTTCTTAATAGTTGAAAGTAATTGGAAGGCAACTAACCCCCCTCTCACGCCCACCTTTTCCCCCAAACATTTTTGGGGGACTTCATATCGAATTATTTAATTTTTTCCATATCAGGGCACTTCGTATCGAAGGAGTTGTGGTAGAAACTTCGAAAAGGGCTCATTCAACTGAAAATTGGAATGTTAGTGCCCTTTTTAATAGTCTAAAGTGTTTGCAAGGCAACTGACATCCCTTCCACGCCCACCATTTACCCAAACAAATCCAATCAAAATTTTGAGATAGCAATTTTGTTCAGCGTAGTTGATTTCCAGATAGAAATTATTTTTTTGAGGAGGACATCCCCCATAACCCTCAGGGCTGGGCAAGTTATGCCCTGGGGGCATATAAGGTTTTTACAGAAAGCTTTGTCGTAGAAATTTCAAAAAGGGTTTCTTCGATTGGTCATTCAAGGGCTAATGCTCTTTTTAATAGTCAAAAGTAATTGGAGGACAACTAACCCCCCTCTCAAGCCCACCATTTCCCAAACACCATTTCCCCAACCACATCCAGCCAAAATTTTTAAGAGAGCCATTCTGTTCAACGTAATTGAAAGCTCTGGAAATTAGGTCTTTGAGCATGACAACCATCTCACGGCCCTCAGGGGAAGGGATGTAATTTATGACCTGGGGGCATATAAGGTGTTTATAGAAAGCGTTTACGTAGAAATTCAAAAAAGGCTCAGTTGATTGGAAATTGAAAGGGCTAGTGCCCTTTTTAATAGTCGAAAGTGTTTGGAAGGCTTGACATTTTTATAGTAAAGAGCGATGTGGGTACAATGTATTACTTTTTTTTTGTTTACACCAGGGCACTTTGTATCCAAGGAGTTGTCGTACAACCTTCGAAAAGGGCTCATTCGATTGAAAATAGAAAGGGCTAATGCCTCTTTTAATTGTCGAAAGTAATCGGAGGGCAAATAACCCCCCTCATGCGCCCACCTTTTCCCCAAACACATTCAATCAAAATTTTGAGATAGCCATTATGTTCACGTAGTTGAAAGTTCTGGAAATTAGGTCTTTGAAGATGAACCCCCCCTCCCCCAGCCCTCAGGGCAAGGGTTGTAAGTTACTCCCTGTGGGGCATATAAGGTTTTTATTGAAAGCGCTGTCGTAGAAACTTAAAAAAGGGCTTTTTCGATTGGAAATTGAAATGGCTAGTGCCCTTTTTCATAGTCGAAAGTGGTTGGAGGGCAACTACAACCCCTTCCACGCCTACCATTTTCCCAAACAGAGCCAGTAAAAATTTTGAGATAGCCATTTTGTTCAACGTAGGTGAGAGGTGGTCCGGAAATTTTATCTTTGAGCTGGACACTCCCTTCCCCCACAGTCTTCAGGGCAAGGGTTGTAAGTTATGCCCTGGGGGTATATAAGGTTTTTATTGAAAGAGTTGTCGTAAAAACTTGAAAAAAGGCTCATTTGATTGGAAATTCAAAGGGCTAGTGCCCTTCTTAATAGTTGAAAGTAATTGGAAGGCAACTAACCCCCCTCTCACGCCCACCTTTTCCCCCAAACATTTTTGGGGGACTTCATATCGAATTATTTAATTTTTTCCATATCAGGGCACTTCGTATCGAAGGAGTTGTGGTAGAAACTTCGAAAAGGGCTCATTCAACTGAAAATTGGAATGTTAGTGCCCTTTTTAATAGTCTAAAGTGTTTATAAGGCAACTGACATCCCTTCCACGCCCACCATTTACCCAAACAAATCCAATCAAAATTTTGAGATAGCAATTTTGTTCAGCGTAGTTGATTTCCAGATAGAAATTATTTTTTGAGGAGGACATCCCCCCATAACCCTCAGGGCTGGGCAAGTTATGCCCTGGGGGCATATAAGGTTTTTACAGAAAGCTTTGTCGTAGAAATTTCAAAAAGGGTTTCTTCGATTGGTCATTCAAGGGCTAATGCTCTTTTTAATAGTCAAAAGTAATTGGAGGACAACTAACCCCCCTCTCAAGCCCACCATTTCCCCAAACACCATTTCCCCAACCACATCCAGCCAAAATTTTTAAGAGAGCCATTCTGTTCAACGTAATTGAAAGCTCTGGAAATTAGGTCTTTGAGCATGACAACCATCTCACGGCCCTCAGGGAAGGGTTGTAATTTATGACCTGGGAGCATATAAGGTGTTTATAGAAAGCGTTTACGTAGAAATTCAAAAAAGGCTCAGTTGATTGGAAATTGAAAGGGCTAGGGCCCTTTTTAATAGTCGAAAGTGTTTGGAAGGCTTGACATTTTTATAGTAAAGAGCGATGTGGGTACAATGTATTACTTTTTTTGTTTACACCAGGGCACTTTGTATCCAAGGAGTTGTCGCACAAACTTCGAAAAGGGCTCATTCGATTGAAAATAGAAAGGGCTAATGCCTCTTTTAATTGTCGAAAGTAACTGGAGGGCAACTAACCCCCCTCATACGCCCACCTTTTCCCCAAACACATCCAATCAAAATTTTGAGATAGCCATTATGTTCACGTAGTTGAAAGTTCTGGAAATTAGGTCTTTGAAGATGAACCCCCCTCCCCCAGCCCTCAGGGCAAGGGTTGTAAGTTATGCCCTGTGGGGCATATAAGGTTTTTATTGAAAGCGCTGTCGTAGAAACTTAAAAAAGGGCTTTTTCGATTGGAAACTGAAATGGCTAGTGCCCTTTTTCATAGTCGAAAGTGGTTGGAGGGCAACTACAACCCCTTCCACGCCTACCATTTTCCCAAACACATCCAGTAAAAATTTTGAGATAGCCATTTTGTTCAACGTAGGTGAAAGGTCCGGAAATTTTATCTTTGAGCTGGACACTCCCTTTCCCCCACAGTCTTCAGGGCAAGGGTTGTAAGTTATGCCCTGGGGGTATATAAGGTTTTTATTGAAAGAGTTGTCGTAAAAACTTGAAAAAAGGCTCATTCGATTGGAAATTGAAAGGGCTAGTGCCCTTTTTACTAGTCGAAAATGGTTGGAAGACTTGAAATTCTTATAGTAAAGAGCGATATGGGTACAATGTATTACTTTTTTTCGTTTAGACTTAGTATCGAAGGAGTTGTTTTAGAAACTTCGAAAAGGAC
>CM051264.1:8639000-8781500 GCA_027921565.1 Artemia sinica | reverse complement strand
TCTCTCTTTCTCTCTCTCTCGCCGTGCCTGTGTGTCTGATTGTGTGTTTGCCTGTCTCTTTATCTGTCTTTGCGTGTTTGGGTGCCTGACTCTATGTGTTTTTGTGTTTTTTGTCTCTCTCTCTCACCGTGACTGTGTGTCTGACTGTGTGTTTGCCTGTCTCTGTGTCTGTCTTTGTGTGTTTGTTTGTCTGATTTTGTGTGTGTTTTTGTCTCTCTTTCTCTCACCGTGGCTGTGTGTCTGACTGTGTGTGTGCTTGCCTCTGTGTCTGTCTTTGTGTGTTTGTTTGTCTGATTCTGTGTGTCTCAGTGTATTTTTTTCTGTCTCTCACCGTACCTGTGTGTCTGACTGTGTGTTTGCCTGTTTGTCGGACCTCTTCTGGTTGTGTGTGTGTGTGGGGGGGGTGTTTTTTTTGCCACGCTGGTGTCAACTGTTACGAGTCATTCGAAGAAACGTAATTTAGAATTATCCTTTAACTTTTAACGAACGATTCTAGCTTAGACGGATATTTTTGACGGAAAATGCCTGAAAAATCTCTTATGTGTGATAATGCATGCCAGAGGGTGCCGTGTGTCAGCCGTTTAGTGTGATAGTTTATTTATAAGCTTAGTTTTGTAGGGAAAAGGTTAAAAAAAGCCTTAGGTTTGATAGTGCTCGCCAGAAGGTGCCATAGGGAGGTTATACTGTGCCACGCTGGTGCCACCTGCAACGAGTCATCAGAACAAACGTTATTGGGAATTTTCCTTTAAGTTTAAATGAACAATTCCAATGTAAACAGATATTTTTACCCAAAAATTCCTGAAAAAATTTCTTATTTATGATAATGCCCTCCAGAGGGTGCCTTATTCCAGTCATTGAGTGTTACAGGCTGGTAAATGCCTTGTACTAACACGTTCAATAATTGATCTTTAACGGCAAAAAATTGCAGAAAACACCCTCTGCAGTGGTCTGTCAAGATAGGGTGGCTCAAAACCGCGTGTTTGAAAGCTTTAGACTTATGACAAACCGATTTCTTTGATAATTTGATCCTATTTGGGCAAAGATTAATCTTTCATGGTGCAAAATGGCAGAAAACACCCTTTTGTGGTGGTCTATTAAGATAGGTTGGCTTTAAACTTAATTTTTTAAGGCTTTAGACTATGAAAAATCTATTTATCTGATATTTTGATCTTTTTCGGTTAAAAATTAATCTTTTAATGGCAAAAATGGCAGTAAATGCTCTCTACGGTGGTTTCTCAAGGTATGGTGGCTTAAATCCTCCAGTTTTAGAGCTTTAGACTATGAAAAATCAATTTCGCTGATAAATCGATCCTGTTTGAGCCAAAATCTGTCTCTTAGGGCACAAAAGTGCAGTAAACACCCTTCTGTAGTGTTCTGTCATGATATGATGGCTTAAAACCTCCTGTTGTAAAGCTTTAGAATATGAAAATTCGATTTTTCTGATATTGATCCTGTTTGGGCAAAAAATGATCTTTTATGGCACAAAATGACAGTAAACACACCTCTTCGGTGGTCTTTCAAGATAAGGTTGCTAAAAAAAACTCCCTGTTTTAAAGTTTTACACTATGAAAAGTCGATTTCTCTGATATTTCAAAAATTGTACTTTTATTATGAAAGGAATTTTTCCGGCAGAGGGGGATTGTATACTAACACCCAATAAGCTATACAGTAGTATAGGCATTTCAGGATCAACAAGAGTAGAATGTGTCATATGGATTCTCCGAGTCATATAGGAACCACTGAAGTGTATCAAGTTGAATGAACTTTATCAAGGTCATTCCCTAGGGCACTCTTGAGGTTGAACGTCCTTTATCTAGGTCATTTTCTATTAAGGCTCCATTTCTACGAGACATATAGGAACCACTGAAGCGTATCAAGTTGATTGAACTTTACCTAGGTCATCCCCTTGGGCCCTCTACACCTTTGAATGAGAATGAGTGTCCCCTCCCAATGTCATATGGATTTGCGGGGACATATAGGAACCACTGAAGCGTATCAAGTTGAATGAACTTTATCTAGGTCATTCTCTATTATACTTCTACCGGCCCTATAGGAACCACTGAAGCGTATCAAGTTGAATGAACGTTATCTAGGTCATTCTCTATTATACTTTTATGGAGGCCATACGAACCATTGAAGCGTATCAAGTTGAATGAACTTTATCTAGGTCATTCTCTATTATACTTCTATAGAGGCTATGGGAACCACTGAAGCGTATCAAGCTGAATGAACTTTATCAAGATCATTCTCTAGGGCACCTTTAAGTTGAACGAACCTTATCTAGGTCATTCTCTATTGACGTTCTATTTTGCAGGGGCGTATAGGAACCACTGAAGCGTATCAAGTTGAATGAACTTTATCTAGGTCATCGTCTAGGGCACTCCTGAGATTGAATAACCATTATCTAGGTCATTCTCTATTGAGGTTGAATTTTGCGTACGGCCATAGGAACCACTGAAGCGTATCAAGTTGAATGAACTTTATCCAGGTCATCCCCTAGGGCACCCTTGAGTTGAACGAACCTTATCTAGGTCATTGTCTATCTATTTTCCATTTTATGCACGGCCATAGGAGCCAGTGAAGCGTATCAAGTTGAATGAACTTTATCTAGGTCATCCCCTAGGGCACCCTTGCATTGATTGAACCTTATCTAAATCATTCTCTATTGAGGGTCCATTTCACTTACTTTACGTTCCTTGCCATGCTATTTGCTTACTTTGCGTTCCTTGGCACATTTCCAGGGCACATGTCAAGGCTATCCCCTTGGGACACTCTTGCATAATCTGGTTTTGGACGTTAGGGAGCGTTCAAAGTTGAAACTAATAAAGATGTAGATGCCGAGAAAAGAATTTTAATAAAGAAATTCAGAACAATCTTTAGAGATCCTTATAAATCAACTAGTGAGATGATTATGGGTTTGAACCATCAAGGACCCCCCCCCCCAACTTTTGGCCCCCACCCCCTTTTTTTGAATTTTTGTGTTTTGAAGTTTTTTAAACTTTTTTTTATTACTTTTTTTTAACATTTATTTTTTCAACTTCTTTTTACATCTCTTAGAACGACATGTAACATACTTAAAACATAAAAAAATCACATTTAATATTTTCCAAATTCAAAATGAGAATGATATAGAAATGTTACTCGTGACTTCTACTATTAGAAAAATATTGTTTGTAGTAGCACTTTTTTTATTGGACTAATTTTTTTTGGACTTGGAAATTATTCGACTTTATTTTTACTGAATTTTCTTATGCACTGAAATTATTTCACTTTTTTTTCTTTTTTTTCTTTGGATTTTTTTTTATTTTTTTACAAGGTATTTTTTTCAACTTTTTTTACGTCTCTTAGAATGAGATGAAACATAATTAAAACATAAAAAAATCACATTTAATTGGAATAAGCGAACACCCGCCAAGACACACAGGCAAAAAGAGTGAGAGAGACAAAACACATACAAATATCTAGATCCAGACACACAAACCGAGAAAGACATGCATTTGGAATAAGCAAACACCCACCCAGACACACAAACAAAAAGAGTGAGAGAGACAAAACACATACAAATACGTAGATTCAAACACACAAACCGAGAAAGACATGCATTGGAATAAGCAAACACCCGCCAAGACACACAAGCAAAAAGAGTGAGAGAAATAAAAATACACGCAAATACGTAGATTCAGACGCAAAAACCGAAAAAGACATGCATTGCTATAAGCAAACACCTGCCCAGACACACAAGCAAAAAGAGTGAGAGAGACAAAAACACATACAAATACGTAGATTCAAGCACACAAAGCGAGACAGACATGCATTGGAATAAGCAAAAACCCGCCAAGACACACAGGCAAAAAGAGTGAGAGAGACAAAAACACATACAAATACCTAGATTCAGACAAACAAACCGAGAAAGACATGCATTGGAATAAGCAAACACCCGCTCAGACAGACAGGCAAAAAATAGTGAGAGAGAAAAAAACACATGCAAATATGTAGATTCAGACACACAAACCAAGAAAGACATGCATTGGAATAAGCAAACACCTGCCCAGACACATAAACAAAAAGAGTGAAAGAGACAAAAACACATACAAATACGTACATTCAAACAAAAAGACCGAGAAAGACATGCATTGGAATAAGCAGACACCCGCCCAGACACACAGGCAAAAAGAGTGAGAGAGACAAAAACACATACAAATACGTAGATTCAGACGAAAAATTGAAAAAGACATGCATTGAAATAAGCAAACACCCGCCAAGACACACAGGCAAAAAGAGTGAGAGAGACAAAAACACATACAAATACGTAGATTCGGACAAACAAACCGAGAAAGACATGCATTGGAATAAGCAAACACCCGCCCAGAGACACAGGCAAAAAGAGTGAGAGAGACAAAACACATACAAATATCTAGATTCAGACACACAAACCGAGAAAGACATGCATTTGGAATACGTAAACACCCACCCAGACACACAAACAAAAAGAGTGAGAGAGACCGAACACATACAAATACGTAGATTCATACACACAAACCGAGAAAGACATGCATTGGAATAAGCAAACACCCGCCCAGACACACAAGCAAAAAGAGTGAGAGAAATAAAAATACATGCAAATACGTAGATTGACGCAAAAACCGAAAAAGACATGCATTGGTATAAGCATACACCTGCCCATACACACAAGCAAAAAGAGTGAGAGAGACAAAAACACATACAAATACGTAGATTCAAGCACACAAACCGAGACAGACATGCATTGGAATGAGTAAAAACCCGCCAAGACACACAGGCAAAAAGAGTGAGAGAGACAAAAACACATACAAATACGTAGATTCGGACAAACAAACCGAGAAAGACATGCATTGGAATAAGCAAACACCCGCTCAGACAGACAGGCAAAAAATAGTGAGAGAGACAACAACACATACAAATACGTAGATTCAGACACACAAACCGAGAAAGACATGCATTGGAATAAGCAAACACCTGCCCAGACACACAAGCAAAAAGAGTGAAAGAGACAAAAACACATACAAATACGTACATTCAAACACAAAGACCGAGAAAGACATGCATTGGAATAAGCAAACACCCGCCCAGACACACAGGCAAAAAGAGTGAGAGAGACAAAAACACATACAAATACGTAGATCCAGACGAAAAATTGAAAAAGACATGCATTGGAATAAGCAAACACCCGCCCAGACACACAGGCAAAAAGAGTGAGAGGGACAAAAACACATACAAATACGTAGATTCAGACACACAAACCGAGAAAGACATGCATTGGAATAAGCAAACACCCGCTCAGACAGACAGGCAAAAAATAGTGAGAGAGACAAAAACACATACAAATACGTAGTTTCAGACACACAAACCGAGAAAGACATGCATTGGAATAAGCAAACACGGGCCCAGACACACATGCAGAAAGAGTGAGAGAGATAAAACACATACAAATACGTAGATTCAGACACACAAACCGAGAAAGACATTCATTGGAATAAGCAATCACCCGCCCAGACACACAGACAAAAAGAGTGAGAGAGACAAAACACATAAAAATACGTAGATTCAGTCATACAAACCGAGAAAGACAAGCATTGGAATAAGCAAACACCCGCCCAGACAAACAGGCAAAAATAGTGAGAGAGACAAAAACATACAAATATGTAGATTCAGACACACAAACCGAGAAAGACATGCATTGGAATACGCAAACATCCGCCCGGACATACAGGCAAAAAGAGTGAGAGCGACAAAAACACCTACAAATATGTAGATTCAGACACACAAACCGAGAAAGACATGCATTGGAATAAGCAAACATCCGCCCAGGCACACAGGCTAAAAGAGTGAGAGACAAAAACACATACAAATACGTAGGTTCAAACACACAAACCAAGAAAAACATGCATTGGAATAAGCAAACACCCGCCCAGAGACACGGGCAAAGAGAGTGAGAGAGACAAAAACTCATACAAATGCGTAGATTCAGACACACAATCTGACAGAGACATGCAATGAAATAAGCAAACACCCGCCCAGACACACAGGCAAAAAGAGTGAGAGAGACAAAAACACATACAAATACGTAGATTCAGACACACAAACCGAAAAACCCATGCATTTGAATAAGCAAACACCTGCCCAGACACACAAGCAAAAAGAGTGCGAGAGACAAAAACAAATACAAATACGTAGATTCAAACACACAAACCGAGAAAGACATGCATTGGAATACGCAAACATCCGCCCGGACATACAGGCAAAAAGAGTGAGAGAGACAAAAACACATACAAATACGTAGATTCAGACACACAAACCGAGAAAGACATGCATTGGAATAAACAAACACCCGCTCAGACAGAAAGGAAAAAAATAGTGAGAGAGACAAAAACTCATACAAATACGTAGATTCAGACAAACAAACCGAGAAAGATATGCATTGGAATAAGCAAACACCCGCCCAGACACACAGGCAAAAAGGGTGAGAGAGACAAAAACACATACAAATACGTAGATTCAAACACACAAACCGAGAAAGATATCCATTGGAATAAGCAAACACCCACCAAGACACACAGGCAAAAAGAGTGAGAGAGACAAAAACACATACAAATACGTAGATTCAGACACACAAACCGAGAAAGACATGCATTGGAATAAGCAAACACCCGCCCAGACAGACAGGCAAAAAATAGTGAGAGAGAGAAAAAAAAATACAAATACATAGATTCAGGCACACTAACCGAGAAATACATGCATTAGAATAAGCAAATACCCACCCAGAGACACAGGCAAAAAGAGTGAATAAGCAAAGACCCGCCCAGAGAGACAGGCAAAAAATAGTGAGAGAGATAAAAAAATACAAATACGTAGATTCAGGCACACTAACAGAGAAATACATGCATTGGAATAAGCAAATACCCACCCAGGCACACAGGCAAAAAGAGTGAGAGGGATAAAAACATACAAATACGTAGATTCAGACACACAAACCGAGAAAGACATGCATTGGAATAAGCAAACACCCGCCCAGACACACAGACAAAAAGAGTGAGAGAGACAAAAACACATACAAATGCGTAGATGCAGACGCAAAAACCGAAAAAGACATGCACTGGTATAAGCAAACACCTGCCCAGACACACAAGCAAAAAGAGTGAGAGAGACAAAGACACACACAAATACGTAGATTAAAACATACAAACCGAGAAAGACATGCATTGGAATAAGCAAACACCCGCCCAGACACACAGGCAAAAAGAGTAAGAGAGATAAAAACACATACAAATACGCAGATTCAGACGCAAAAACCGAAAAAGACATGCATTGGTATCAGCAAACATCTGCCCAGACACACAAGCAAAAAGAGTGAGAGAGACAAAAACACATACAAATACGTAGATTCAAACACACAAACCGAGAAAGACATGCATTGGAATAAGCAAACACCCGCCCAGACACACAGGCAAAAAGAGTAAGAGAGACAAAAACACATACAAATACGTAGATTCAGACACAAAAACCGAGAAAGACATGCATTGGAATAAGCAAACACCCACTCAGACAGACACGCAAAAAATAGTGAGACAGACTTAGTGAGACAGAAAAATAGTGAGAAAGACATGCATTGGAATAAGCAAACACCCGCCCAGACACACAGGCAAAAAGAGTAAGAGAGACAAAAACACATACAAATACGTAGATTCAGACACAAAAACCGAGAAAGACATGCATTGGAATAAGCAAACACCCGCCCAGACACACAGGCAAAAAGAGTAAGAGAGACAAAAACACATACAAATACGTAGATTCAGACACACAAACCGAGAAAGACATGCATTGGAATAAGCAAACACCCGCCCAGACACACAGGCAAAAAGAGTGAGAGAAATAAAAACACATACAGATACGTAGATTCAGACGCAAAACCCGAAAAAGACATGCATTGGAATAAGCAAACACCCACCCAGACACACAGGGGAAAAGAGTGAGAGAGACAAAAACACATTGAAATACGTAGATTCAGACGCAAAAATCCAAAAAGACATGCATTGGTATAAGCAAACACCTGCCCAGACACACAAGCAAAAAGAGTGAGAGAGACAAAAACACATACGAATATGTAGATTCAAACACACAAATCGAGAAAGACATGCATTGGAATAAGCAAACACCCGCCCAGACACACATGGGAAAAGAGTGAGAGAGACAAAAACACATTGAAATACGTAGATTCAGACGCAAAAATCGAAAAAGACATGCATTGGTATAAGCAAACACCTGCCCAGACACACAAGCAAAAAGAGTGAGAGAGACAAAAACACATACGAATATGTAGATTCAGACACACAAACCGAGAAAGACATGCATTGGAATAAGCAAACACCCGCCCAGACACACAGGCAAAAAGAGTGAGAGAGATGAAAACACATACAAATACGTAGATTCAGACAAACAAACCGAGAAAGACATGCATTGGAATTAGCAAACACCCGCTCAGACAGACAGGCAAAAAATGGGGAAACAGACAAAAACACTTACAAATACGTATATTCAGACACACAAACCGAGAAATACATGCATTGGAATAAGCAAACACCCGCCCAGACACACAGGCAAAAAGAGTGAGAGAGACAAAACACATACAAATACCTATATTTGGACACACAAACCGAGAAAGACATGCATTGGAACAAGCACACACCCGCCAAGAAACATAGACAAAAAGAGTGAGAGAGACAAAAACACATTGAAATACGTAGATTCAGTCATACAAACTGAGTAAGTCATGCATTGGAATAAGCAAACACCCGCCCAGACACACAGGCTAAAAGAGTGAGAGACAAAAACACATACAAGTACGTAGATTCAGACAAACAAACCGAGAAAGACATGCATTGGAATAAGCAAACACCCGCCCAGACACACAGGCCAAAAGAGTGAGAGAGACAAAAACACATACAAATACGTAGATTCAGACACAAAAACCGAGAAAGACATGCATTGCAATAAGCAAACACCTGCTCAGACAGACAGGCAAAAAATAGTGAGACAGACAAAAACATATACAAATACGTAGATTCAGACACACAAACCGAGAAAGACATGCATTGGAATAAGCAAACACCCGCCCAGACACAGAGGCAAAAAGAGTGAGAGAGATAAAAACACATACAGATACGTAGATTCAGACGCAAAACCCGAAAAAGACATGCATTGGTATAAGCAAACACCTGCCCAGACACACAAGCAAAAAAAAATGAGAGAGACAAAAACATATACAAATGCGTAGATTCAAACACACAAACCGAGAAAGACATGCATTGGAATAGGCTAACACCCGCCCAGACACACAGGGGAAAAGAGTGAGAGAGACAAAAACACATTGAAATACGTAGATTCAGACGCAAAAATCGAAAAAGACATGCATTGGTATAAGCAAACACCTGCCCAGACACACAAGCAAAAAGAGTGAGAGAGACAAAAACACATACGAATATGTAGATTCAAACACACAAACCGAGAAAGACATGCATTGGAATAAGCAAACACCCGCCCAGACACACAGGCAAAAAGTGTGAGAGAGATGAAAACACATACAAATACGTAGATTCAGACAAACAAACCGAGAAAGACATGCATTGGAATAAGCAAACACCCGCTCAGAAAGACAGGCAAAAAATGGTGAAACAGACAAAAAACACATACAAATACGTATATTCAGACACACAAACCGAGAAAGACATGCATTGGAATAAGCAAACACCCGGCCAGACACACAGGAAAAAAGAGTGAGAGAGACAAAACACATAAAATACCTAGATTTGGACACACAAACCGAGAAAGACATGCATTGGAATAAGCAAACACCCGCCAAGAAACATAGACAAAAAGAGTGAGAGAGACAAAAACACATTGAAATACGTAGATTCAGTCATACAAACCGAGTAAGTCATGCATTGGAATAAGCAAACACCCGCCCAGACACACAGGCTAAAAGAGTGAGAGACAAAAACACATACAAGTACGTAGATTCAGACAAACAAACCGAGAAAGACATGCATTGGAATAAGCAAACACCCGCTCAGACACACAGACAAAAAGAGTGAGAGAGATAAAAACACATAAAATACGTAGATTCAGAGACAAAAACCGAAAAAGACCTGCATTAGTATAAGCAAACACCGCCCAGACACACAGGCGAAAAGAGTGAGAGAGACAGATACATAAAAATACGTAGATTCAAACACACAAACCGAGAAAGACATGCATTGGAATAAGCAAACACCCGCCCAGACACACAGGCAAAAAGAGTGAGAGAGACAAAAACACATACAAATACGTAGATTCAGACACACAAACCGAGAAAGGCATGCATTGGAATAAGCAAACACCCATTCATACAGACAGGCAAAAATAGTGAGAGAGACAAAAACACATACAAATACGTAGGTTCACACACACAAACCGAGAAAGACATGCATTGGAATAAACAAACACCCGCCCACACACACAGGCAAAAAGAGTGAGAGAGACAAAAACACATACAAATACGTAGATTCAGACACACAAACCGAGAAAGACATGCATTGGAATAATCAAACACCCGCTCATATTGACAGGCAAAAAAATAGTGAGAGAGACAAAAACACATAAAAATACGTAGATTCAGTCACACAAACCGAGAAAGACATGCATTTGAATAAGCAAACACCCGCCCTGACACACAGGCAAAAAGAGTGAGAGAGATAAAAACACATACAAATACGTAGATTCAGACGCAAAAACCGAAAACGACATGCATTGGTATACGCAAACACCTGTCCTGACACACAAGCAAAAAGAGTGAGAGAGACAAAAACACATGCAAATACGTAGATTCAAACACACAAACCGAAAAAGACATGCATTGGAATAAGCAAACACCCGCCCAGACACACAGGCAAAAATAGTGAGAGAGATAAAAACACATACAAACACGTAGATTCAGACGCAAAAACCGAAAAAGACATTCATTGGTATAAGCAAACACCTGCCCAGACACACAAGCAAAAAGAGTGAGAGAGACAAAAACACATGCAAATACGTAGATTCAAACACAGAAACCGAGAAAGACATGCATTGGAATAAGCAAAAACCGGCCCAGACACACAGGCGAAAAGAGTGAGAGAGACAAAAACACATACAAATACGTAGATTCAGACGCAAAAATCGAAAAAGACATGCATTGGTATAAGCAAACACCCGCCCAGACACACAGGCAAAAAGAGTGAGAGAGACGAAAACACATACAAATACGTAGATTCAGACAAACAAACCGAGAACGACATGCATTGGAATAAGCAAACACCCGCACAGACACACAGGCAAAAAGAGTGAGAGAGACAAAAACACATACAAATACGTAGATTCAGACAAACAAACCGAGAAAGACTTGCATTGGAATAAGCAAACACCCGCTCAGACAGACAGGCAAAAAATAGTGAGACAGACAAAAACACATACAAATACGTAGATTCAGACACACAAACCGGGAAAGACATGCATTGGAATAAGCAAACACCCGCCCAGACATACAGGCTAAAAGAGTGAGAGACAAACACACATACAAGTACGTAGATTCAGACAAACAAACCGAGAAAGACATGCATTAGAATAAGCAAACACCCGCTCAGACGCACAGACAAAAAGAGTGAGAGAGACAAAAACACATACAAATACGTAGATTCAGTCACACAAACTGAGAAAGACAAGCATTGGAATAAGCAAACACCCGCTCAGACACACGGGCAAAAAGAGTGAGAGAGACAAAAACACATTCAAATATGTAGATTCAGACACACAAACCGAGAAAGACATGCATTGGAATACGCAAACATCCGCCCAGACATACAGGCAAAAAGAGTGAGAGCGACAAAAACACATACAAATACGTATATTTAGCCGCAAAAACCGAAAAAGACATGCATTTGAATAAGCATACACCTACCCAGACACACAAGCAAAAAGAGTGAGACAGACAGAAACACATACAAATACATAAATTCAACCACACAAACCGAGAAAGTCATGCATTGGAATAAGCAAACACCCGCCCAGATACACAGGCAAAAAGAGTGAGAGAGACAAAAACACATACAAATACGTCGATGCAGACGCAAAAACCGAAAAAGACATGCATTGGTATAAGCAAACACCTGCCCAGATCCACAAGCAAAGAGAGTGAGAGAGACAAAAACACATACAAATACGTAGATTCAAACACAAAAACCGAGAAAGACATGTATTGGAATACGCAAACATGCACCCAGACATACAGGCAAAAAGAGTGAGAGCGACAAAAACACATACAAATACGTAGATTCAGACGCAAAAACCGAAAAAGACATGCATTTGAATAAGCAAACACCCGCCCAGACACACAGGCTAAAAGAGTGAGAGACAAAAACACATACAAGTACGTGAGATTCAGACAAACAAACCGAGAAAGACATGCATTGGAATAAGCAAACACCCGCCCAGACACACAGACAAAAAGAGTGAGAGAGACAAAAACACATACAAATACGTAGATTCAGTCACACAAACTGAGAAAGACAAGCATTGGAATAAGCAAACACCCGCCCAGACACACGGAGAAAATAAGTGAGAGAGACAAAAATACATACAAATGTGTAGATTCAGACACACTAACCGAGAAAGACATGCATTGGAATACGCAAACATCCGCCCAGACATACAGGATAAAAGATTGAGAGCGACAAAAACACATACAAATACGTAGATTCAAACACACAAACCGAGAAAGACATGCACTGGAATAAGCAAACACCCGCCCAGACACACAGGCAAAAAGAGTGAGAGAGACAAAAACACATACAAATACGTAGATTCAGACACACAAACTGAGAAAGACATGCAATGAAATAAGCAAACATCCGCCCAGACACACAGGCAAAAAGAGTGAGAGAGACAAAAACACATACAAATACGTAGGTTCCCACGCACAAACCGAGAAAAACATGCATTGGAATAAGCAAACACCAGCCCAGAGACACAGTCAAAAAGAGTGAGAGAGACAAAAAAACATACAAATACGTAGATTCAGACACACAAACTGAGAAAGACATGCAATGAAATAAGCAAACATCCGCCCAGACACACAGGCAAAAAGAGTGAGAGAGACAAAAACACATACAAATACGTAGATTCAAACACACAAACCGAGAAAGACATGCACTGGAATAAGCAAACACCCGCCCAGACACACAGGCAAAAAGAGTGAGAGAGACAAAAACACATACAAATACGTAGATTCAGACACACAAACCGAGAAAGACATGCATTGGAATAAGCAAACACCCGCTCATATTGACAGGCAAAAAAATAGTGAGAGAGACAAAAACACATACAAATACGTAGATTCAGACACACAAACCGAGAAAGACATGCATTTGAATAAGCAAACACCCGCTCAGACACACAGGCAAAAAGAGTGAGAGATATGAAAACACATACAAATACGTAGATTCAGATGCAAAAACCGAAAACGACATGCATTGGTATACCCAAACACCTGCCCAGACACACAAGCAAAAAGAGTGAGAGAGACAAAAACACATACAAATACGTAGATTCAAACACACAAACCGAGAAAGACATGCATTGGAATAAGCAAACATCCGCCCAGACACACAGGAAAAAATAGTGAGAGAGATAAAAACACATACAAATACGTAGATTCAGACGCAAAAACCGAAAAAAACATGCATTGGTATAAGCAAACACCTGCCCAGACACACAAGCAAAAAGAGTGAGAGAGACAAAAACACATACAAATACGTAGATTCAGACACACAAACCGAGAAAGACATGCACTGGAATAAGCAAACACCCGCCCAGATACACAGGCGAAAAGAGTGAAAGAGACAAAAACACATACAAATACGTAGATTCAGACGCAAAAATCGAAAAAGACATGCATTGGTATAAGCAAACACCCGCCCAGACACACAGGCAAAAAGAGTGAGAGAGACAAAAACACATACAAATACGTAGATTCAGGCAAACAAACCGAGAAAGACATGCATTGGAATAAGCAAACACCCGCTCAGACAGACAGGCAAAAAATAGTGAGACAGACAAAAACACATAAAAACACGTAGATTCAGACACACAAACCGGGAAAGACATGCATTGGAATAAGCAAACACCCGCCCTGACATACAGGCTAAAAGAGTGAGAGACAAACACACATAAAAGTACGTAGATTTAGACAAACAAACCGAGAAAGACATGCATTGGAATAAGCAAACACCCGCTCAGACAAACAGACAAAAAGAGAGAGAGAGACAAAAACACATACAAATACGTAGATTCAGTCACACAAACTGAGAAAGACAAGCATTGGAATAAGCAAACAACCGCTCAGACACACAAGCAAAAAGAGTGAGAGAGACAAAAACACATTCAAATATGTAGATTCAGACACACAAACCGAGAAAGACATGCATTGGAATACGCAAACATCCGCCCAGACATACAGGCAAAAAGAGTGAGAGCGACAAAAACATACAAATACGTATATTAAGACGCAAAAACCGAAAAAGACATGCATTTGAATAAGCAAACACCTGCCCAGACACACAAGCAAAAAGAGTGAGACAGACAGAAACACATACAAATACATAAATTCAACCACACAAACCGAGAAAGTCATGCATTGGAATAAGCAAACACCCGCCCAGACACACATGCAAAAAGAGTGAGAGAGACAAAAACACATACAAATACGTAGATGCAGACGCAAAAACCGAAAAAGACATGCATTGGTATAAGCAAGCACCTGCCAGACCCACAAGCAAAAAGAGTGAGAGAGACAAAAACACATACAAATACGTAGATTCAAACTCACAAACCGAGAAAGACATGCATTGGAATACGCAAACATCCACCCAGACATACAGGCAAAAAGAGTGAGAGCGACAAAAACACATACAAATACGTAGATTCAGACTCAAAAACCGAAAAAGACATGCATTTGAATAATCAAACACCCGACCAGACACACAGGCTAAAAGAGTGAGAGACAAAAACACATACAAGTACGTAGATTCAGACAAACAAACCGAGAAAGACATGCATTGGAATAAGCAAACACCCGCCCAGACACACAGACAAAAAGAGTGAGAGAGACAAAAACACATACAAATACGTAGATTCAGACATACAAACTGAGAAAGACAAGCATTGGAATAAGCAAACACCCGCCCAGACACACGGAGAAAATGAGTGAGAGAGACAAAAACACATACAAATATGTAGATTCAGACACACAAACCGAGAAAGACATGCATTGCAATACGCAAACATCCACCCAGACATACAGGATAAAAGATTGAGAGCGACAAAAACACATACAAATACGTAGGTTCACACACACAAACCGAGAAAAACATGCATTGGAATAAGCAAACACCAGCCCAGAGACACAGGCAAAAAGAGTGAGAGAGACAAAAAACATACAAATACGTAGATTCAGACACACAAACTGAGAAAGACATGCAATGAAATAAGCAAACACCCGCCCAGACACACAGGCAAAAAGAGTAAGAGAGACAAAAACACATACAAATACGTATATTCAAACACACAAACCGAGAAAGACATGCATTGGAATAAGCAAACAACCGCCCAGACACATAGGCAAAAAGAATGAGAGAGATAAAAACACATACAAATACGTAGATTCAGACGCAAAAACCAAAAAAGACATGCATTGGTATAAGCAAACACCTGCCCAGACACACAGGCAAAAAGAGTGAGAGAGACAAAAACACATACAAATACGTAGATTCAGACACACAAACCGAGAAAGACATGCATTGGAATAAGCAAACACCCGCTCATACAGACAGGCAAAAAATAGTGAGAGAGACAAAAACACATACAAATACGTAGATTCAGACACAAAAACCGAGAAAGACATGCATTTGAATAAGCAAACACCCACCCAGACACACAGGCAAAAAGAGTGAGAGAGACAAAAACACATACAAATACGTAGATTCAGACACACAAACCGAGAAAGACATGCATTGGAATAAGCAAACACCCGCCCAGACACACAGGCAAAAAGAGTGAGAGAGACAAAAACACATACAAATACGTAGATTCAGAAACACAAACCGAGAAAGACATGCACTGGAATAAGCAAACAACCACCCAGGCACACAGGCAAAAAGAGTGAGAGAGATAAAAACACATACAAATACGTAGATTCAGACGTAAAAACCGAAAAAGACATGCATTGGTATAAGCTAACACCTGCCCAGACACACGAGCAAAAAGAGCGAGAGAGACAAAAACACACACAAATATGGAGATTAAGACAAACAAACCGAGAAAGACATGCATTGGAATAAGCAAACACCCACCCAGACACACAGGCAAAAAGAGTGAGAGAGATAAAAACACATGCAAATACGTAGATTCAGACACACAAACCGAGAAAGACATGCATTGGAATAAGCAAACACCCGCTCATATTGACAGGCAAAAAAATAGTGAGAGAGACAAAAACACATACAAATACGTAGATTCAGACGCAAAAACCGAAAAAGACATGCATTGGTATAAGCAAACACCTGCCCAGACACACAAGCAAAAAGAGTAAGAGAGACAAAAATACATACAAATACGTAGATTCAGACACACAAACCGAGAAAGACATGCATTGGAATAAGCAAACACCCGCCCAGACACACAGGCAAAAAGAGTGAGAGAGACAAAAACACATACAAATACGTAGATTCAGACGCAAAAATCGAAAAAGACATGCATTGGCTTAAGCAAACACCCGCCCAGACACACAGGCAAAAAGAGTGAGAGAGACAAAAACACATACAAATACGTAGATTCAGACAAACAAACCGAGAAAGACATGCATTGGAATAAGCAAACATCCGCTCAGACAGACAGGCAAAAAATAGTGAGACAGACAAAAACACATAAAAACACGTAGATTCAGACACACAAACCGGGGAAGTAATGCATTGGAATAAGCAAACACCCGCCCAGACATACAGGCAAAAAGAGTGAGAGAGACAAAAACACATACAAATACGTAGATTCAGACAAACAAACCGAGAAAGACATGCATTGGAATAAGCAAACACCCGCTCAGACAGACAGGCAAAAAATAGTGAGACAGACAAAAACACATAAAAACACGTAGATTCAGACAAACAAATCGAAAAAGACATGCATTGGTATAAGCAAACACCCGCCCAGACACACAGGCAAAAAGAGTGAGAGAGACAAAAACACATACAAATACGTAGATTCAGGCAAACAAACCGAGAAAGACATGCATTGTAATAAGCAAACACCCGCTCAGACAGACAGGCAAAAAATAGTGAGACAGACAAAAACACATAAAAACACGTAGATTCAGACACACAAACCGGGAAAGACATGCATTGGAATAAGCGAACACCCGCCCAGACATACAGGCTAAAAGAGTGAGAGACAAACACACATACAAGTACGTAGATTTAGACAAACAAACCGAGAAAGACATGCATTGGAATAAGCAAACACCCGCTCAGACACACAGACAAAAAGAGAGAGAGAGACAAAAACACATACAAATACGTAGATTCAGTCACACAAACTGAGAAAGACAAGCATTGGAATAAGCAAACAACCGCCCAGACACACGGGCAAAAAGAGTGAGAGAGACAAAAACACATTCAAATATGTAGATTCAGACACACAAACCGAGAAAGACATGCATTGGAATACGCAAACATCCGCCCAGACATACAGGCAAAAAGAGTGAGAGCGACAAAAACACATACAAATACGTATATTAAGACGCAAAAACCGAAAAAGACATGCATTTGAATAAGCAAACACCTGCCCAGACACACAAGCAAAAAGAGTGAGACAGACAGAAACACATACAAATACATAAATTCAACCACACAAACCGAGAAAGTCATGCATTGGAATAAGCAAACACCCGCCCAGACACACATGCAAAAAGAGTGAGAGAGACAAAAACACATACAAATACGTAGATGCAGACGCAAAAACCGAAAAAGACATGCATTGGTATAAGCAAACACCTGCCAGACCCACAAGCAAAAAGAGTGAGAGAGACAAAAACACATACAAATACGTAGATTCAAACACACAAACCGAGAAAGACATGAATTGGAATACGCAAACATCCACCCAGACATACAGGCAAAAAGAGTGAGAGCGACAAAAACACATACAAATACGTAGATTCAGACTCAAAAACCGAAAAAGACATGCATTTGAATAAGCAAACACCCGCCCAGACACACAGGCTAAAAGAGTGAGAGAGACAAAAACACATACAAATACGTAGATTCAGACAAACAAACCGAGAAAGACATGCATTGGAATAAGCAAACACCCGCCCAGACACACAGACAAAAAGAGTGAGAGAGACAAAAACACATACAAATACGTAGATTCAGTCATACAAACTGAGAAAGACAAGCATTGGAATAAGCAAACACCCGCCCAGACACACGGAGAAAATGAGTGAGAGAGACAAAAACACATACAAATATGTAGATTCAGACACACAAACCGAGAAACACCTGCATTGGAATACGCAAACATCCACCCAGACATACAGGATAAAAGATTGAGAGCGACAAAAACACATACAAATACGTAGGTTCACACACACAAACCGAGAAAAACATGCATTGGAATAAGCAAACACCAGCCCAGAGACACAGGCAAAAAGAGTGAGAGAGACAAAAAAAACATACAAATACGTAGATTCAGACACACAAACTGAGAAAGACATGCAATGAAATATGCAAACACCCGCCCAGACACACAGGCAAAAAGAGTGAGAGAGACAAAAACACATACAAATACGTATATTCAAACACACAAACCAAGAAAGAGATGCATTGGAATAAGCAAACAACCGCCCAGACACATAGGCAAGAAGAATGAGAGAGATAAAAACACATACAAATACGTAGATTCAGACGCAAAAACCAAAAAAGACATGCATTGGTATAAGCAAACACCTGCCCAGACACACAGGCAAAAAGAGTGAGAGAGACAAAAACACATACAAATACGTAGATTCAGACACACAAACCGAGAAAGACATGCATTGGAATAAGCAAACACCCGCTCATACAGACTGGCAAAAAATAGTGAGAGAGACAAAAACACATACAAATACGTAGATTCAGACACAAAAACCGAGAAAGACATGCATTTGAATAAGCAAACACCCGCCCAGACACACAGGCAAAAAGAGTGAGAGAGACAAAAACACATACAAATACGTAGATTCAGACACACAAACCGAGAAAGACATGCATTGGAATAAGCAAACACCCGCCCAGACACACAGGCAAAAAGAGTGAGAGAGACAAAAACACATACAAATACGTAGATTCAGACACACAAACCGAGAAAGACATGCACTGGAATAAGCAAACAACCACCCAGACACACAGGCAAAAAGAGTGAGAGAGATAAAAACACATACAAATACGTAGATTCAGACGTAAAAACCGAAAAAGACATGCATTGGTATAAGCTAACACCTGCCCAGACACACGAGCAAAAAGAGCGAGAGAGACAAAAACACACACAAATATGGAGATTAAGACAAACAAACCGAGAAAGACATGCATTGGAATAAGCAAACACCCGCCCAGACATACAGGCAAAAAGAGTGAGAGAGATAAAAACACATGCAAATACGTAGATTCAGACACACAAACCGAGAAAGACATGCATTGGAATAAGCAAACACCCGCTCATATTGACAGGCAAAAAAATAGTGAGAGAGACAAAAACACATACAAATACGTAGATTCAGACGCAAAAACCGAAAAAGACATGCATTGGTATAAGCAAACACCTGCCCAGACACACAAGCAAAAAGAGTGAGAGAGACAAAAATACATACAATTACGTAGATTCAGACACACAAACCGAGAAAGACATGCATTGGAATAAGCAAACACCCGCCCAGACACAGGCGAAAAGAGTGAAAGAGACAAAAACACATACAAATACGTAGATTCAGACGCAAAAATCGAAAAAGGCATGCATTGGCATAAGCAAACACCCGCCCAGACACACAAGCAAAAAGAGTGAGAGAGACAAAAATACATACAATTACGTAGATTCAGACACACAAACCGAGAAAGACATGCATTGGAATAAGCAAACACCCGCCCAGACACACAGGCAAAAAGAGTGAGAGAGACAAAAACACATACAAATACGTAGATTCAGACAAACAAACCGAGAAAGACATGCATTGGAATAAGCAAACACCCGCTCAGACAGACAGGCAAAAAATAGTGAGACAGACAAAAACACATAAAAACACGTAGATTCAGACACACAAACCGGGAAAGACATGCATTGGAATAAGCGAACACCCGCCCAGACATACAGGCTAAAAGAGTGAGAGACAAACACACATACAAGTACGTAGATTTAGACAAACAAACCGAGAAAGACATGCATTGGAATAAGCAAACACCCGCTCAGACACACAGACAAAAAGAGAGAGAGAGACAAAAACACATACAAATTCGTAGATTCAGTCACACAAACTGAGAAAGACAAGCATTGGAATAAGCAAACAACCGCTCAGACACACGGGCAAAAAGAGTGAGAGAGACAAAAACACATTCAAATATGTAGATTCAGACACACAAACCGAGAAAGACATGCATTGGAATACGCAAACATCCGCCCAGACATACAGGCAAAAAGAGTGAGAGTGACAAAAACATACAAATACGTATATTAAGACGCAAAAAACCGAAAAAGACATGCATTGGTATAAGCAAACACCTGCCCAGACACAAAAGCAAAAAGAGTGAGACAGACAGAAACACATACAAATACATAAATTCAACCACACAAACCGAGAAAGTCATGCATTGGAATAAGCAAACACCCGCCCAGACACACAGACAAAAAGAGTGAGAGAGACAAAAACACATACAAATACGTAGATGCAGACGCAAAAACCGAAAAAGACATGCATTGGTATAAGCAAACACCTGCCAGACCCACAAGCAAAAAGAGTGAGAGAGACAAAAACACATACAAATACGTAGATTCAAACACACAAACCGAGAAAGACATGAATTGGAATACGCAAACATCCACCCAGACATACAGGCAAAAAGAGTGAGAGCGACAAAAACACATACAAATACGTAGATTCAGACTCAAAAACCGAAAAAGACATGCATTTGAATAAGCAAACAACCGCCCAGACACACAGGCTAAAAGAGTGAGAGACAAAAACACATACAAGTACGTAGATTCAGACAAACAAACCGAGAAAGACATGCATTGGAATAAGCAAACACCCGCCCAGACACACAGACAAAAAGAGTGAGAGAGACAAAAACACATACAAATACGTAGATTCAGTCATACAAACTGAGAAAGACAAGCATTGGAATAAGCAAACACCCGCCCAGACACACGGAGAAAATGAGTGAGAGAGACAAAAACACATACAAATATGTAGATTCAGACACACAAACCGAGAAAGACCTGCATTGGAATACGCAAACATCCACCCAGACATACAGGATAAAAGATTGAGAGCGACAAAAACACATACAAATACGTAGGTTCACACACACAAACCGAGAAAAACATGCATTGGAATAAGCAAACACCAGCCCAGAGACACAGGCAAAAAGAGTGAGAGAGACAAAAAAAACATACAAATACGTAGATTCAGACACACAAACTGAGAAAGACATGCAATGAAATATGCAAACACCCGCCCAGACACACAGGCAAAAAGAGTGAGAGAGACAAAAACACATACAAATACGTATATTCAAACACACAAACCGAGAAAGAGATGCATTGGAATAAGCAAACAACCGCCCAGACACATAGGCAAGAAGAATGAGAGAGATAAAAACACATACAAATACGTAGATTCAGACGCAAAAACCAAAAAAGACATGCATTGGTATAAGCAAACACCTGCCCAGACACACAGGCAAAAAGAGTGAGAGAGACAAAAACACATACAAATACGTAGATTCAGACACACAAACCGAGAAAGACATGCATTGGAATAAGCAAACACCCGCTCATACAGACTGGCAAAAAATAGTGAGAGAGACAAAAACACATACAAATACGTAGATTCAGACACAAAAACCGAGAAAGACATGCATTTGAATAAGCAAACACCCGCCCAGACACACAGGCAAAAAGAGTGAGAGAGACAAAAACACATACAAATACGTAGATTCAGACACACAAACCGAGAAAGACATGCATTGGAATAAGCAAACACCCGCCCAGACACACAGGCAAAAAGAGTGAGAGAGACAAAAACACATACAAATACGTAGATTCAGACACACAAACCGAGAAAGACATGCACTGGAATAAGCAAACAACCACCCAGACACACAGGCAAAAAGAGTGAGAGAGATAAAAACACATACAAATACGTAGATTCAGACGTAAAAACCGAAAAAGACATGCATTGGTATAAGCTAACACCTGCCCAGACACACGAGCAAAAAGAGCGAGAGAGACAAAAACACACACAAATATGGAGATTAAGACAAACAAACCGAGAAAGACATGCATTGGAATAAGCAAACACCCGCCCAGACACACAGGCAAAAAGAGTGAGAGAGATAAAAACACATGCAAATACGTAGATTCAGACACACAAACCGAGAAAGACATGCATTGGAATAAGCAAACACCCGCTCATATTGACAGGCAAAAAAATAGTGAGAGAGACAAAAACACATACAAATACGTAGATTCAGACGCAAAAACCGAAAAAGACATGCATTGGTATAAGCAAAGACCTGCCCAGACACACAAGCAAAAAGAGTGAGAGAGACAAAAATACATACAATTACGTAGATTCAGACACACAAACCGAGAAAGACATGCATTGGAATAAGCAAACACCCGCCCAGACACAGGCGAAAAGAGTGAAAGAGACAAAAACACATACAAATACGTAGATTCAGACGCAAAAATCGAAAAAGGCATGCATTGGCATAAGCAAACACCCGCCCAGACACACAAGCAAAAAGAGTGAGAGAGACAAAAATACATACAATTACGTAGATTCAGACACACAAACCGAGAAAGACATGCATTGGAATAAGCAAACACCCGCCCAGACACACAGGCAAAAAGAGTGAGAGAGACAAAAACACATACAAATACGTAGATTCAGACAAACAAACCGAGAAAGACAGGCATTGGAATAAGCAAACACCCGCCCAGACATACAGGCAAAAAGAGAGAGAGAGACAAAAACACATACAAATACGTAGATTCAGTCACACAAACTGAGAAAGACAAAAATTGGAATAAGCAAACACCCGCTCAGACACACGGGCAAAAAGAGTGAGAGAGACAAAAACACATACAAATACGTAGATTCAGACACACAAACCGAGAAAGACATGCATTGGAATACGCAAACATCCGCCCAGACATGCAGGCAAAAAGAGTGAGAGCGACAAAAACATACAAATACGTATATTCAGACGCAAAAACCGAAAAAGACATGCATTTGAATAAGCAAACACCTGCCCAGACAGACAAGCAAAAAGAGTGAGACAGACAGAAACACATACAAATACATAAATTCAACCACAAAACCGAGAAAGTCATGCATTGGAATAAGCAAACACCCGCCCAGACACACAGGCAAAATGAGTGAGAGAGACAAAAACACATACAAATACGTAGATGCAGACGCAAAAACTGAAAAAGACATGCATTGGTATAAGCAAACACCTGCCAGACCCACAAGCAAAAAGAGTGAGAAAGACAAAAACACATACAAATACGTAGATTCAAACACACAAACCGAGAAAGACATGCATTGGAATACGCAAACATCCACCCAGACATACAGGCAAAAAGAGTGAGAGCGACAAAAACACATACAAATACGTAGATTCAGACGCAAAAACCGAAAAAAGACATGCATTTGAATAAGCAAACACCCGCCCAGGCACACAGGCTAAAAGAGTGAGAGATAAAAACACATACAAGTACGTAGATTCAGACAAACAAACCGAGAAAGACATGCATTGGAATAAGCAAACACCCGCCCAGACACACAGACAAAAAGAGTGAGAGAGACAAAAACACATACAAATACGTAGGTTCACACACACAAACCGAGAAAAACATGCATTGGAATAAGCAAACACCAGCCCAGAGACACAAGCACAAAGAGTGAGATAGATAAAAAACATACAAATACGTAGATTCAGACACACAAACTGAGAAAGACATGCAATGAAATAAGCAAACACCCGCCCAGACACACAGGCAAAAAGAGTGAGAGAGACAAAAACACATACAAATACGTATATTCAAACACACAAACCGAGAAAGTCGTGCATTGGAATAAGCAAACAACCGCCCAGACACATAGGCAAAAAGAATGAGAGAGATAAAAACACATACAAATACGTAGATTCAGACGCAAAAACCGAAAAAGACATGCATTGGTATAAGCAAACACCTGCCCAGACACACAGGCAAAAAGAGTGAGAGAGACAAAAACACATACAAATACGTAGATTCAGACACACAAACCGAGAAAGACATGCATTGGAATAAGCAAACACCCGCTCCATACAGACAGGCAAAAAATAGTGAGAGAGACAAAAACACATACAAATACGTAGATTCAGACACAAAAACCGAGAAAGACATGCATTTGAATAAGCAAACACCAATCAGACACACAGGCAAAAAGAGTGAGAGAGACAAAAACACATACAAATACGTAGATTCAGACAAACAAACCGAGAAAGACATGCATTGGAATAAGCAAACACCCGCCCAGACACACAGACAAAAAGAGTGAGAGAGACAAAAACACATACAAATACGTAGATTCAGTCATACAAACTGAGAAAGACAAGCATTGGAATAAGCAAACACCCGCCCAGACACACGGAGAAAATGAGTGAGAGAGACAAAAACACATACAAATATGTAGATTCAGACACACAAACCGAGAAAGACCTGCATTGGAATACGCAAACATCCACCCAGACATACAGGATAAAAGATTGAGAGCGACAAAAACACATACAAATACGTAGGTTCACACACACAAACCGAGAAAAACATGCATTGGAATAAGCAAACACCAGCCCAGAGACACAGGCAAAAAGAGTGAGAGAGACAAAAAAAACATACAAATACGTAGATTCAGACACACAAACTGAGAAAGACATGCAATGAAATAAGCAAACACCCGCCCAGACACACAGGCAAAAAGAGTGAGAGAGACAAAAACACATACAAATACGTATATTCAAACACACAAACCGAGAAAGAGATGCATTGGAATAAGCAAACAACCGCCCAGACACATAGGCAAGAAGAATGAGAGAGATAAAAACACATACAAATACGTAGATTCAGACGCAAAAACCAAAAAAGACATGCATTGGTATAAGCAAACACCTGCCCAGACACACAGGCAAAAAGAGTGAGAGAGACAAAAACACATACAAATACGTAGATTCAGACACACAAACCGAGAAAGACATGCATTGGAATAAGCAAACACCCGCTCATACAGACTGGCAAAAAATAGTGAGAGAGACAAAAACACATACAAATACGTAGATTCAGACACAAAAACCGAGAAAGACATGCATTTGAATAAGCAAACACCCACCCAGACACACAGGCAAAAAGAGTGAGAGAGACAAAAACACATACAAATACGTAGATTCAGACACACAAACCGAGAAAGACATGCATTGGAATAAGCAAACACCCGCCCAGACACACAGGCAAAAAGAGTGAGAGAGACAAAAACACATACAAATACGTAGATTCAGACACACAAACCGAGAAAGACATGCACTGGAATAAGCAAACAACCACCCAGACACACAGGCAAAAAGAGTGAGAGAGATAAAAACACATACAAATACGTAGATTCAGACGTAAAAACCGAAAAAGACATGCATTGGTATAAGCTAACACCTGCCCAGACACACGAGCAAAAAGAGCGAGAGAGACAAAAACACACACAAATATGGAGATTAAGACAAACAAACCGAGAAAGACATGCATTGGAATAAGCAAACACCCGCCCAGACATACAGGCAAAAAGAGTGAGAGAGATAAAAACACATGCAAATACGTAGATTCAGACACACAAACCGAGAAAGACATGCATTGGAATAAGCAAACACCCGCTCATATTGACAGGCAAAAAAATAGTGAGAGAGACAAAAACACATACAAATACGTAGATTCAGACGCAAAAACCGAAAAAGACATGCATTGGTATAAGCAAACACCTGCCCAGACACACAAGCAAAAAGAGTGAGAGAGACAAAAATACATACAATTACGTAGATTCAGACACACAAACCGAGAAAGACATGCATTGGAATAAGCAAACACCCGCCCAGACACAGGCGAAAAGAGTGAAAGAGACAAAAACACATACAAATACGTAGATTCAGACGCAAAAATCGAAAAAGGCATGCATTGGCATAAGCAAACACCCGCCCAGACACACAAGCAAAAAGAGTGAGAGAGACAAAAATACATACAATTACGTAGATTCAGACACACAAACCGAGAAAGACATGCATTGGAATAAGCAAACACCCGCCCAGACACACAGGCAAAAAGAGTGAGAGAGACAAAAACACATACAAATACGTAGATTCAGACAAACAAACCGAGAAAGACAGGCATTGGAATAAGCAAACACCCGCCCAGACATACAGGCAAAAAGAGAGAGAGAGACAAAAACACATACAAATACGTAGATTCAGTCACACAAACTGAGAAAGACAAAAATTGGAATAAGCAAACACCCGCTCAGACACACGGGCAAAAAGAGTGAGAGAGACAAAAACACATTCAAATATGTAGATTCAGACACACAAACCGAGAAAGACATGCATTGGAATACGCAAACATCCGCCCAGACATGCAGGCAAAAAGAGTGAGAGCGACAAAAACATACAAATACGTATATTCAGACGCAAAAACCGAAAAAGACATGCATTTGAATAAGCAAACACCTGCCCAGACAGACAAGCAAAAAGAGTGAGACAGACAGAAACACATACAAATACATAAATTCAACCACACAAACCGAGAAAGTCATGCATTGGAATAAGCAAACACCCGCCCAGACACACAGGCAAAATGAGTGAGAGAGACAAAAACACATAAAAATACGTAGATGCAGACGCAAAAACTGAAAAAGACATGCATTGGTATAAGCAAACACCTGCCAGACCCACAAGCAAAAAGAGTGAGAAAGACAAAAACACATACAAATACGTAGATTCAAACACACAAACCGAGAAAGACATGCATTGGAATACGCAAACATCCACCCAGACATACAGGCAAAAAGAGTGAGAGCGACAAAAACACATACAAATACGTAGATTCAGACGCAAAAACCGAAAAAAGACATGCATTTGAATAAGCAAACACCCGCCCAGGCACACAGGCTAAAAGAGTGAGAGATAAAAACACATACAAGTACGTAGATTCAGACAAACAAACCGAGAAAGACATGCATTGGAATAAGCAAACACCCGCCCAGACACACAGACAAAAAGAGTGAGAGAGACAAAAACACATACAAATACGTAGATTCAAACACACAAACCGAGAAAGACATGCATTGGAATAAGCAAACACCCGCCCAGACACACAGGCAAAAAGAGTGAGAGAGACAAAAACACATACAAATACGTAGATTCAGACAAACAAACCGAGAAAGACAGGCATTGGAATAAGCAAACACCCGCCCAGACATACAGGCAAAAAGAGAGAGAGAGACAAAAACACATACAAATACGTAGATTCAGTCACACAAACTGAGAAAGACAAAAATTGGAATAAGCAAACACCCGCTCAGACACACGGGCAAAAAGAGTGAGAGAGACAAAAACACATTCAAATATGTAGATTCAGACACACAAACCGAGAAAGACATGCATTGGAATACGCAAACATCCGCCCAGACATGCAGGCAAAAAGAGTGAGAGCGACAAAAACATACAAATACGTATATTCAGACGCAAAAACCGAAAAAGACATGCATTTGAATAAGCAAACACCTGCCCAGACAGACAAGCAAAAAGAGTGAGACAGACAGAAACACATACAAATACATAAATTCAACCACAAAAACCGAGAAAGTCATGCATTGGAATAAGCAAACACCCGCCCAGACACACAGGCAAAATGAGTGAGAGAGACAAAAACACATACAAATACGTAGATGCAGACGCAAAAACTGAAAAAGACATGCATTGGTATAAGCAAACACCTGCCAGACCCACAAGCAAAAAGAGTGAGAAAGACAAAAACACATACAAATACGTAGATTCAAACACACAAACCGAGAAAGACATGCATTGGAATACGCAAACATCCACCCAGACATACAGGCAAAAAGAGTGAGAGCGACAAAAACACATACAAATACGTAGATTCAGACGCAAAAACCGAAAAAGACATGCATTTGAATAAGCAAACACCCGCCCAGGCACACAGGCTAAAAGAGTGAGAGATAAAAACACATACAAGTACGTAGATTCAGACAAACAAACCGAGAAAGACATGCATTGGAATAAGCAAACACCCGCCCAGACACACAGACAAAAAGAGTGAGAGAGACAAAAACACATACAAATACGTAGGTTCACACACACAAACCGAGAAAAACATGCATTGGAATAAGCAAACACCAGCCCAGAGACACAAGCACAAAGAGTGAGATAGATAAAAAACATACAAATACGTAGATTCAGACACACAAACTGAGAAAGACATGCAATGAAATAAGCAAACACCCGCCCAGACACACAGGCAAAAAGAGTGAGAGAGACAAAAACACATACAAATACGTATATTCAAACACACAAACCGAGAAAGTCGTGCATTGGAATAAGCAAACAACCGCCCAGACACATAGGCAAAAAGAATGAGAGAGATAAAAACACATACAAATACGTAGATTCAGACGCAAAAACCGAAAAAGACATGCATTGGTATAAGCAAACACCTGCCCAGACACACAGGCAAAAAGAGTGAGAGAGACAAAAACACATACAAATACGTAGATTCAGACACACAAACCGAGAAAGACATGCATTGGAATAAGCAAACACCCGCTCCATACAGACAGGCAAAAAATAGTGAGAGAGACAAAAACACATACAAATACGTAGATTCAGACACAAAAACCGAGAAAGACATGCATTTGAATAAGCAAACACCAATCAGACACACAGGCAAAAAGAGTGAGAGAGACAAAAACACATACAAATACGTAGATTCAGACAAACAAACCGAGAAAGACATGCATTGGAATAAGCAAACACCCGCCCAGACACACAGACAAAAAGAGTGAGAGAGACAAAAACACATACAAATACGTAGATTCAGTCATACAAACTGAGAAAGACAAGCATTGGAATAAGCAAACACCCGCCCAGACACACGGAGAAAATGAGTGAGAGAGACAAAAACACATACAAATATGTAGATTCAGACACACAAACCGAGAAAGACCTGCATTGGAATACGCAAACATCCACCCAGACATACAGGATAAAAGATTGAGAGCGACAAAAACACATACAAATACGTAGGTTCACACACACAAACCGAGAAAAACATGCATTGGAATAAGCAAACACCAGCCCAGAGACACAGGCAAAAAGAGTGAGAGAGACAAAAAAAACATACAAATACGTAGATTCAGACACACAAACTGAGAAAGACATGCAATGAAATAAGCAAACACCCGCCCAGACACACAGGCAAAAAGAGTGAGAGAGACAAAAACACATACAAATACGTATATTCAAACACACAAACCGAGAAAGAGATGCATTGGAATAAGCAAACAACCGCCCAGACACATAGGCAAGAAGAATGAGAGAGATAAAAACACATACAAATACGTAGATTCAGACGCAAAAACCAAAAAAGACATGCATTGGTATAAGCAAACACCTGCCCAGACACACAGGCAAAAAGAGTGAGAGAGACAAAAACACATACAAATACGTAGATTCAGACACACAAACCGAGAAAGACATGCATTGGAATAAGCAAACACCCGCTCATACAGACTGGCAAAAAATAGTGAGAGAGACAAAAACACATACAAATACGTAGATTCAGACACAAAAACCGAGAAAGACATGCATTTGAATAAGCAAACACCCACCCAGACACACAGGCAAAAAGAGTGAGAGAGACAAAAACACATACAAATACGTAGATTCAGACACACAAACCGAGAAAGACATGCATTGGAATAAGCAAACACCCGCCCAGACACACAGGCAAAAAGAGTGAGAGAGACAAAAACACATACAAATACGTAGATTCAGACACACAAACCGAGAAAGACATGCACTGGAATAAGCAAACAACCACCCAGACACACAGGCAAAAAGAGTGAGAGAGATAAAAACACATACAAATACGTAGATTCAGACGTAAAAACCGAAAAAGACATGCATTGGTATAAGCTAACACCTGCCCAGACACACGAGCAAAAAGAGCGAGAGAGACAAAAACACACACAAATATGGAGATTAAGACAAACAAACCGAGAAAGACATGCATTGGAATAAGCAAACACCCGCCCAGACATACAGGCAAAAAGAGTGAGAGAGATAAAAACACATGCAAATACGTAGATTCAGACACACAAACCGAGAAAGACATGCATTGGAATAAGCAAACACCCGCTCATATTGACAGGCAAAAAAATAGTGAGAGAGACAAAAACACATACAAATACGTAGATTCAGACGCAAAAACCGAAAAAGACATGCATTGGTATAAGCAAACACCTGCCCAGACACACAAGCAAAAAGAGTGAGAGAGACAAAAATACATACAATTACGTAGATTCAGACACACAAACCGAGAAAGACATGCATTGGAATAAGCAAACACCCGCCCAGACACAGGCGAAAAGAGTGAAAGAGACAAAAACACATACAAATACGTAGATTCAGACGCAAAAATCGAAAAAGGCATGCATTGGCATAAGCAAACACCCGCCCAGACACACAAGCAAAAAGAGTGAGAGAGACAAAAATACATACAATTACGTAGATTCAGACACACAAACCGAGAAAGACATGCATTGGAATAAGCAAACATCCGCCCAGACACACAGGCAAAAAGAGTGAGAGAGACAAAAACACATACAAATACGTAGATTCAGACGAACAAACCGAGAAAGACAGGCATTGGAATAAGCAAACACCCGCCCAGACATACAGGCAAAAAGAGAGAGAGAGACAAAAACACATACAAATACGTAGATTCAGTCACACAAACTGAGAAAGACAAAAATTGGAATAAGCAAACACCCGCTCAGACACACGGGCAAAAAGAGTGAGAGAGACAAAAACACATTCAAATATGTAGATTCAGACACACAAACCGAGAAAGACATGCATTGGAATACGCAAACATCCGCCCAGACATGCAGGCAAAAAGAGTGAGAGCGACAAAAACATACAAATACGTATATTCAGACGCAAAAACCGAAAAAGACATGCATTTGAATAAGCAAACACCTGCCCAGACAGACAAGCAAAAAGAGTGAGACAGACAGAAACACATACAAATACATAAATTCAACCACACAAACCGAGAAAGTCATGCATTGGAATAAGCAAACACCCGCCCAGACACACAGGCAAAATGAGTGAGAGAGACAAAAACACATAAAAATACGTAGATGCAGACGCAAAAACTGAAAAAGACATGCATTGGTATAAGCAAACACCTGCCAGACCCACAAGCAAAAAGAGTGAGAAAGACAAAAACACATACAAATACGTAGATTCAAACACACAAACCGAGAAAGACATGCATTGGAATACGCAAACATCCACCCAGACATACAGGCAAAAAGAGTGAGAGCGACAAAAACACATACAAATACGTAGATTCAGACGCAAAAACCGAAAAAAGACATGCATTTGAATAAGCAAACACCCGCCCAGGCACACAGGCTAAAAGAGTGAGAGATAAAAACACATACAAGTACGTAGATTCAGACAAACAAACCGAGAAAGACATGCATTGGAATAAGCAAACACCCGCCCAGACACACAGACAAAAAGAGTGAGAGAGACAAAAACACATACAAATACGTAGGTTCACACACACAAACCGAGAAAAACATGCATTGGAATAAGCAAACACCAGCCCAGAGACACAAGCACAAAGAGTGAGATAGATAAAAAACATACAAATACGTAGATTCAGACACACAAACTGAGAAAGACATGCAATGAAATAAGCAAACACCCGCCCAGACACACAGGCAAAAAGAGTGAGAGAGACAAAAACACATACAAATACGTATATTCAAACACACAAACCGAGAAAGTCGTGCATTGGAATAAGCAAACAACCGCCCAGACACATAGGCAAAAAGAATGAGAGAGATAAAAACACATACAAATACGTAGATTCAGACGCAAAAACCGAAAAAGACTTGCATTGGTATAAGCAAACACCTGCCCAGACACACAGGCAAAAAGAGTGAGAGAGACAAAAACACATACAAATACGTAGATTCAGACACACAAACCGAGAAAGACATGCATTGGAATAAGCAAACACCCGCTCCATACAGACAGGCAAAAAATAGTGAGAGAGACAAAAACACATACAAATACGTAGATTCAGACACAAAAACCGAGAAAGACATGCATTTGAATAAGCAAACACCAATCAGACACACAGGCAAAAAGAGTGAGAGAGACAAAAACACATACAAATACGTAGATTCAGACACACAAACCGAGAAAGACATGCATTAGAATAAGCAAACACCCGCCCAGACACACAGGCAAAAAGAGTGAGAGAGACAAAAACACATACAAATACGTAGATTTAGACGTAAAAACCGAAAAAGACATGCATTGGTATAAGCTAACACCTGCCCAGACACACGAGCAAAAAGAGCGAAAGAGACAAAAAAACACACAAATATGGAGATTAAGACAAACAAACCGAGAAAGACATGCATTGGAATAAGCAAACACCCGCCCAGACACACAGGCAAAAAGAGTGAGAGAGATAAAAACACATGCAAATACGTAGATTAAGACGCAAAAAACGAAAAAGACATGCATTGGTATAAGCAAACACCTGGCAAGACACACAAGCAAAAAGAGTGAGAGAGACAAAAACACATACAAAGACGTAGATTCAAGCAAAAAAACCGAGAAAGACATGCATTGGAATAAGCAAAAACCCGCCAAGACACACAGGCAAAAAGAGTGAGAGAGACAAAAACACATACAAATACATTAGAATAAGCAAACACCCGCCCAGACACACAAGCAAAAAGAGTGAGAGAGACAAAAACACATACGAATATGTAGATTCAAACACACAAACCGAGAAAGACATGCATTGGAATAAGCAAACACCCACCCAGACACACAGGCAAAAAGAGTGAGAGAGATAAAAACACATACAAATACGTAGATTCAGTAACACAAACTGAGAAAGACATGCATTGGAATAAGCAAACATCCACTCAGACAGACAGGCAAAAAAAAGTGAGAGAGACAAAAACACATACAAATACGTAGATTCAGACACACAAACCGAGAAAGACATGTATTGGAATAAGCAAACTCCCGCCCAGACACATAGACAAAAAGAGTGAGAGAGACAAAAACACATACAAATACGTAGATTCAGTCATACAAACAGTGAAAGGCATCCAATGGAATAAGCAAACACCCGCCCAGACACACAGGCTAAAAGAGTGAGATACAAAAACACATACAAATACGTATATTCAGACAAACAAGCCGAGAAAGACATGCATTGGAATAAGCAAACATCCACCCAGAAACACAGGCAAAAAGAGTGAGAGAGACAAAACACATACAAATACCTAGATTTAGACACACAAACCGAGAAAGACACGCAATGGAATAAGCAAACTCCCGCCCAGACACATAGACAAAAAGAGTGAGAGAGACAAAAACACATACAAATACTTAGATTCAGTCATACAAACAGTGATAGGCATCCATTGGAATAAGCAAACACCCGCCCAGACACACAGGCTAAAAGAGTGAGATACAAAAACACATACAAATACGTATATTCAGACAAACAAGCCAAGAAAGACATGCATTGAAATAAGCAAACACCCACCCAGAAACACAGACAAAAAGAGTGAGAGAGACAAAACACATACAAATACGTAGATTCTGTCACACAAACTGAGAAAGACAAGCATTGGAATAAGCAAACACCCGCCCAGACACACGGGCAAAAAGAGTAAGAGAGACAAAAACAAATACAAATATGTAGATTCAGACAGGTAAACCGAGAAAGAAATGCATTGGAATACGCAAATATCCGCCCAGACATACAGGCAAAAAGAGTGAGAGCGACAAAAACACATACAAATACGTAAGTTCACACACACAAACTGAGAAAAACATGCACTGGAATAAGCAAACACCCGCTCAGACACACAGGCAAAAAGAGTGAGAGAGACAAAAACACATACAAATACGTAGATTCAGACGCAAAAACCGAAAAAGACATACATTTGAATAAGCAAACACCTGCCCAGACACACAAGCAAAAAGAGTGAGAGAGAAAAAAACACATACAAATACGTAGATTCAAACACAAAAACCGAGAAAGACATGCATTGGAATAAGCAAACACCCGCTCAGACAGAAAGGCAAAAAATAGCGAGAGAGACAAAAACACATACAAATACGTAGATTCAGACACACAAACCGAGAAAGATATGCATTGAAATAAGCAAACTTCCGGCCAGACACACAGGCAAAAAGAGTGAGAGAGACAAAAACACATACAAATACGTAGATTCAGACACACAAACCGAGAAAGACATGCATTGGAATAAGCAAACACCCGCTCAGACAGAAAGGAAAAAAATAGCGAGAGAGACAAAAACACATACAAATACGTAGATTCAGACACACAAACCGAGAAAGATATGCATTGGAATAAGCAAACACCCGCCCAGACACACAGGCAAAAAGGGTGACAGAGACAAAAACACATACAAATATGTAGATTCAAACACACAAACAGAGAAAGATATGCATTGGAATAAGCAAACACCCGCCCAGAAACACAGGCAAAAAGGGTGAGAGAGACAAAAACACATACAAATATGTAGATTCAGACACACAAACCGAGAAAGACATGCATTGGAATAAGCAAATACCCACCCAGACACACAGGCAAAAAGAGTGAGAGAGATAAAAACAAATACAAATACGTAGATTCAGACACAATAACCGAGAAAGACATGCACTGGAATAAGCAAACGCCTACTCAGACACTCAGGCAAAAAGAGTGAGAGTGACAAAAAACACATACAAATACGTAGATTCAGACACACAAACCGAGAAAGACATGCAATGAAATAAGCAAACATCCACCCCGACATACAGGCAAAAAGAGTGAGAGAGACAAAAACACATACAAATACGTAGATTCAGACACACAAACCGAGATAGACAAACATTGGAATAAGCAAACACCCCCCCCCCCCCAAGACGCACAGGCAAAAAGAGTGAAAGAGTCAAAAACACATACAAATACGTAGATTCAGACACACAAACTGGGAAAGACATGCATTGGAATAAGCAAACACCCGCCCAGACACACAGACAAAAAGAGTGAGAGAGACAAAAACACATACAAAAACGAAGATGCAGACGCAAAAACCGAAAAAGACATGCATTGGAATAAGCAAACACATGCCCAGACACGCAAGCAAAAAGAGTGAGAGAGACAAAAACACATACAAATACGTATATTCAAACACACGAACCAAGAAAGACATGCATTGGAATAAGCAAACACCCACCCAGACACACAGGCAAAAAGAGCGAGAGAGATAAAAACACATACAAATACGTAGATTCAGACACAAAAACCGAAAAAGACATGCATTGGTATAAGCAAACACCTTCCCAAACACACAAGCAAAAAGAGTGAGAGAGACAAAACACATACAAATACATAGATTCAAACACACAAACCGAGAAAGACATGCATTGGAATAAGCAAACACCCGCCCAGACACACAGGCAAAAAGAGTGAGAGAGATAAAAACACATACAAATACGTAGATTCAGACGCAAAAACCGAAAAAGACATGCATTGGTATAAGCTAACATCTGCCCAGACACACAAGCAAAAAGAGCGAGAGAGACAAAAACACATACAAATATGTAGATTCAGACAAACAAACCGAAAAAGACATGCATTGGAATAAGCAAACACCTGCCCAGACACACAGGTAAAAAGAGTGAGAGAGATAAAAACACATACAAATACGTAGATTCAGACGCAAAAAACGAAAAAGACATGCATTGGTATAAGCAAACACCTGGCCAGACACACAAGCAAAAAGAGTGAGAAAGACAAAAACACATACAAATATGTAGATTCAAGCACAAAAACCGAGAAAGACATGCGTTGGAATAAGCAAAAACCCACCAAGACACGCAGGCAAAAAGAGTGAGAGAGACAAAAACACATACAAATATGTAGATTCAGACGCAAAAAATCGAAAAAGACATGCATTGGTATAAGCAAACACCTGCCCAGACACACAAGCAAAAAGAGTGAGAGAGACAAAAACACATATAAATACGTAGATTCTGACAAAAAAACCGAGAAAGACATGCATTGGAATAAGCAAACACCCGCTCAGACAGACAGGCAAAAAATAGTGAGAGAGACAAAAACACATACAAATACGTAGATTCAGACACACAAACGGAGAAAGACATGCATTGGAATAAGCAAACACCCGCTCAGACAAACAGGCAAAAAATAGTGAGAGAGACAAAAACACATACAAATACGTAGATTCTGACACAAAAACCGAGAAAGACATGCATTGGAATAAGCAAACACCCGCTCAGACAGACAGGCAAAAAATAGTGAGAGAGACAAAAACACATACAAATACGTAGATTCAGACACACAAACCGAGAAAGACATGCATTGGAATAAGCAAACACCCGCCCAGACACACAGGCAAAAAGAGTGAGAGAGACAAAAACACATACAAATACGTAGATTTCGACACACAAACCGAGAAAGACATGCATTGGAATAAGCAAACACCCGCCCAGAAACACAGACAAAAAGAGTGAGAGAGACAAAAACACATACAAATACGTAGATTCAGACACACAAACCGAGAAAGACATGCATTGGAATAAGCAAACACCCGCCCAGACACACAGACAAAAAGAGTGAGAGAGACAAAAACACATACAAATACGTAGATTCGGTCATACAAACCGAGAAAGACATGCATTGGAATAAGCAAACACCCACCCAGACATACGGGGTAAAAGAGTGAGAGACAAAAACACATACAAATACGTAGATTCAGACAAACAAACCGAGAAAGACATGCATTGGAATAAGCAAACACCCGCCCAAACACAAAGACAAAAAGAGTGAGAGAGACAAAAACACATACAAATATGTAGATTCAGACAAACAAACCGAGAAAGACATGCATTGGAATACGCAAACATCCGCCCAGACACACATGCAAAATGAGTGAGAGCGACAAAAACACATACAAATACGTAGGTTCACACACACAAACCGAGAAAGACATGCCATGAAATAAGCAACCACCCGCCCAGACACAAAGGCAATAAGAGTGAGAGAGACAAAAACACATACAAATACGTAGATTCAGACGCAAAAACCGAAAAAGACATGCATTGGAATAAGCAAACACCTGCCCAGATACAAAAGCAAAAAGAGTGAGAGAGACAAAAACACATACAAATACGTAGATTCAAACACACAAACCGAGAAAGAGATGCATTGGAATAAGCAAATATCCGGCCAGACACACAGGCAAAAAGAGTGAGAGAGACAAAAACACATACAAATACGTAGATTCAGACACACAAACCGAGAAAGACATGCATTGGAATAAGCAAACACCCGCTCAGACAGAAAGGCAAAAAATAATGAGAGAGACAAAAACACATACAAATACGTAGATTCAGACACACAAACCGAGAAAGACATGCATTGGAATAAGCAAACACCCGCCCAGACACACAGGCAAAAAGAGTGAGAGAGACAAAAACACATACAAATGCGTAGATTCAGACACACAAACCGAGAAAGACATGCATTGGAATAAGCAAACACCCGCCCAGACACTTAGGCAAAAAGAGTGAGAGAGACAAAAACACATACAAATACATAGATTCAAACGCACAAACCGAGAAAGATATGCATTGGAATAAGCAAACACCCGCCCAGACACACAGGCAAAAAGAGTGAGAGAGACAAAAACACATACACATACGTGGATTCAGACACACAAACCGAGAAAGACATGCATTGGAATAAGCAAACACCCACCCAGACAGACAGGCAAAAAATAGTGAGAGAGATAAAAACAAATACAAATACGTAGATTCGGGCCCACTAACCGAGAAAGACATGCATTGGAATAAGCAAACACCCACCCAGACGCACAAGCAAAAAGAGTGAGAGAAATAAAAACACATACAAATACGTAGATTCAGACACACAAACCGAGAAAGACGTGTATTGGAATAAGCAAACACCCGCTCAGACACTCAGGCAAAAAGAGTAAGAGCAACAAAAAACACATACAAATACGTAGATTCAGACACACAAACCGAGAAAGACATACATTGGAATAAGCAAACACCCTCCCAGACACACAGGCAAAAAGATTGAGAGAAGTAACAAATTCTTTCTTGAATTCTCATCCTGGATACCCAATACAGACATTTCATTCAAGAAATGATGAAAAATTGTAGGTAAGTAACAAATTCTTTCTTAAATTCACCTCTTGGATACACAATACAGAAATTCCATTCAAGAAATTATTAAAAAATTGTGCATAAAATCTTTATTGTTTTCACCTCTTGGATACACAATACGGAAATTTCATTCAAGAAATTATGAAAAATTGTAAGTAAGTAACAAATTCTTTCTTGAATTCGCCTCCTGGATACACAATACAGACATTTCATTCAAGAAATTATGAAAAAAATTGTAAGTAAGTAACAAATTCTGTCTTAGATTCGCCTCCAGGATACACAATAAGGACATTTCATTCAAGAAATTATGACAAAATTGTAAGTAAGTAACAAACTCTTTCTTGAATTTGCCGTTTGGATGCACAATGCCGAAATTTAATTCAGGAAATTATAAAGAAAATTTTAAACAAACTCTTTCTTGCATTTACTTCCTGGACACACAATACAGCAATTTCACTCAAGAAATTATGAAACATTTTAAATAAGTAGCAAACTCTTTCTTCTGAATTCGCTGTTTGGATGCACAATACAGAAATTTAATTCAGGAAATTATGAAGAAAATTTTAAACAAACTCTTTCTTGCATTCACTTCCTGGACCCACAATACAGCAATTTCACTCAAGAAATTATAAAAACTTTAAGCAAGTAACAAATTCTTTATTGATTTCACCTCTTGGATACACAATACAGACATTTCATTCAAGAAACTATGAAAAAATCGCAAGTAAGTAACAAACTCTTTGTTGTTTTTACCTCTTGGATACACAATATGGAAATTTCATTCAAGAAATTATGAAAAAATTGTAAGTAAGTAACGCAAGAAATTATGAAAAAATCGTAAGTAAATAACAAACTGTTTCTTGATTTTACCTCATGGATACGCAATACAGACATTTCATTCAAGAAATTATAAAAAAAAATTGTAAGTAAGTAACACACTCTTTCTTGAATTCACCTCTTGAATACACAATATGGAAATTTCATTCTAGAAATTACGAAAAATTGTAAGTAAGTAACAAACTCTTTTTGAAGTCACCTTTTGGATGCACACAGTGCAGAAATTTCATTCAAGAGATTATAAAAAATTGTAAGTAAGTGACAAATTCTTTCTTGAATTCACCTCCTGGATACATAATACAGACATTTCATTCAAGAAATTATGACAAAATTCTAAGTAACCAACAAACTCTTTCTAGAATTCACCGTTTGAATGCACAATACAGAAATTTAATTCAGGAAATTATGAGAAAAAATTGTAAACAAGCTCTTTCTTGAATTTTCTTCCTCGACAGACAATACAGCAATTTCACTCAAGAAATTATGAAAAAATTGTAAGTAAGTGACAAACTCTTTCTTTATTTCTCCTCATGGATACACAATACAGACATTTCATTCAAGAAATAAAAAAAATTGTAAGTAACAAACTCTTTCCTTAATTTGCCTCTTGGATACACAATCCAGAAATTTCATTCAAGAAATTATGAAAACATTGTAAGAAAGTAACAAACTCCTTCTTGAATTCACCCTTTGGAAATACATTACAGACATTTCATTCAAGAAATTACGAAAAAAATGTAAGTTAGTAACCAACTCTTTCTTAAATTCACCTCTTTGATACATAATACAGACATCTCATTCAAGAAATTATGAAAAAATTGTAATTAGGTAACAAACTCTTTCCTTAATTTGCCTCTTGGATACACAATCCAGAAATTTCATTCAAGAAATTATGAAAACATTGTAAGTTAGTAACAAACTCATTCTTGAATTCACCTCTTGGATGCACAATACAGAGATTTCATTTAAGAAATTATGAAAAAAAATTGTAAGTTAGTAACAAACTCTTTTTGAATTCATCTCATGAATACACAATACGGAAATTTCATTCAAGAAACTATGAAAAAAAATTGTAAGTAAGTAAGTAACAAACTCTTTCTTGAATTCACCCCAGGGGGCCTAGTGAGAGAGACAAACAAAAAACCAATTTCATTTTTTTACTAAAGCAAGTGCTACCATCTATTTCAATTAAGGTATAGATGGAAGCACAACCAATTTTTCCTTCACCCGGGCACCTGCAGCCAACCTACAATACCACCCTTTTTTCAAAAATCTGCATTCACGTTAGGTTCATTTAGGTTCACTTAGTGTGGCGCGCCTGGATAAGGTTCGTTCAACTCAAGGGTGCCCTAGGGGATGACCTAGATAAAGTTCATTCAACTTGATACGCTTCAGTGGTTCCTATGGCCGTAAGCAAAATGGAACATAGATAGAGGATGACCTAGATAAGGTTCGTTCAACTCAAGGGTGCCCTAGGGGATGACATAGATAAAGTTCATTCAACTTGATACGCTTCAGTGGTTCCTATGGCCGTAAGCAAAATGGAACATAGATAGAGAATGACCTAGATAAGGTTCGTTCAACTCAAGGGTGCCCTAGGGGATGACCTAGCTAAAGTTCATTCAACTTGATACGCTTCAATGATTCCTATGGCTGTACGCAAAATGGAACCTCAATAGAGGATGACCTAGATAATGGTTATTCAGTCTCAAGAGTGCCCTAGAGGAGACCTAGATAAAGTTCATTCAACTTGATACGTTTCAGTGGTTCCTATACGCCCCCGCAAAATGGAACCTCAATAGAGAATGACCTAGATAAGGCTCGTTCAACTCAAGGGTGCCCTAGAGAATGACCTAGATAAAGTTCATTCAACTTGATACGCTTCAGTGGCTTCTGTGGCCTCCATAGAAGTATAATAGAGAATGACCTAGATAAAGTTCATTCAAATTGATACGCTTCAGTGGTTCCTATGGCCTCCATAGAAGAATAATAGAGAATGACCTAGATAAAGTTCATTCAACTTGATACGCTTCAGCGGTTCCTATAGGGCCAGTAGAAGTATAATAGAGAATGACCTAGATAAAGTTCATTCAACAGGATACGCTTCAGTGGTTCCTATATGTCCCCGCAAATCCATATGACATTGGGAGAGGATACTCACTCTCTTTAAAAGGTGTAGAGGGCCCTAGGGGATGACCTAGATAAAGTTCAATCAACTTGATATGCTTCAGTGGTTCCTATATGTCTCGTAGACATGGAACCTCAATAGAGAATGACCCATATAAAGGTCGTTCAACCTCAAGAGTGCCCTAGGGAATGGCCTTGATAAAGTTCATTCAACTTGATACGCTTCAGTGGCTTCTGTGGCCTCCATAGAAGTATAATAGAGAATGACCTAGATAAAGTTCATTCAAATTGATACACTTCAGTGGTTCCTATGGCCTCCATAGAAGAATAATAGAGAATGACCGAGATAAAGTTCATTCAACTTGATACGCTTCAGCGGTTCCTATAGGGCCGGTAGAAGTATAATAGAGAATGACCTAGATAAAGTTCATTCAACAGGATACGCTTCAGTGGTTCCTATATGTCCCCGCAAATCCATATGACATTGGGAGAGGATACTCACTCTCTTTAAAAGGTGTAGAGGGCCCTAGGGGATGACCTAGATAAAGTTCAATCAACTTGATATGCTTCAGTGGTTCCTATATGTCTCGTAGACATGGAACCTCAATAGAGAATTACCCAGATAAAGGTCGTTCAACCTCAAGAGTGCCCTAGGGAATGGCCTTGATAAAGTTCATTCAACTTGATACGCTTAAGTGTTTCCTATATGTCTCGTAGAATCCATATGACACATTCTGCTAACAAGACAGGTAGCAAGATTCCCATAGGATGTCCACGCCATTTCCTGTTTCCACAACATGCAGAATTCCTGAAATACACCCTGCTGGATTCTGCAACAGCCCTGGAGACACGCCCCCTGGATTCCCGTAACACCCTGGGTTCTCATTACGCCATGGAAGACACGCCCCTGGATTCCGACAACATGCCCTGTTTAAATTGACCCGAAATACGACCGGTGCCTGAGAGCAGGTGTTAAATAAATCAGAGGGAGAAAGTAAGAGACGTAGGTTACTTCATTTTTTACATTCGGTTGCTGTGTAATTGGGGTTGAGACTATTGTGCGTCTGAACAGATGTTATGACATAGGGAATTTTAACCTAAATAATTGGAGTTGAGGGTAATGCTATCGTACGTGGATTTATTGCCAATCACTTAATATCAAGGCACACGTGGCTCTTACGTAATGACAATGCACACGTGAATATTACGTAATGACAACGCACATGTGGGTCTTGCGTAATGACAGCACCAGACAGAGAAGTTTTATTAAGATATTTCAAGGCTTTTCAAGATATTTCTTAAGACATTTTCTTTAAGAGGTTTCAAGACTTTTTTTAAGACACTTCAAGACGTTTTAAGTGATTTCAAGAAGTTTCTTAAGACATTTTTTCCTCAAGGTGTTTCAAAACATTTTCTAAGACACTTCTTTAGCTCTTACGTAATAGGGAATGTTTACAGTGGACGCATTCTCACGTAAAGAGTCCTTTCAGAGCTCAAGGGGGGCCACCGCTTTTAACTAAGCGTGGCTTACACGCAGAATTTTACATAGGAGTTGTTTGAGACTTTATTTTACTTTCAACGCATTTTTTCGCAAAGGATCGTCATATTCTTATGATTATTGTCCTTATTAGGACTCAAAAGGCGAATTTCCATCCTATGGAACGACGCCCAGACACCTGGACTAGCAGGGTATTTCTAATATTTTGTCTCGACGAGTATTTTCTATGAAATAACTTTTGCACGCAAGGAGACTCATTTTTCACGCATTCTAGAATGACGATTACAGCTTCAATAATTGACGGGCAGAGGGGGAGATATATTTCCAGAAATTTTCTATCATCTGCTCGTCAGTTAATGCTTTAAAGGGTATTACCAACTAATACTTCTGATTGCTGCTAGCATATTTTTTAAATAATAAAGATCAGAGGGGCCTACAAGACGCTTAACTTGTCTAAACGATTACGAAATTAAGATTTCCCCTGGAATCAGATTCACGAAGAAAATAAATTTCTTCATATTTTTCATTATTTTCATGGGCTTAATAGATCCAAGGTATGAAAACATTCAACCTCGAGAGATGCTTGATTTATCATGATATGATAGTAGGTTAGGTTAACCTAGCCTAACCTATAGAGGCTAGGTTAGGTTAAGTTAAGTTAGGTGACACGTAATCTAAAATAACTAACATAACATAGCCTGTGTAGATAAGTTTAGTTTAACCAAACCTAATAGCATATCATGATAAATTAAGTTTCACGAACAAAAAATCAGGAGGCAACAAGTTTTATGAATAAAATCAGTTTCACGAGGAAAAAATCGATGTACAAGGTTCATGAATGAAATCATCACGTAACATGGTCCATGGGTAAAACATTAGCATGCCGAAAAATCAATGAATGTAATCAGTTTCATGAGAAGAAAAATCAATGTACAAGTTTTACGAAGAGAAGAAAACAGCATTCCAAAAGTTCCGCGAAGAAAAAACCAGCATGAAAGAAGTTCGATGAACGGAATCAGTTTCATCAGAAGAAAAATTAATGTAAGATTTTCACGAGGAGAAATAGACAGGCAAAATGTTTTACGAACATAAATCAGCAGTCAACATGTTCCACGAACAAAAAATCATCACAGAACAAGTTTCGTGAACAAAATCAGTTTCACGATGACAAAACAATTTACAGGTTTCACGAAGAAAAGAAATAACATACAAGAAGTTTCACTAACAAAAAATGCACGCATCAAGCTCCATGAATAAAATCAGTTTCATGGGTATAAAAATCACAGTATAAGTTTTACGAAGGAAAAAAAATCAAAATGTAGCAAGTTTCACGATGAAACACCAGCATGCAATAAGTTACACGAACAAATTAATCAGTGCGCAGCAAGTTCCATGATGAAAATCAGTTTCAAAAGGAGAAAAATCAATGTAGTATTTTCACCAAGAGAAAAATCAACATACAACATGTTTCACGGACAAAAATCAGTATGCAACAAGATACACGATCAAAAATCAGCATACAACAAGTTCCATGAACAAAATTAGTTTCCCGAGGAGAAAATCAATGTACATGTTTCACCAAGAGAAAAATCAACATGCAACATTTTTCGCGGACAAAAATCAGTATGCAACAAGTTCAAAAGCACAAAATTCAGCCCGTAACAAGTTACTTGAACAATTCAGTTTCACGAGGGAAAACATTAGTGAACAAGTTTTGTGAAGAGACATAAAACAACATGCAATAAGTTTTATGAACAACAATCAGCACGCAACAAGTTCCATCAACAAAAATAGTTTTACAATGAAAATAACCAATGTAAGAATTTCGCGAAGAGAGAAATCAACATGCAAGAAGTTTCACTGACAGAAATTAGTGCGTAGCAAGTTCCACGAACAAAAAATATCAAACTTCAAACTCCATGAAGAAAATCTGTTCTACGAGAAGAAAAAATCAACATGCAACATGTTTCAGGAACAAAAATCAGTATGTAAGAAGATCAAAGAACAAAAATCAGCACGCAAAAAGTTCCTTGATCAAACTCAGTTTTATGAGGTGAAAAAAAATCAGTGTACAAGTTTTGGGAAGAGAAAAAAATCAACTAGCAACAAGTTTCACAACCAAGAATCAGCTAACAACAAGTTGCACGAACCAAAAAATGCATTCAATAAGTTCTATGAATAAAATCAGTTTCGTGATGAGAAGCAAATTAATGTACATATTTCACTAAGAGAGAAAAAACAACATGCAACAAGTTTCACGACCAAGTTCTATGAACAAAAAATCAGCAGTTAACAACTGTCATGAATATACTCAGTTTCACGAGGAGAAAAATCAATGTACAAATTTTAAGGTGACAAAAATCAATTTGTAACTAGTTTCACGAACAAAAATAAGCATGCAACAGGCTCCATGAAGATAAACAGCTCGCAACAACGTTAACAAAATCAGTTTCACTAGGAGAAAAAATAGACGTACAAGTTTCACGAGGAGAAAAACAACATGTAACAACTCTCAAGAATAAAAATCATCACGTAACACATTCCATGAACAGAAAAAACAGCAAGGTATAAGTTCCATGAGCAAAATCAGTTTCACGAGGAGAAAAATTAATTTACAAGTTTCACGAAGAGAGAATTCAACATGCAAGAAGTTTCACGAACAAAAATCAGTATGCAAAAAAATTCAAAAAAAAATCAGCACGCAAAAAGTTTCTTGAACAAGCTCCGTTTTATGAGGGAAAAAATCGGTGTACAAGTTTCGCGAAGAGAAAAAAATCCTCATGCAACAAGTTTCACGACCAAGAATCACCACACAACAAGTTCAAAGAACAAAAAATATGCATGCAGTAAGTTCTATGAATAAAATCAGTTTCGTGATGAAAAAATCAGTATAAATATTTCACGAAGAAAGAAAAAAAACATGCAACAAGTTTCACGAACAAGTTTCACGAACAAAAAATCAGCAGTTAACAACTGTCATGAATATACTCAGTTTCACGAGGAGAAAAATCAATGTACAAATTTCTTGAACTAAAATCAGCACTCAACAACTTTCAAGAGCTTAAATAAGCACACATCAAAGTTCCACGAACAAACCAGTTTCACACTGAGAAAAATCAATGGTTAACAAATCCCATGAATATAGTCAGTTTCAAGAGGAGAAAAATCAATTTACAAGTTTTATGAACTAAAATAAGCACTTAACAATTTCCACGAGCATATATCAGCACGCAACAAGTTCCACGGACAAAACCAGCTTCATAATCAGAAAAATCAATGTACAAGCTTCAAGAAGAGAAAAATCAACATGCAACACCTATCACTGACATAAATCAGCACGGAAAGAGTTCCGCGAACAAAAAACAGCAAGCATCAAGTTCCATGAAGAAAATCAGTTTCATGAGGAGAAAAATCATTGTACAACTGTCAAGAAGAGAAAAATCAATATGTAACAAATTTCACGAAAAAATCAGCATGCAACAGATTCCATGACCAAAAAACAGCAAGCAATAAGTTCCGTTAACAAAATCAGTTTCACGAGGAGAAAAATCTACATGCAACAAGTTTCACGAACAAAAATCAACATGCAACAAGCTCAATGAACCAAATCAGTTTCACAAAGAGAAAAATCAATGTACAAGTTTCAAGAAGAGAAAAATCAGTATGCAACAAGTTTTACTGACAAAATAATCACTCATCTAGCTCCACGACCAAAAATCAGCATGCAACAAGTTCCATTAACAAAATCAGTTTCACGAGGATAAAAATAAATTTACAAGTTTCACGAAGAGAAATATCAACATGCAACAATTTTCACGAAGAAAGATCAATACGCAACATGTTCCACGAACAAAAATCAGCAGGCAACAAATTCCATAAACAAATCAGTTTCAAGAGGAAAAAAAGTCAATTTAAAAGTTTAAAGAAGAGAATTAAGCACACAACAATTTCCACGAACCAAAAATATGCATGCAATGAGTTTTGTGAATAAAATCAGTTTCGCGAGGAGAGAAAAATCAATGTACAAGTTTCACGAAGAGAAAAATCAGCATGCAACAAGTTTCACGAACAAAAATCAGCATGCGGCAAGTTCCATCAACAAAATCAGTTTCACGAGGAGAAAAAGTCAGTGAACGAGTTTCACGAAGAAAAAAATCAACATGCAACATGTTTCACGGACTAAAATCAGCACGCAACAAGTTCGCCCAAAAAATCAGCAAGCATTTAAAATACGAAAGCATCTAAAATAAACATCTAAATATTAAAATACGGAAATTAATCTCTTGAAATTCTAAAACCTCGGCCCATAAGCCCTGGAAAACATTAAAAACAGGAAACAAATGTTAAAATATGGTAAATAATTGCTTAAAATCCTCAAGTGCAGCAATGTTTTTGTCAAAATTGCCCCCTAGGTGTTTGTGAAAACGATATTAATATTCCATTCTTCTTTCAAGATTGAATTTTTTCATGCCTTGGGTCTATTAAACCACAGGAAAATAATGAAAAATATGAAACAAATAATAGAATATGGAAAATAAACTCGTAAAACTCCCAAACCTAGGCCCATATGCCCTAGAAAATATTAAAAACTTGAAACAAATGTTAAAATATCGAAAAAAATTGCTTAAAACCCTCAAATTTTAGTATATCTTTAATCAAAATGACCCTCAGATGTGTGTGAAAACGGTATGGCAGTGTCAATCTGCTCTTGAGGTTGAATCTTTCCATGCCTTGGATCTAATAAACCCCATGAAAATAATGCAAAATATGAAGAAATACATTAACATATGGTAAATAATCTCTCAAAATTCACAAAACTTCGGCCCATAAGCCCTAGAAAATATTTAAAATACAAAACAAATGTTCAAATATTGTAAATAATCGCTTAAAATCCTCAAGTGCGAGCATATCCTTAGTCAATATTGCCCCCAGGTGTTTGTGAAAACCATGTTGATGTTCAATTCTGCTCTCGAGGTTGAATGTGTTCTTGCCTTGGATCTAGAGGTTGAATGTTTTCATGCCTTGGATCAAGAGGTTGAATGTTTCCATGCCCTGGATCTATTAAGCCCCAGAAAAATAATGAAAAATATGAAACAAATACTAAAATATGAAAAGTAGTATCTTTAAACTCTCAAACCTCGGCCCTTATGCCCTAGAAAATATTAGTAATATGAAATAAATGTTAAAATATCAAAAGTAATCGCTTAAAATCCTCAAATGCTAGTATATACTAAGTCAAAATTACCCTCAGATGTCTGCGAAAACGGCATCGCAGTGCCAATCCACTGTCGAGATTGAATGTTTTCATGCATTGTATATAATAAACCCCATGAAAATAATGTAAAATATGAAAAATACATTAAAATATGGTAAATAATCTCTCAAAATTCACAAAACTTCGGCCCATAAGCCCTAGAAAATATTAAAATACGAAACAAATGTAAAAATATGGTGAATAATTGCTTAAAATCCTCAAGTAATAGCATATCATTAGTCAAAATTGCCCCTATGTGTATGTGAAAACGATATTGATGTTCAATTCTCCCCCCGGGGTAAATATTGTCATGTCTTGGATCTAGAGGTTAAATTTTTCCATGCCCTGGATCTATTAAACCCAAGGAAAATAATGAAAAATATTAAAAAATTAAAATATGGAAAATAATATCTAAAACTCTCAAACCTCTGCCCATATGCCCTAGAAAATATTTAAAATATGAAATAAATGTTAAAATATCGAAAATAATTGCTGAAAACCCTCAATTACTAGTATGTCGTTAGTCGAAACTCTCAAAACTCTCAAGTCTCGGTTAATAGGCCCCGGAAAATATTAAATATATGAAACAAATGTTAGAAGATTTACAACAATCTCTTAAAATTCTCAAAGTTTGGTCCATTAGCCCAAGAAAATACTAAATCAATGAAAACAATGTTACTTTTGCGGTGTTTTTAACTGCGTTTTTCAGTGATTTCATAGTTTTATAAATTTTTTGATCAATAAATTATGTATTTACAAAAGCCTGTGTCTTTTTAACCGAGTTCTGTAAGATTTTTTCTAACAAATGATAAAGTGCACAAGGGAATTCCATTCACCTTGCACACAAGGCTGGATAAGCCAAAAAATTTTAATCGTGGAAACATAATACTATGTCTCCTGGGCATAACTTACAACGCTTGCACTGAGGGCTCTGAGAGGGTTATCCTCCTAAAAGACCTAATGTCAAGAACTTTCAACTAATTGGAGCAAAATGGATATCTAAAAATTTTGATTGGATATGTTTGGGAAATGGTTGGTTGAAGAAGGGGGTTAGTTGCCCTTCAATCACTTTCGACTATTAAAAAGGGCGCTAGCCCTCTCAATTTCCAATTGAATGAGCCCCTTTTGAAGTTTTTACGACAAATATATCTATAAAAACCTTGTATGCCCCTAGGGCTTAACTTATAACCCTTGCTCTGAAGACTGTGGGGGGAAAGTCCTGCTCAAAAGTATAGTTTCCTGAACTTTAAACTGTGCGGAACAAAAAAAAATATCTCAAAATTTTGATTGGATGTGCTTGGGGGAAATGGTGGGCGTGGAAGGAATGTTAGTTGCCTTTCAATTACTTTCCACTATTAAAAAGGGCACTAGCCATATCAAGGTCCAATCAAATGAGCCCTTTTTGAAGTTTCTACGACGACGTATTCTATAAGAACCTTATATGCCCCCAGGGGATAACTTACAACCCTTGCCCCGAGGGCTAAGGGGGGTTGTAATCCTCAAAAACCTAATTTCCAGAACTTAAACCTACGTTGAATAAAATGGCTATATCAACATTTTTATTGGATGTGTTTGAGGAAAAAGTGGGCGTAAGAAGGGAGTTAGTTGCCATCCAATCACTTTCGATTATTAAAAAGGGCACTAGCCCTTTGAATTACCAATCGAATCAGCCTTTTTTGACATTTTTACGACAAAGCTTTCTATAAAACCTTATATGCCCCCCCAGGGCATAACTTACAACCCTTGCCTTGAGGGCTGTGGGGGATTATCTTCCTCCAAAAAATAATTTCTATCTGGAAATCAACTATGCTGAACAAAATAGCTATCTCAAAATTTTTATTGGATGTGTGAGGAAAAAGTGGGCGTAAGAAGGGAGTTAGTTGCCATCCAATCACTTTCGATTATTAAAAAGGGCACTAGCCCTTTGAATTACCAATCGAATCAGCCTTTTTTGACATTTTTACGACAAAGCTTTCTATAAAACCTTATATGCCCCCCCAGGGCATAACTTACAACCCTTGCCTTGAGGGCTGTGGGGAGTATCTTCCTCCAAAAAATAATTTCTATGTGGAAATGAACTATGCTGAACAAAATAGCTATCTCGAAATTTTGATTGGATGTGTTTCGGGAAATGGTGTGCGTGGAAGGGGTGTTAGTTGCCTTCCAATCACTTTTGAATATTAAAAGGGCACAAGCCACTCCAATTTCCAATTGAATGAGCCCTTTTCGAAGTTTTTACGACAACTTCTTTGATACGAAGTGTCCTGGTCTAAAGGAAAAAAATAATTAATGATACATTTTGTCAACATTGTTGTTATATACCCCCAGGGTACATCTTAAAACCCTTGCCCTGAGGGTTGTAGGGGTGTGTCCTCCTCAAAAACATATTTTCTATCTGGAAATCAACTACGTTCAACAAAATGGCTATCTCAAAATTTTTATTGGATGTGTTTTGGGAAATGGTGGGCGTGGAAGGGGTCCTAGCTGCCTTCCAATCACTTTCGACTATTAAAAGGGCACTAGCTACTCCAATTTCCAATCGAATGAACACTTTTCGAAGTTTCTGCGACAACTCCTTTGATACAAAGTTCCATGGTATGGAAGAAAAAATAATACATTGTGCCAACATCGTTCTTTACTTAGGCTGCGCGATTGCGCTGCCTATGATTGACTGGGAGATACCAGTGGAGCTTCTCGATTCGGCAAAGGATTTTGTTTTTCCCTTCATTATTAAAACTGTGTTTAGGGACTCTTTGAGGCCCCGCAACAGATGATTGGTTGATTCGGGCACAAGCCACTCTAATTTCCAATTGAATGAGCCCTTTTCGAAGTTTTTACGACAACGTCTTTGATACTAAGTGTCCTGGTCTAAAGGAAAAAAATAATAAATGATACATTTTGCCAACATTGTTGTTATATGCCCCCAGGGCATAACTTAAAACCCTTGTCCTGAGGGTTGTGGGGGAGTTTCCTCCTCAAAAACATATTTTCTATCTGGAAATCAACTACGTTGAACAAAATGGCTATCTTAAAATTTTGATTGGATTTGTTTGGGGAAGTGGTGGGCGTGGAAGGGATGCTAGCTGCCTTCCAATCACTTTCGACTATTAAAAGGGCACTAGCCACTCGAATTTCCAATCGAATGAACCTTTTTCGAAGTTTCTACGACAGCTCCTTCGATACGAAGTGCCATGGTATGGAAGAAAAAAATAATACATTGTGCCAACATTGTTCTTTGCTTAGGCTGCGCGATTGCGCTGCTGATGATTGACTGGGATATACCAGTGGAGCTTCTCGATTCGGCAAAGGATTTTGTTTTTTCATGCATTATTAAACCTGTGTCTAGGGACTCTTTGAGGCCCCGCAACAGATGATTGGTCGAGGAGGAGGGAATGCATTGGAAATATATTGGCGAAGAAATATTTCTCCTGCCGAAGAAAAATATTGTCGTACATCATGTGGCATTAAAATGAATGTTTGGCAACGGTTTTAATTTCACGAAGATTCGCAGAGCCCAGTAATTTAGTCAAAAACCTTATTTGACAACGTTTGTTGACACTTTTGTCAAGAAACGTTTTGAAGCGAAAACAAAGGTCGAAAAATAAATCTATAAAATCATTTTAAATTCGGCCTTTGATAAAATGTGCAAAAGTGTTTGCAATAGGAGTCGTTGTGACGTTGTGACTGATCCTGAACAATCTGCTCGAATTATTGCCGATCCAAACTATATTTTCCTTACAATCATTGGCCCGTACATGGTAATATTGAATAGAAAAAAAGAAACATTGTCCCAAAAAAAATATTGCTGCAGGCAGTGCCATTCTGGAAATTCTAAAAAGCAAATGTTAGAATTCTACTAAAATGTGGCTGGGTTACAGTGACCGGGGAAGGATCAAGTAGAGGTCTGCCATGGGGCACGGACTCTCTACTTTTAAAAGTAAAAACAGAAAACCTAATCAATGATTTGGCACACAGCGAAATCGTCAGTTCTTGGATGGACTATACCAACTGGGACGGGGAGGATTATCCGGAAATTGTCAAACGTCGGACACTAAATCAACTCTTATTTTTAAAATCAGAAACTGGGAGCGACATGCTTTCCCATTATATTTTTGTAAGTCCAAATTTGTACTTTATACTGAAAGACAACGAGGAAATCAAAAAGCGTTGCAAGTGAGTACCTACGCACTATGTGGAAAATAATTTTGAAATGGACATTTATAGGAATTGTATTGTTGAAAATACAATTTCACGAGCAAAAATGTTGGCATTTCGCTCATTAAACTATAAGAATTTTATTGCAAATATTGAAAAGATTGCCATGAGCACCATTTCCGACAAGGTCTACATCTGTTGAGATGGTTTGTTGAGTACCCCTCCCTAACTTCCAACCAAGACGAGTGTATTAGTCATTGGGAAAGTCTTACTGTTAGTAAAATTCAATAAAACAAATTTACCAAAACCGTGAGGGGGGTCTCATGGCCAGGGGAGGGAGGCCTTCGGCCGTCCGGCTGGATGCCAGTGGGGGATTCGCGCAGCCACCACAGGTTTCTTTTAAAGAGTTTTTTCTATGCACAAGTTTGTTTTACTGTTGTTAAAAATTTTATGAAAATATATTTAATATAGTACACTTTTGGACTTTAAATGAGTTGCTGATGTTCATTGAATAGGATCGCATGCACAAAAACAGAGGTACTCTTAGATTATGTACAAGTTTATAACAACTTTCAGAGCCTTTCTCTGTGGGTCATCAATGGGTGAGAAAACAAATCTTTTTATGGAAATAATTCAGAATTGACGTGAAATGTTGCTGTTGTCAAGGGATAATCAACTTCGACCGTCAATAAAAAATATATACTATTGCTATAGTGTTTGGCAAGAGTCATGTTATTGGATAAGGACAATTAAACCTCAAATTAAATTCACCAAAGGATTGTACTCAGCATTCAATTCATTGGAACCGAATTCCTGGCTTATTATTGATGATTTGGCCGAATTGAAAGAGCAATGGTCTGAGGAAATGATTCAAATTTATCCGGGTCATCCTAAATTCCTGGTTTCAGCTTACAATCAGGCAACGAGCAAACTTTATATGGATACATTGCAATTGAACTTAATCAAAATACACCTGAAGAACTACTTGTTGTTGGTAATATTTTCGATCATGAAATAGATGTATATCTGCCGGTGGGCGATAGGAACAAATATTAGATGAAACTATGACATTGAATAAGTTACGTCAATATAGATAATTGTTCTCTGTTTTGAGTAGTTCAAAATCACGACGTAGGAAGGCCAAATTGAACAATATAGATTGGGAATTTATTAAACGCATTTCCGAACTACGTTTAAATTTAACTGCAGGCAATGTTAAACAACCAGGTCCTTTTAAGAAGCAGACTAGAGGACATCAATCCTGTTTTTGTGCACTGTCCAAGAGAAAAACCAGTCAAAAATGGAAAATAAAACATTTAGTTCAGGCGGGCAAACGTTTTTTCACAGTTTTATTGCCAATAACTACTGGTCTTGTTAGCAATCTCCTTCTTCTATCATAAGAATAAAATATGGCTAAGCCACACATATTGACTTCTATTGATGAGGCTCTATATCCACTGCAAATCTTTAAGGGTAATCTCACAGATTTCCTTAATGACAGTAGTATACCTGATGATCAGAAACTTTTAATTTTTCAAATGGCACTTCGTCGTGTTGACAAACAAAAACCATATCAAATAAATCCCATCAGGGTTGTGAAAGTTGTAGATAAGACACAAGAGTCAAGTACTTCATCTGTGTCAGCAGCAGCACCGTTACTATCGGACTTATCACAATTATGAGATTTAATACATGTTTCCTATCAGTAGCGGGGTAGAAAATTGTTAAGTTATTTGAATGAAAGCAGGGATATTCAAGTTGATGCTGCATGTAAGCAAATCAATCTAGGTAGCAGCACTTACAATCTCATAGATCTAATGACTTATTTTGTCTCATATAACAAGAAAACTGTATCATTTGACACAAATCTTCTGAAATATTTAAACACATCAAACTTTCCCAGAGCGCTTCAACTTCTTGATCCCCATACAGACACCAATCAAAGTCACATTGGCGCTGGTACTCGTAGTTATACCAATTCATCATTTATCAATGGATAAATCCCGTCAAAATTCGCCTTGGTCTATTTGAAGAGTGCTAGTGCCATTGGATCCTTGACCACACCCCCCTCCACGATTTAAATTATTTGGCTTATCCAGTTTTGTGTGCAAGGTGAATGGAATTCCCTTGTGCACTTTATCATTTGGTAAAAAAATCTTACAGAACTCGGTTAAAAAGACACAGGCTTTTGTAAATACATAATTTATTGATAAAAAACATTATAAAACTATGAAATCACTGAAAAACGCAGTTAAAGACACCGCAAACGTAACATCTGTTTCATTGATTTAGTATTTTCTTGGGCTAATGGGCCAAACTTTAAGAATTTTAAGAGATTATTGTAAATCGTTTAACATTTGTTTCATATATTTAATATTTTCCGGGGCATATTAACTGAGACTTGAGAGTTTTAAGAGATAATTTACCCCGTTTTAATATATTTCTTCATATTTATCATTATTTTCTTCGGGTTTAATAGATCCATGGCATATAAACTTCAACTATGAGAATGGAAGGACATTGCAATACCGTTTTCACAGACGTCTAGGCGGGCAACGTTGACTTTGGGTATGCAAGCTTTTGAGGGTTATAAGCAATTATTTATCATATTTTAAAATTTGTATCATATTTTTGTATTTTCTAGGGCTTATGGACCGAGGTTTGAGAAGTTTAAGAGGTTATTCACAAAATTTTAATATTTTTTCATATTTTCATTATTTTCTTTGGGTTTAACAGATCCAGGGCATATAAAATTCAACCATGAGAGCGGAATGACATTGTAATAACGTTTTCACACACATTTAGGGGACAATTTTGACTAAGGGTATGTAGCTTTTGAGAGTTTTAAGGAATTAAGAGTTTGAGAAATTTTAACATTTTCTAGGGCTAATGGGCCGAGGTTTGAGAATTTTAAGAGATTATTTACAATATTTTAATTTTTTTCATATTTTTCATTACTTTCCTGGGTTCTAATAGATCCAAGGCATGAAAAAATTCAACTTGAGACCACAGTGGCACAGCAATATCGTTTTCACAAACAGCTAGGTGGCAATTTCGACTAAGAATATGCTAGCACTTGAGGATTTTAAGCACTTATTCACCATATTTTAACATTTGTTTCATATTTTTAATATTTTCTAGGGTTTATGGGCCAAGGTTTTGAGAATTTTGAGGGATTATTTACCATATTTTAATGTATCTATTCATATTTTGTATTATTTTCATAGGGTTTAATAGATCTAAGGCATGAAAACGTTCAACCTCGAGAACAGAGTATCATCGCGATACCATTTTCACACACATCTGAGGATCATTTCGACTAACGACATACTAGTATTTGAGGGTTTTCAGCAATTATTTTCGATATTTTAACATTTGTTTCATATTTTTAAAATTTTCTAGGGCATATGGGCAGAGGTTTGAGAGTTTTAGATATTATTTTCCATATTTTAATTTTTTAATATTTTTCATTATTTTCCTGGGGTTTAATATATCCAGGGCATGGAAACATTTAACCTCTAGATCAAAGACATGACAATATTTACCACGGAGGGCAGAATTGAACATCAATATCGTTTTCACATACACATAGGGGCAATTTTGACTAATGATATGCTATTACTTGAGGAATTTAAGCAATTATTCACCATATTTTTACATTTGTTTCGTCTTTTTAATATTTTCTAGGGCTTATGGGCCGAGGTTTTGTGAATTTTGAGAGATTATTTACCATATTTTAATGTATTTTTTCATATTTTACATTATTTTCATGGGGTTTGTTATATACAATGCATGAAAACATTCAATCTCTACAATGGATTGGCACTGCGATACCGTTTTCGCACACATCTGAGGGTAATTTTGACTAAGTACATACTAGCATTTGAGGGTTTTAAGCGATTATTTTTGATATTTTAACATTTATTTCATATTTTTAATATTTTCTAGGCCATAAGGGCCGAGGTTTGAGAGTTTAAAGATACTACTTTTCATATTTTAGTATTTGTTTCATATTTTTCTTTATTTTTATCTTTGTGACATTTTTTTCCCTTCGAAAGGTTGTTTTCTAGCTATGAGATGTTTTTTAATTCGCAACATTTTTTTCTCTGCAACCTTTCTTTTCAAGTTCGAGACGTTGATTTTTTTTTGTGACATTATTTTTCCCTTCGAGTCATTGTTTTTAGCTTAGAGTCGTTTTCACCAAGACGCTGTTTTTTGCTTTGCGACATTTTTTTTCTTTTTGACGTTTTTAAATGGGGGGGGGGGGTATTGGGCCTAGTCATATTTAATACGATACCGTGTCAATCCATTTTTTGGTCACGAGCAGAAAAAATATTTTAAATCGGGGTATAGACCCCGTCATACTCAAAATATGTATTCTACTGATAATCATGATAGGGCTTGGGTTCAATAATAACCCATGGACTTAAATCAAAAGTTTAATAAAAACTTGTAGAGAGGGAAATTTTTAAAATGAAAGATGATATATGACATACAATTACCTACAATTTGGTGACTAAAGGGATTGTGAATGTGTTTCAATAAATCAACCCCTTCCACTAAGCATATGACCAAAAAAGCTTAGATCACTAACCTGTTCCAAGCGTACATCAGAATCCATAACCGTACCGTAACTTCTCTTACTAGACATAACTGTTTACAATTCAAAAACTGTTCAAGCATTTATTTTCTACGTTGAATCAATATAAGCTAGTCAAGCGTCAATTTGGAATTGTGTTATCAACTCTCTATCAAGTTTGTTTTGATGTCTGCACTCAAGGCCAGAGTAGAATCGTCAACGCCTGAAATCAAAATACAACAACGACCGCGCCTAAAACCAACTAACTAATTTAAAGAGATTTCCAAAAAACGTATTTTTTAAAAGCATTGATGCCTAAAATCAAAACCAGTGTGAAAACTTAAAAACAATTAACGTATTTTAAACAGTTTTCCAAAAACCTTACGCCCATCGAAAGGACATTCCGTCTAAAATAATTAAGCATTTAAAAAAAAAATCCAAAAAACCTTACGCCCATTGAAAGGACTTCCCGTCTAAAAACAATTAACCAATTTAAACAACATTTCCAGAAAACCTTACGACCATCGAAAGGACATTGGCTTAACAGGCGGGGGGTAGATCGCTCTGGCAGAGCTCATTGGCCTCAACAGTATCCTTGAAAGAAGCCAGGGAATCGGTCCCAATCAAAGTACTACCTGACAATCTACTAGCGTGGTATAAGAAATTATTTATTTTGAAGATTAATCTCACAGCATTATACTCTCACACAAAAGACTCAAAAGGTAAAATGTAGGAACTGTACGATATGGTTAAAGTATTGATGATGGGTGTTTCACTGTTTTGAAAAATAGTAGAGATTGAAGAATGAAACTTTCAAGAATGGATTCTAAGTCTAGATCGGGGTTGGCGATGATCATTTACAGTATCTTGCTCCAATACTTTTTCGTCCATATTTTAATATCAATAGATACATCAAAAGAATCAGCTTATTATGCTGATACCATATATACAAATTCATCAAGTTTAACTTTACCCATCAAAAGCTTCAAGCCTGAGAAAAATTGTCTGATTTTTGAAACAGGGAAAAAACAACCCCTAAAACTTTAAAATATTAATGAAAATCACACTATTAGATCAGCATACCAGAGAACTGTATAAGTTTCAAGCTCCTATACACAAAGATGTGGAATTTTGCTATTTTTGCTAGAAGACAGATCACGGATCCGTATTTATTTGTTGTTTTTTTCCCAGAGATAATCGTATTGAAATAGTGGTTCTAGAAGAGCAAGAGAGGATTCATTCGAATGGAAATTAAAAGTTTTAGTCCCATTTTTAAGTGACCAAAAAGATTGGAGGGCAACTGGGCTCCAGCCCACGCTCATTTATTTCCAAAAGTTTTCTCGCCAAAAACTTTTTTATAGCTTTTTTGTTCAGCATACTTGAAAGATCAACCAATTATGCCTTTAGGGATAAAATTGCCCCCCCCCCAGTCCGTGAGAAGAGGTCTGTAAGTTGTTAAATTTGCCTATTGTTTACCAACAGTATTTCTATTGTGAAGTATACAGACATTTTTCAGGGGGGGGGGCTATTTTTGCTTTGGCTGGATTTCCAGAGGGAGATTTTTCCTTGGGGAGGGAAATTTCCGGGGAAGGGGTTGAATTTAACAGGAAAAATTGTGCACTTTGGGGATTTGACACATTTACAATGTGAAATTCTTTTTAATTATCTTACATTATCTTTGCCAAGCCAATTTTGCACGTGGAGATATTCTGGATGAAGTATTGGGGGCTATTTCTGCTTGTTTCGAGTTCCAAAAAAATCCCACGGAAGGGGGCAAAAAAAGCAAGAAAAAATGGATTTTAATTTTACTAAAGCAGCGAAACAATATGTAAAACAAATAAACACTTTAATTAAAAAATATTCCGAATATTTCGGCCCCACGTGCGGGAGCCTTTCTCAACGGAAAAAAAAAACAATGAAAAACGATTTTTTTTTTAATAACACACATAGAAATACAACAACTAAACACACGAAGAGAATTTCTTTCTCAGGAGAAATTTTTTTTTTTTAATTTCAGTTTTTATTTGATTTTATTTATTGTTTCACTGCCTTTTTAAAATTGAAACCCGTTTTTTCTTGCTTAATTTTTCGAAAATGGAAAAGCAGTGTGGTCTAAGAAATTGTTTACGGAAAGGGACATTTCCGGAATGATCGAGAAACCAATCAGATATTAAAGTTTTTTCAAATGAAAGTAGGCTAAGCATAACTTTTCTGGCTGAAGCGTCCGCAAGAGATTTTATGGGGAGAGGGAATTTTCAGCGAGGATGGAAATATCTGGAGGGAACTTGACGCGCAGGGGGGGGGGGGATAATTTACGTTGGATTAAATTTCCATGGAGGAGTTTCCCGTGGGAGGGGGGTTAAATTTCATGAAGGGTGGGCAAGATTTGCCTACTACTTTTGAAAAAGAACAGAAATGAAATAATAATAAAAAGCAAGTTTTTAACTGAAAGTAAGGAGCAACATTAAAAATCAAAACAAACAAAAATTATTCCGTATATGAAAAGTTGCACCCTCCTTATTACCTTGTTCTATACAGAAAGGTTTAACTGTTTGTCCCATTTTTGTAAGAACAGCGACTGAAACACAGGGACTGAAACACATCTTATTTAATCAGAATAAGAAGCTGTTTTAAAAGTGCTAACAGCTTTAGCTTAAAGAGCAAGGCATTGAGAAGGAGGCAATCCTACATATACGGAATAATTTCTGTTCGTTTTGAGTTTTAATTTTGCTCCTTAATTGCATTTATAAAAAAATTTTTTTTATTTCGTTATACGCTAAGATTATCTGTCTTTAAGCCTGGAGTGTGAAGTCAACATAATTTCGTTCCTCTTTTCCCTTTTTTTTGTCAATATTCATTCGGTATAAGAGCTAAGCTTCACAGTTGTTATGTTTTGAGTTACCAACCCTGTTAATATATTCTATATAGTTCATCTTTTTGGGCCTAGTGATTCTGTCTTGCCAAGGGATTTTAGCTTTATTTTTAAGTTTTGTGATTTTTTACTGCTGTTTCTAACTCTTTTATAATTGAAAATAATGCGAAAAATTCAAACAAAAAAGCACAAAAACACATGATCTCAAATTAATGTCAGAATTTTAGTTTCGAGAAGATATTATGCACCCAAATAAGTATATTTTATCGTAAAAAGCACAATGCGCTTTTGTTTTCATTTACTCGTTATTTCTATGCTTAATATATCTGTTGTCTTGCTAATATACCCTAGCTCTTTTTGTTCACCAATACGAAGAGATTGTTCAGCAGGATCAAACGAAACAAGATAGACTATTATAGAATATCGTTCATTTCCGACGAAGAGATGCTCACTGGAGCTATCTGGCATATTTAATCTGGATCCTAGAGATAAACGCCTTACAGACAAAAATACACCACCCCTGCTAGAATATTTTGCTGACCCAAAAAACAAAAAATTGAGTTTGTAAAATCGTGGTGCAAAAACATCGAAACTCTGTGAAACTGAAATGTAAACCATGGTATGATGCTAAGCCTCGTCTTGATTGACATCATTTACCCTGCCTGCAGCATTTTTCGTTTCGGATCATTTTTGAGCTGGCGACTGTGATTGGACAGTATTGTATATAACTGGACAGCCTTCAAATAGTCCGACGGCTATGATTAGATAAAAGCCACTGCTTCTTGGTCCAAAATATTTTGGTTGCTGACAACCCGTCATAGAGCAAGCCTGTCCCTAAAAAAATTCTCTAAACCTTAAATTGTTCACTCAGGTACCTTTGTCGGTCCCTTAGTCAGATGACAGTGATATTCACCCATAACGAAATCGCATTAGTCAACAAACACGTCTTCTTCATCCACTATGAAGAATAATTTAGGAAAACGGCCCAAGGCCTTTTATAGAGGCCTAGATAATTGAGAAATACTTTTTTTCTTCTGCTTTCAAGATGGACACTGACATTAAAGTGTTGTTTTGCTCTTTTCCTAATTTTTCGTCAAGATTCTAGTGATTCCTTTTTTCAATTAGCTGCAACTTTCAAAATATTTTAGCGAAGATATCAAATTTAAAAACACGTGTTAGGCTATCTTTTGCTACAGGCTGGGTCCATTCCAGGAATGTCTGAAGAAAAATCTGCTAACTTACCTTGGTAAATTATATGAATATTTTTTATTTCTGAAGATAGAAATATCATTTGGTAAAATTATGAGGGTTTTGCTCTGTTGGAATTTATTGAAGTTAATAGCCTAGGCTAAATGAATGTTTGATTGCTGAAGTAAAATTATATAACCTATGAGGGTTGTTTTTATGTCTTGGATTGCTAATACCGTAAAATTTTAGACACTTTATTTTTCTCTATCTTGGAAAAGGGTTAGGTTAGGAAAACAAAACTTTCACAGATGAATCTACAGACTATAGTATGTACTGGGAAGGTTGTTGAAGGTAAATTCCAGAACCTGCCAAATAGGCAAATTTTAAGACTTAGAAATAGATATCCACTCTTTGACTATTGGAAAAAATTAGTTTATAAGCTTATATAGAATGGTACTAGGCCTATCCAATCTCCTTATAGGCCTAATTAAAAACATTTTAGTCATCTAGTTGGAAAATTAGGCCCATCTGGGTAAATATCTACCAAATCATATTAGGCCTATTGAGTTAGGACTAAAGGGAATATGGTCAATATCTACCAAATCATATTATTGAGTTAGGACTAAAGTGAATACACCATTTGATGCCTTTTTTAATGCTGATTACGAATATAATAAGCATTTCTATCAGAAATGAATTTCAGCCCCCCCCCCTATATATGCCAATTCAGGGTTAGGTTAGGTTAGGTTAGGTATAGCCTATATAGGGGGGGGGGGTGGGCTGAAATTCATTTCCAATAGAAATGCTTATTATATTCATAATCAGCATTAAAAAAGGCATCAAATAGTGTATTCACTTTATTCCTAACTCAATAATATGATTTGGTTGATATTGACCAGGAATACACCATTTGATGCCTTTTTTATGCTGATTACAAATATAATAAGCATTTCTATCAGAAATGAATTTCAACCCCCCCCCCCCCCTATATAGGCTATACCTAACCTAAAAAAAAAAAAAAGTCACACAACAGCAACAGCAACCTTATAAGAAAATTAAAATATATTTTCTTGTGAATTATTATCACTTCTAATCAGCAGTTGTACCAAACCAATCCTGCTCAACTCATCCTCAGGGCTATACTGTGGTGTTTCTCCTCCCCATAGTATAGTGCAGATGGTTTAATATCATTCTATTTTCCCTTCTTGTTTTAGTTTTTTTTTTTTTTTGTTTAAAGCTTTTTCCAATAGGCAATGTTTAGAAGTCCTCAAAAAAAAAGTCCCACCAGATCCCAAATCAAATTCCAGTGAAAGTACCATAGTGAAAGATACCCATCTTGGCTGGTCAAGCACACTATCTCAAAGTTCAAATGATAGCTTCAATTCAGAGAATAGGACAATGATAAGTGTAGGGGCTAATGTAACCATAAATGATGATAATGGGTTTCAAGAGGTCCTCTCTAGAAGCTCTAAAAAAAGGAAAAAAATCTCCCCAATCAAAAGCATTTCCCCTCTCCCTGCCCAAGATCCTCCCTCCAAAAACTTAGGAATTTACCTTAAAATTACTCCCACTACCCCCTTCTAAATAAAATTGATCACTGTAATAAGAGTTGCAATTTTTAAATTGCTAAAATCAATGTTCTCTCTTAATATTAACCATGATGGATCTCTGCTAATAGCTGTAGAAGATCAACAATCAGCAGATACAATATTTAACCTAAAATCCCTTCTGAATACCCCAATTATTGCATCTAATTGGAACCCAAAACAATCACCAACAAAAATAGTAGTTTATAATGTTCCCCCAGAGATATCCACTCAGGAGTTAAAAGAAGGCCTCTCAGATAGGGCTGGAAACACAATCCTAGTTGAGGATGTTACCCAACTTGGCAAACCTAACTCTAGTGGCCTAAAAACTAGTAGATCCTTCTTATTCACACTGAAGGAAAAAAATAATATCCCAGAAAAATTATTCCTATTTGGGCAAATCAAACCACACAAGGAATACAAACCTAAGCCTATCCAGTGTCAGAAGTGTCACAAACTGGGACACATGACAAACAAATGCAATGAAATTCTCCAAGAGTGTAGTAATTGTAAAGCTTTCCATCCTAAAGAGCTGACAACTTGCAACAACACTCAGCCTACATGCATCAATTGCAAAGGCCCACATGAATCTACAAATAAATCATTATGCCCTGCATACAAGAAAAGAGCTCAAACACTCCAAATATCAACAGAGAAAGCCATCCCATATCCCTTTGCAGCAATGGAAGCAAATGCTGCCCAACAATACCAAATAAAGCCAGTAATGAAACCAACCAAAACCCCCAAGTCAAACGCCCCCAATGCATCAAGCACCCCATATAAAACACCATCTTCTAAGCCCCCTAGCTCAAATCCCTATCAGAAGGAATCACCAAGCCAACAAGCCTCCTTGTCCGGTTAGATGAGGTCAGCCTGGCCCCCCCTCCCAAGAAGAAACAAACCAGAAACACTACCAGGAATCAATCCCCTAACCAACAAACAGGATGCACAACCAACAATGCAATCCCCAAATATATGCTTATTCATGCTAAACTGTAATACAGTTCAGGCCATGAACATACATCAACTACAGAAAACAAAAATCATTGCAGAATTGGCAAAAATCTATATCCCAGATGATATGCTCATTCAAGCAAAAAAAGATCTTGCTTTACTTTTAACAAAGCTGAACATTGATACACAGTCATATGAAGAATAAATCAACAACACAACATATATCAATACTCCAATGGAATGTAAGATCACTCATAGAAAATAAGCTAAATGAACTAATATCTTTTATGAATAATAATTCCATTAATATTGCTTGCCTCCAGGAAACTCATTTAACCCAAAATCAACAAATTAAGTCTCTGGGATATACTATCCTCAGAAAGGATAGATCTTCAGAGAGAAAAGGAGGTGGGGAAGCTTTATTAGTTAAAAATAATATAAAATTTTGTGGCATCAATTTTCCAGATTTTGCAAATGATGTTGATGTAATTGGTATCAGTGTTTGGCTGAATAATTTAAAAACCTACATAATAAGCTTTTATAACCCTAATGGCCAAACTACAGATGCCAAGGATTTCTTTAATTATATAAATAATTCTAATATGTTAAAAAATATCATTATTTGTGGAGATTTCAATGCCCACAGCCTTTTGTGGGGGAATAAACAAGCAAATAAAGCTGGTAAATTCATTGAGCATATGACTTCAATTAATAATGAATTAGCTGTTGCTACCCCTCCAAACCTGAATACATATTTCAACCCCAAAAGTGGCAGATTCTCCACAATTGACCTACAAATTGTGTCATTAAATTTTTTGAACAAAATTTACATAAATAAAATTTAAAGTCTATGTACTGACCACTTTGCTATAGTCTGCTCCCTAAATGAACCTGCTGAAACTTTATCTCATACCTCCAAATATATCAACACTAAAGCAAATTGGTCTATGTTCCAAAATAAGCTAAATGATGAAATTACAAGTTTCACCCAAAGTTCATGCGTTTCTAACACAACAGTTGACACACATGCTGAAGCCTTGACATCTTTACTAATAAATGCAGCTAATCATGCTATCCCCAGGACAACACCTAAGAAAACATTCCCTAAACAAATTCCTAAAGCATGGTGGACAAATGAGTGCCTAAATAAATGGAGGATAAAAAAGGCAGCTAGGACAGAATTCATAAAAAAAACCATCACCTACTACATATTTAAAAAAATTACAAGCAGAATCTAATCTAAAAAGGACTATAATAGATGCTAAATATAAATACTGGAATAATTTTGCAAATAATCTCTCCAGAGAAACACATGAGCCAATTATACATAAAGTCATAAGCCACATCTGTGGGAAAAAGACTTCCCCCAACCCACACCTGTATGAGCTTATACATAATAATACCCATTATGACAATGATAATGAAAAAGCTAACCTATTTGCAACTCTCTTTGTTAATAAGCTAACATCAAGTAATCAAAGCAAACTGTCCACATTTCCTATGAACCCAAGTTACCAACCACACCCAGGATCCGAGTACATAACTAATCCATTTTCAATCCAGGAATTGAATAATGCAATACATCATATTAGGACCAAAACTAGCGGCAGCTATGACAATATACACCCTACATGGATAAAGAATCTCACACCTTCATACAAACAAGAACTGCTAAATTGTTATAATTACGCTTGGGCATCTTCTAGGTTCCCCAATATATGGAAATGTTCGTCCCTCCTACCAATCCTGAAGAAAAATAAACCAAAAGCTAACCCTGAGTCTTATAGGCCCATAATGATTACTCCTGTGATGGGGAAAATAATGGAGAAAATGATCTATCACAGACTCCTCTGGTTTGTTGAAAAAAATAATATGATCCCTCACACTCAAACTGGATTCAGGAAACACCACTCCTCAACAGATGCTCTCATTTTTCTAACAAATGCAATAAATGAATCTTTCTCAAAAAATAATGTTCTAGTTGCAGCTTTCCTAGATTTTGAAGGGGCATATGACAATGTGAACCACCAAATCCTCTTAAACAAACTTGCAAACCTTGGAGTACCCCCTAAGCTAGTATCTTTTATTAAATCCTTCATAGAAGTGCAAAGTTTCATCGTTTGTGTTGGTTCAGCCTCTTCACCCCAAAAGACAATAACCAAATGCCTACCTCAGGGAGCAGTCCTCAGTCGCCTCCTATTTGCCCTATATCTCTGGGACATGAACCTACCCCATACAAATCTACAATATGCTGATGATCTGGTGCTATGGTCATCTGGCAACACCTTTCAGATAGCACAGTCAAATCTGCAAAAGTCACTTTTCCAGTTTGAAAAATTCTCTCAACATTTAGATTTACTCATTGCACCCACCAAGTCAAAAATAATCCAATTTCACCAGAAGCGAAACCATGTTAATGCAAAACTAACTCTAAATAAAACAACTATTCCAGAAGATAATCATATTAATTACCTAGGTCTCATGCTTGACCAAAAACTTAATTTCCACCTCCACATTTCAAACACAATAAAAAAATGCTATAGAAAAACAAATATACTAAAAAGACTTCTTTCCACACCCTGGGGCTGTAAGGAGAAAACCTTACTCCAGTTTTATAAATCACATATAAGACCCCATATTGACTATGGGCTCATCGTCTATGGTGCATGTGCAAAGACCCAGCTGCAAAAAAATGAAACAACACAAAATGATATAATACGTCTCATATTTGGTCTTAGGAAACCCACAAGCACCAAGTTTCTGCTTATGGAGAGTGGATTAACAACATAAGGGAGAGACGTAGGTTTCTCTTGACAAAACATCTTACAAAAATTGAATCAAATAGCTCACACACATTACATAATTGGTTAAGAAATCCAGCCATGTATAGAGGCATTGCAGATGAGTATGCCAATATTCAGAAGAAGTTCCCCATACCAGCAAAGTGTATTGCACCCAGTTTCCCCCAATCCCCCCCATGGAATTGGTCAAGTCCCATAATAAATAATGAATTCTCAAAGTGGAATAAAGATTTAACCCCCATTGCTTTTGTCCAGAAAAAAATTGCAGAACTTAATACAATTACCTATAAAAATCACTTCCAAATATTTGTTGATGGGTCAAAAATGAATGAGAAGGTTGCAAGTGGTGTTTTCCTTCCTCACCTGAAAATTGCAATGGGCGAGAGATTATATAATAATTTATCTATAATGTCTGCTGTGTTAAATGCCATAATCATGGGATTAGAACACCTTAAGGAAAACCAACCTTTGATTGCAAATTCAAATAATATTATCATATATTCCGACTCTCTATCAAGCCTTGAGTTGCTGGCCTCAGCTCCTCAATATAAGTTGGACATTGACACTTATCATTGTCTCAGTATTATTGATAATCTTGCTTCAAGTGGCATAAAAACTTATTTTCAGTACATTCCTAGCCACTCTGGCATAAGTGGTAATCATCAGGTTGATGAAATAGCAAAAAATGCTATAAATATTGACCAGCCAAGTGGGAGACCAATCCCCATTAGAGATATTTACCGATGGAGGCTATCAGATATTAATTTTAATAAGATTAATCCTATCCTTTCCCCCTTTCCCAATAAGTATCTTTCTAAAATTTATCATAGAATTCGTTCTGGAACAAATGGACTAAATTTCCTTGCATTCTCATATAAATTTTCTAATTCAAGTGGTTCAATTCCCCTGTCCCCTCTTTGCAGGCATTGTAATATGAATAATGAAACAATTGACCATTGCCTATTGGAATGTAATATGCTGACGTCTGCACAACATACCTTGCTTTGTAAACTGTTAAAATGCTTTAAACACCACAAAATCTCACTATCAGCCAAGAGCCTAGCCAACTATACCTGCACACAGAGCACAGAAATTGATATCTATCATCTTATATTTGAACTCCTTGAGTCAAAAGATCTACTGAAAGATATCTGAGAATATCTAATAAATAAGAGACAACCAAGACAGTAGCTCTGTAGCCCACAGAGTGAAGCAAAAAGAAGAGGGCTAAATAGTACCAACTGAATAGCCTGCCTGCTGTGAATTAGAAGAAGAAGAAGAAGACTATTTACTCCTGAATTCAGTTTGTTTGATTTACCTTAGCTGTAGCACATTTGTTAAAAGCACATACTGTCAATTTTATTGGACCAGGAATAGTATGTTTTTTGTTTTCTCTTTATGTCATGTTGTTAGCTAAGAAATTATTCTGAGGAAAAGTTACTTGCCCAATAGATGGCTAACAAAAGTGTTTATAGGGTAAGTTTGTTTCTGGCTAGTTGGATAAAGAAAGTATTGCTGGGGAAAAGTTGCTAGTCAACTAGTTCAAAAATAATTTGTTTTCAGGGGCAATGTTTGTTTCCAGCTAGTTGGCAAAATTAAGTGTTGCTGGGGAGAAGCTATTACTCAACTAGTTGGAAAAATAAAGTTTTGCTGGCGAGAAGTTACTTGTCAACTAGTGGGAAAATGAATTGTTTTCTCTGGCAATGTTTCTTTCCAGCTAATTGGCAAAATTAAGTTTTGCTGGAGAGAAGTTATTAGTCAACTAGTTGGAAAAATTAAGTTTTGCTGGGGAAAAGTTATTAGTCAACTAGTTGGAAAAGGAAAGTTTTGATGGGGCAACATTTATTGTCAACTAGTTGGGAAAATTAATTAAAAATTTTAAAAATGAGACAAAAATATTCCTCCAGAAAAGAAACAAAGAGAGATAAATGATAGAACATACACAATTCATGTCCAATAAATGCGAGATAGAAATGAACAAAACTTCAAATATGCATCCGTTTTCTTTAAACAGACAGGAGGAATAATCCTCCAAGCTTTGACAAATTCAATCTCACTTTTGGGACCAGGTATAAGACTAATTATCCTGGGAATTAAAACAAAAAATCCCTGGCTTCAAAGCCCAATATATAACTCAAAATAAGTCTCCCATTAAGAGGGAGACAGGGAGAGAGATGGAAGTTGTAACATAATAGTGATAATTAAATTTGAAAGAACCCTTTAATATTAACATATTTTATGCTATTCAGAATAAATTCTAACTATTATTAGTCAACTAGTTGGAAAATGAATTGTTTTCTGGGGCAATGTTTCTTTCCAGCTAGTTGGCAAAATTAAGTTTTGCTGGGGAGAAGTTATTAGTCAACTAGTTGGAAAAGGAAAGTTTTTCTGGGGCAACATTTATTGTCAACTAGTTGGCAAATTTAAGTGTTGCTGGGGAATAGTTATTAGTCAACTAGTTGAAAAAATTAAGTTTTGCTGGGGTGAAGTTATTAGTCAACTAGTTGGCAAATTTAGATTTTTCCTATACAGATGGGCCAAATTTTCCAACTAGATGACTAAAATGTTTTTAATTATAAGGAGATTGGATAGTACCATTCTATATAAGCTTATAAACTAATTTTTTCCAATATTCAAAGGGTGGAGTCCCCTTAGAAATCAGAAGTGGGTTAACATAACAGCTTGGCATTATCTTCTCAAAGTATGTTTTGGCCCTGGATTCATTACTGAAAGTTTCATTTTGCTTACCTAGGCTAATCACTGTCCAAGGTAGCAAAAAGTAGCTTGTCTAGAATTTTTCCCATAATAGATTCTGTCTTTGAACAAAATCTTGTATTTTAAAAAAGATTAGTACTGTTATGCTCCCATTTATAACTTCAAATAGGCTAGCCTGAGATGATTTCTACTGTGATATACTCATCAAACAATTTGTGGTTATGTAATGTACATAAGAAGCAACTTGATTCGATAGTAACTGAAACTCAAAACAAACATAAATTATTCTCTATATAAAAAGGTTGCCCCCTCCTCAATACCTTACTCTTTATGCTAAAGTTTGACTGTTTGTCCCAATTTTTTAAGAACACCTTCTGAAACACAGGGGGCATTTAATTAGAGTAGGAAACTTTTTTCAAAGTGCTACAGTCTTTAGCATAAAAAGCAAGGGATTGAGGAGAAGGGCAACCCCTTCATGTATAGAATAATTTCTGTTTGTTTTAGTTTTAATGTATTTCTGCTTACTTTCAGTTAAAAAAAAACTTTTTTTTATTTTAAAAGGGGCCAAATATAGCCCTAAATTATATGCAAAACTTTTGTAGAAAATACTATAATATCAAAATTTTTACTCTATAAAACCAGAAGTATTAAATGTGCATCATGTACCTCTCCAGAAGGAAACATTCCAAAACAAAAAGAGTGACATTTTTAGGTGATCATTTTTGTTGTTTTGTTTACATTTTTGACAATTTATCATAAGCTTGAGGGTTCATTTAGCCCTAGGCTATATAAAAAAACTGACTTACAAAAAGATGAAATCCTTACTTTGTAACATCCAGCAAGTATCAACCAAATATAGAATAAACAAATCATCACTTATTATGTTAGTTTTTTATAAGGCCTAGGGCTATGTGAGAGCAATAGAAAGGTGGCTGGGAATGAGCTGTCAAAACAATCGAAACCATGAAAGTGAGCTTACAGTTAGCAATTCCAAAATTTTCTCTTTTTGATATAGCTATAATGACATATACAATCAGGGGTGCAGCTTGGGTTTTTAGTTGTTTTTTTAGAGGGAGGATGTATAAAGAATGTGCCAACAAATGGTGATACATAAGCTAAATTAAACTAAAAACATAAGCTAACTTCCCTGGTTTCAGCACTGCATACCAACACCTTGGAACTTTGATAAACTTTGGCATATAAAAGTGATGTAAGAAATAAATCTGCAGCACAAATAAGGCCTAAAAAAACTGTTTTGATCCTCATAACTTTACTAATTGTTGATTTAGTAGGCATTAAAGAAATTGGACAAAAAATCCCTTAAATTTGAAAAAATTCCTATATGGTTTAGAATTCTATTAAATCATGGAACTGTAATTTAAAAACCTAAGTTAAAAAAAGTACACTAAAAAAAACTAATATAAAACACTTTTTTTAAAGTTAAGACTGGCATAGACATCTTTTCATTGCAATTTTCAAAGTCCAGGAAATTGGGAAAAGTAGAGATAAGGGCTTGGAAAAAAAAATTCCTGAAGCATAATTTAGTCCCTGAATTCATCTTTTAATGTTTCCATTTTTATACAGCAAAGTTTAACTAGATTCAGAAAGTGCTCTTTAGAAAGAGAAGATAAAGGGAAATGCTTCAAAAGGCATTCTTAAGCTGTGGACCTATTCCTAAAAGTGTTGTTCACCTAACTCAATTGCTTTCCAAAATAGCAAAAGCACCCTTTCAGCTAGAACATTACCTAAACAAAGCTCATTGCCCTAATTTTGGGTTTTTAGTCAATTTTGTTTAGCTTTAGGGTTTGAAAGTATATTTCCTTTGATTTCAGCAGGATTTTACGTTATGTCAGGCTTTTTTTTTCCAAGTTTAAGGGACATTTTTACACCTTACCTTAATCACCTTAATCCATTTGAGAGCTTTAAGGTCATCTGGACCTGTAGTACTTTGGAGTTAATGACTCCCATTTGGAACCTCCACTACCTCTTCTCCCACTCCTTATCAAGTTGGTATTTGAAAGATTGGATGCAAGGAGTGCTGACAGTTGAGTCCTTCAATTGATGCCAGTGGTTTATGACTTATTGATTCATAAACCACTATGTCTTGAGGATGTTTAGTCAGAGTCAAATATCACAGTCAGTCAAATGTACTTCTTGAGAAGTACATTTAACAGATTCTTGACCAGGAACTTAGCTTTGGCGGCTTCTTGGATTGTCCTCTTGTGTGATTAATTAAACAAAACTTTCCGAAAAATAAGTTTTTCAAAGAAAAGTAAAGGCCATTTTAAACTTAAGCTCAGGAGATATGAATACCTGTTTAAATTCAAAGTCAAAACGCCCAGAAATTACTATTAAAGAATAAATGAAACCCGAAACGAACAGAAATTAAATAAACAATCATAGCAAAAAACAAACAACAAGTAATAATATAAATGAATAAATAGATCTTAAAGCGAGTAATGCTTAGATTGAATATGAAAATCAAGCTTAAAACGAAAAAAAAAGTTTGCTATTAAAGTATAAATGAAACTTAAAATGAACAGAAATTAAATAAATAGTCAATGCAAACAAACATACAATATATATTAATGTAAATGAATAAATAAATCTTAAAACGAGTGAAACTTAAATTGAATATGCAAATCAAGTTTGAATCTAATAAAAATAACTACAAACAAGAGTTTGAGTATTGCCTCACTGCAGAAGCCTAAAACTTACTGCGTCATTGGCGCCTTACTGAAAACTATATGAGTCTTGAACAGTCTTGGAAAGTATAAACAAAATCAAATTGAATATTAGATATAAAATGATATTAATTGTTGAAAGATCCATCCATTTTAGATTTTGTTCACTGTAATTTTTATTTTCATTTTCAATGCTGTAAGAACTGGAACATAATAAATTTTTTAATATAAGAGTAATTCTTTTCAGTGAAGCGCCAATGACACAGAAGGCTTTACGTTTTTGCAGTTAAAGAAGGGAGCAGTATCCGAATTTTGTTTGTAGTGAAACTATATTTGTCTTGACCAATCTTGGAAAGAACTAATAAATTAAACTGAATATTTGATGTATAATGATATTAATTGCTGAAAGCTCATCATTTCAAAATTTTGCTGTAATTTTAATATTTATTTTCAATATTAAGTACAAAAGAAAACATTTGTAATATAATTCGTTTTCAGTAAAGCGCCAATGACACAGTAGGTTTTAGGCTTCTGCAGTGAGGCGATACCCAAACTCTTGTTTGTAGTTATTTTTATTTGATTCAAACTTGATTTGCATATTCAATTTAAGTTTCACTCGTTTTAAGATTTATTTGTTCATTTACATTAATATATATTGTATGTTTGTTTGCATTGATTTTTTATTTAATATCTGTTCGTTTTAAGTTTCATTTATACTTTAATAGCAAACTTTTTTTTTCGTTTTAAGCTTGATTTTCATATTCAATCTAACCATTACTTGCTTTAAGATCTATTTATTCATTTATATTATTACTTGTTGTATGCTTTTTGCTATGATTGTTTATTTAATTTCTGTTCGTTTTGGGTTTCATTTATTCTTTAACAGTAATTTCTGGTTGTTTTGAGTTTGAATTTTAACAGGTATTCATATCTCCTGAGCTTAAGTTTAAAATGGCCTTTACTTTTCTTTTAAAAACTAATTTTTCGGATTTTTTTTAAAATTAATTTTTGTTCGTTTTTTATTGCAAAAAGTTTCAAGTTTTTATTGTATGGGGGGGGGTTGCTTACTGTCCGATTATTCTTGACTTTAAAAAACAGATCTAGAACTTTCAATTTAAATCGAATGAGGCTTTTTTCAAAGTCTATACGATTACCTCTTTGATAAAAACCTTATATATGAACAATAGACAGCTTGCATAACTTGTGGACAGCGATTGGCAACAATGAATGGATTGAAAAAATAGCTCCAATTAGGGTGTTTTGACCATTTCACTTGCTGACACAAAGGGATCACGACGATTTGGAATTGACCTTAATAAGATTTTCTGTGCCAAAGCAATTTTGCATCTATTACAGAGTATGTATTTTAACCTTATAATTGGATAATTATAATATATTTACTATGTGTTCTTCCCATACAAAACTTTACCTTATTAAAGTCTTTGGGGTGGGGGCGGCGTAGTTGGCAGAAGGTAGAAAACTTTAGCGTAGAAAGTAGGAGAGGGGGAGGGTATGGTTGGAGACTCATCCAATACGGGGCGGAACTTCACTTATCTCCTCCGTTCCCGATTTAGGAGATTATACAGACTCATTGGGCTGTAGAATTGTGGACCGTTTGAGTTGTGGAAGACGTTAAAATACTCAAAAATACTTTATATTTTCAGTTAATGCAGGATTGATTCCATAGATTGTGGAATGATGAGCCCCCTGGCCCATCATTTGGGTGAGCCTCAAATCATAATATGCAATCTTGATTAATTGTTCCGCGTTATGTGCATATATTATTCTATATATATTATTTTGAGTTATACTTTTATTGCATTGCGTTCATTTTTAAGGCTTGAGATATAAACTGAAAACTTAGCGGAGACAGTGGTGGGGGAAGTCTCCCCCCTCACATGCATAATTGAGCAGCCACAGAGAAAGTAATACAAATAAAATTAATCTGTCTTTTGAAAATGTCTTTTTTCAAAAGACACGAACAAAATCGTCTAAAGGAACCTGAAGTGCTATCTCTGACATTTCCGTTGATTCTTTATTCCCGTTACTTTCAGATGTAAAATTTAGAATATTATCGAATGGGTTTAGTCGTCCCCTCCCTGAATAATTCACATTTGGAAAACCCACCCCTGGGAAATTCCTCCCCCTCAAAGAACATTTTCTTTTCCTGCTGATAATTCCCCCGCGTTAATTTCCACCCAGCAGAAATTTTCCAGCCGTGGAATATGCTCCCCCAAACTTATTCCTCTCAGATAATTTCGGATGTTCATAAAAATGGAAGCTGAAATTTCTTCTCAACTTTTTAGGTCAGAAGCAATGCTATAGCGTTACCTAAGTAAAGAGCCATAAGGGTTCAATGGATTAATACTTATTTATTTTTCCAGGGGCACTTTATGTGGAAGAGGTGGTCGCATAAACTTTGGAACGGGGTTCATTGAATTACAAATTAAAATTTATAGCGCCCTTACACCAGGGGCGGATCCAGGATTTTTTAGGGGGGGGGGGGGGCGCAGAATAGGTTGATCCGATAAACTTACGTTAGGAGCAAGTTTAATTAACTCAATCTTACGTTAATTAAGTAAATTACATTACTTTAGACTGCGTTAGGGGGGGGGAGCCCCCCTCGTCCCTCTCCTGGATCCGCCACTGCCTTACACTCTCTGTTTCTTTCCTTGTTAGGGAGGAGAGCAGATGCCTAATAGGTGTATGTTACTACCAAACCATTCTAACTCTCATTGGGCCTTCAGGTATAAACAGAATTAGTTCAAAGGGAGGGGTGGGGAAAAAGGGAGGGGGGGGGTATTTGCCCTTCGATCGATTTAGACTCGTAAGAGCTTGACTAGAACTTCCAATTTCCAATCAAATGAGCCCTCTCTGAAGTTTATACGAGAATCCCTTCCTGCCCCTGGGCCCTGGGGGGTTTTGTCGACGCCAGAGTTTTGTTACTTAATCTTTCAACTATTTTTAAAATTTTTTTAATCTGATGCATTTAGGGCATGGGGGAGGGGGGGGGGCTAGTTGCCCTCCAATCTCTCTTGACTCTTAAAAAGTGAACAAGAACTTTCAATTTCCAATCAAATGAGCCCTCTCTAAAGTTTATACGAGTATCCCTTCCATAAAAAATAATATGAAGGAATCAGAGAATCCTTAAATTACAACCCTTGCCCTGAGGGCTGTGGGGGAGTTGTCATCCTCAAAGACCTAATTTCCAGACCTTAAAACTACGTTTAATAAAATAGCTGTCTCAAAATTTTGTTTGGATGTGTTTGGGGAAAAGGTGGGCGTGAGAGGGGGGGTATTTGCCCTCAAATCACTTTCGAATATTAAAAAGGGTACTAGCCCTTTGAATTTCCAATCGAATGAGCCTTTTTTGAAGTTTCTACGACACCGCCTTCTATAAAAACCTTATATGCCTCAAGGGTATAACTTAAAACTCTTGCCTTGAGGGTTTTGGGGGAGTGTTCTCCTCAAAAACATATTTTCTATGTGAAAATCAACTACGCTGAACAAAATGGCTATCTCAAAATTTTGATTGGATGTGATTGGGGGAATTATGGGTGTGGGGGGGGGGGGCTAGTTGCCTTTCAATCACTTTTGACTATTAAAAAGGGCACTAGCCCTTGAATTTCCAATCGAATGAGCCTGTTTTGAAGTTTCTACGACAACGCCTTCTACAAAAACCTTATATGCCCCCAGGGCATAACTTAAAACCCTTGCCCTAAGGGTTGTGGGGGAGTGTCCTCCTCACAAACATATTTTCTATCTGAAAATCAACTACGCTGAACAAATTGGATATCTCAAAATTTTGATTGGATGTGTTTGGGGGAATGATGGGCGTGGGGGGAGGGCTAGTTGCCCTCCAATCAATCAACTTTTAAAAAGGGCACTAGCCCTTTGAATTTCCAATCGGATGAGCCTTTTTTGAAGTTTCTATGACAGCGCCTTCTAAAAAACCTTATATGCCCCCAGGGCATAACTTAAAACCCTTGCCCTGAGGGTTGTGGGGGATTGTCCTCCTCAAAAACATATTTTCTATTTGAGGAGAGGGGAGGGGCTAGTTGCCCTCCAATCGCTTTCGACTATTAAAAAGGGCAATATTTCTTTGAATTTCCAATCGAATGAGCCTTTTTTGAAGTTTCTATGACAGCGCCTTCTAAAAAACCTTATATGCCCCCAGGGCATAACTTAAAACCCTTGCCCTAAGGGTTGTGGGGGAGTGTCCTCCTCAAAAACATATTTTCTATCTGAAAATCAACTACGCTGAACAAAATGGCTATCTCAAAATTTTGATTGGATGTGTTTGGGGGAATGATGGGCGTAGGGGGGGGGGCTAGTTGCCCTCCAATATTTTTCGACTATTAAAAAGGGCTCTAGCCCTATGAATTTTTAATGGAATGAGCCTTTTTTGAAGTTTCTACGACAACGCCTTCTATAAAAACCTTATATGCCCCCAGGGCATAACTTAAAACTCTTGCCCTGAGGGTCGTGGGGGATTGTCCTCCTCAAAAACATATTTTCTATGTGAAAATCAACTACGCTGAACAAAATGGCTATCTCAAAATTTTGATTGGATGCTTTTGGGGGAATGATGGGTGTTGGGGGGGGGGGCTAGTTGCCCTCCAATCACTTTTAACTATTAAAAAGGGCATTATCCCTTTCAATTCCCAATCGAATGAGCCTTTAAGTTCAATAAATTAGCAAGCTTTTTAGTGTCTGTAATTTCTCCATCTTGCTCTATTTTCATTTTTTATGTATTGTTTATTGTGGTTTTGGCTAGAGATGTACTGCCAAACCTCCTTTGGGTTTGTCTTGGCTTTCATCAGGAAGTTTGGATTCAAATCTCATGTGCAAGACCTGCGTGTGCAAGACCAAGACCTCATGTGCAAGACCTGCTTAACTAGCTGTTGCTGAAATAGTTGATACATCATATTTCTCAGAAGATTTTTGCCTTTTTTAGTAATTTCCTTTTTGTCTTATTACATATTTATAATACTTCATGCAACTCAGCTTGTCACAGTCACAACCCATACTGTCTGTACATGGTTGATTCCACAGTCCATGCAAGCTTTTGATACCTTTGGTACTCTTGGATGACAGCAGTGAAAATACTATTTCCACAGTTATATTGTTTACAGGAATTGAGAACAAATACTTACATAATTTTGATAGTTGACATTTGCATTCAAGATCTTAGTTTTCCTAAGAGATTTAATCCAGCTTTCCTATAGGGAATATTTATGCTTTTGTTCTATAGATTTACAGAGGCATGAAAGTGTGGGTTGTTGAATTTTTATTCCAATTTTCTTAAAAACAAAGATACAAAAAGTGATATTTTAAAAGTCCAGGGGGGAGGTATTTTTCTAATTTTTAATGATGAAACCAAAAAAAGTGTTTTTTGAAAACCTAGGAGTGGGAAGTTGCACCCCTTCTGAGTCATGCTTGTTTCTAAAGCATATCAGGTAGGCCTGCTATTGTCTGAAAACGACACCATTTCAGTCACATAAGTAATTTTGTATTCAACCTTCAGCCACTACTAGATTCTGTTTTTAGGGCTGTAATAAGAGAAAGGTTGAAATGGCTAGGGCACATTCTGTGGATGAAGGGTGACAAAATGCTAAGGAGTGTCCTTTCTGGCCAACAGTCTAGGGCTAAATGGAAAGTAGGTTGTCCACAGTTGGGAGGATGTCATAAAGAAAGATTTAAGGGAAATGGGAACTTCCTGGGATGGTGTAAATAGGGAGGCTTGGAATAGATTGGATGGAGAAGGAGCCTGCATAGCTGTGTTGGTCTCAGGTGGATTGGTGCTGCGGTGAGTTGCTAGAAGTAGTAGTATTAGTATCCCATCAAATACTTGATAATCATTGAAAAAAGCCCATCTTTCAAAGTAATCAAATCTTATTAAGTGATGATGCATTTACATGCTCTGCTAGGAGATGATGTTATTTCAGTATTTGAGTCAAACTTTTAGCAGCATCTTGAAAATTGGGTCTTATCAGGACACAAAGGTCCACAGTATTGATGGTTTCAGTATATTGGGAAAAATGACAACTAGTGAAGTTACGTGCTTTAAAAGACTTTCTTATGGCATAACATAGGCAGTGAATTATTTCCTGAAACTTTCATTCACCTAACTCAAAAGTGCATCCAAGACTCATCCCTATAATGTCTAGATATAGACCTAGGCTATACACTAGTGTGCGAATTTTGTTGCTTTGCATTGTTTTTCGTACTTATTTCTCATTAATAGGGGTTCATGATGCCAAACAATGCCAAAAAAAAACATTGTTTATGTTTACCTGTTGACCTTATTTTGCTTAACCTCGCCAAAGCATTCAACAAGGTGCCCCATAGATGACTTAGGGCCAAATTATCAGCAGTTGGCATCCACAATGATGTAGTAGAATGGGTGATGAATTTCCTGACAGACCAAGAGCAGCAGGTCCAACTTTTCACCAATAACGGCAATAAAGTATTCTCCAAACCATGTGACGTTGTCAGTGGAGTTCCTCAGGGCACCGTCCTAGGCCCCACCCTCTTCCTCATTTACATAAATGATATGACAAAGGAAGCCACAAATAATATCATACTTTACGCTGATGATTCCAAGGTTCTTGGACCAACCAATCAACAAAGCCTGCAATCAAACCTCCAGAGAATCCAGAAGTAAACCAGTGAATGGCTGCTCGAGCTTAACATTAATAAATGCAGTGTCTTCCATTTTGGCAATAACAGTCCTCACCACCAGTATACCGTGCGTGACCAGAAGTCACAGTCTGATATTCAGCTACAAACCAGTTGTGAAGAACAAGACTTGGGAGTACTTGTTGATGAGGAACTGAAGTTCCATGGGCATTGACAACAAGTTGTGTCGAAAGCTAATTCGAGTCTAGGCCTGCTGAAATGCACTATCACCAGCCGCTCCCATACTGTCTTCCTGAGACTTTGCAAGGCTATTGTTAGGCCATTCTTGGACTTTGGAACATGTCTGACCTCCCCCTCCTACAAGCATGACACCAGAATAGCTGAAGGAGTTCAAAGACGTGCCACCAAATGCATCATAGGTCTGCAAAATATGCTATATGATAAGAGACTGGAGCACCTAAAACTACCAATGCCGGTCTTCAGACGTCACAGGTGTGATATGATGCTGACCTAAAAATATAATAGTCAACCAAAAAACACCCTCCTCACAAAACGTACAGGTCAACACAACACTAGGACACTCACAGAAGCTAGCAAAGCGAAGAGTGAAGACCAGAATACGCCAAAACTTTTTTACCGAGCGTATTTCTAACAACTGGAACAACCTCCTAGACAAAACCGTGATTGCACCCACTAGTGCCTCCTTCAAGTCAAGATTTGACAAAGAATGGAACAACAAGCCATGGAAATTTAAGTGGGACAGTCCATCCGTCTCAGCTGCCAACTAATGCAACATCACTGAGCCCATTTCGCAGTGAAGTTCCAAATTAACATCATTGACGCGGAGCAGGACAGATCCCGCATGAACCTTATTTCGCCAAAGTGCGAATTAAGGTAATTTATACCCTTGAGGTGTATCAAGCCATTAGGGGAAGGGGTTTAGACATTTAAACTGGAAGTAATTTTGATGACCCGATAACAAATTAATTTCTTGAATATGATGAAATGAGAATTTTGTTATTATGGTCTCTGAAAGTTTATGTCCTAATCTGACATACAGACTAAAAACAAAAGCAAAAAGAAAAATCTTATTTCATTACAATCATAAAGTTTATATTTGCTTTATTTTCAGAGCTGCATGCATATAAATGGATCCCAGACCCTTCCTCTAATGCTTGGATATAGACCTAATCCTGATTTATTATATCCAAAAGTGGGCTGGTTTTGTTGGTTTACATTATTTTTCGTATTTGTTTATTTTGAATAGCTGACTCATAATGCCAGATAATATAAACTGAAAAATACAACAAAAATAGAATGAAGAAATCATAATACATCCTATGGCTGGAATGTAGTTAAACTGGAAGCAACTCTGACTGCAATTGTAGTAATAGCAATTTGGCTATTTTGAAAGAGCATTGAATGGGGAATGTTTTTTCTTTTTTTGCTATCTGAGTTATGTGTTATATCAGATTATTATCTTTTACCAATTCGCATTATGATCCAACTGTTACAGGGGTTTCAGTTGGGTGGGTAGGTGAAGCTGGCAGGGGAGGTAATTTACTCTCACCCTCCCTTAAAATATTGAAAATTCCCTTGTGTGGTGTTTTCATTAAAAATGCCATTTTTGGATTTTTTTAGTGAAGAAATTAAATAAAACAACAAAATTGACCCCTCCTATATTTTGAAAAATACTTTTTGCCCCTGCTTCTAAATATTAGTGAATTGACACCATTGGACTGTCGATAAGAAGTAAGTGCAAAAAGTGTTTGACAAGATTGCAAGCAGAAACCTTACTGTCCAGCTTAGGTCTATATTGAGGCATTATTGGGAGGGATGGGAGGCAAATAGTCTGAAATTGCGTATAAAAATCAGTTAGTTTGGGTTTCTCTGATAGGAATGAAGTAAGAATTTTGTAGTATTTGTTGATAGTTTAGCATGGTAATCTTGGGACAAGATTAACTATATTGTTAATAAGACACAATTTCGTTTTGGCTACAGCTTTAAAAAGTTTCAAACAAAGGATAATAATATGGATGGAAGGATTATAACTGAGCCCCTGAATGGCCTATTGTATTTACTGAATGTCATAGAGTTAAGTGGCAGAACGTATTTATATTTCTGGTATTGGAAATCAATTCTTCCAGAGAATTTTCAAGCGTTTAGTAAATCTGTAAAGCTTTTACAGGATTGTCAAGCATATTCTGAAGGGCCTAGTCCTAGACAAGCTGTGTTTTGATGACAGAATGAGCTGACAACAACTATCCACAAGAAAGTGCTGACCAGGCATGCAAAAGGTGCAATAGCAAAGTAGCATGCTACTTGACAGTCTTCGAATTTGTCGGCAGATTTTGTCTGAAAATACCATTTTTTACATATAAAAATACTTTTTGCTCAAAGAAAGGCTGTCAAAACACAAGTTGTGCTGCTGAAGTGTTAGCTGTTTTTTAGAATTTTGTTGAGTTTTGCTACTAGCAGTTTGGAACATTTTGCATACCTGGTGCTGGTCTAAGACCAAATAGTAAAAAATTATTGTGCAAGTTTTGACTGGAAAAGCAGGTAGTTGAAAATTGACTGTGTAACATTAGTACTTGGGTCTCAGTTATGATGTTGCAAGTTCTTCAAAAACACTATTTATAGCATTAGGTTCGTCATTTACAAACTAAAGGAGATAGAGAAATATGTAGGTTGTCTTTATTGAAATATGTAGAAAGACTGTCCAAAAGTAATTTGGATTTGTTTTAAAAACTCTTATTGTTCTTGCAAATAACAGTCTGGCAGCTTTTGGCTAGTTTCAAATTTTGGCTAGAAAGCTAGACCAACTCCAATAGCCAACTCACACATAGTGCACCAAAATATGTGGGACTTATAAAGAATTGTTATTTTCATCAGATAAGTTTTGCTTTCTAATGTAGGTGCTAAATTATTTGTCAATTATTGTTAGGTTAAACTAGAGCCAAATTTATTTAAAGGTACTGAGGGTTCAAATTGTGCCATTGTAATTGATGTTAGAGATTGTAGTACTGAAGGGCGTGTGAATCTTTATTCCATTAATTTTTGCCTGCTAAATGAGTTTGACTAAATATTAAAGAAAGTAGTATCCAAAATGATTTATTGTGCCTATATTTTGAAGGAATTTTTTTTTAGATACTGGTAGCTGTTACATTTTCTTACCTCTACTTTTTCCCTCTTGTTTAGCATATCTGCAAAATGGAGGCTGTTCCTCTAACAAATATTAGTGTTAACATACAACCAGTAAGAATCTTCAGTTGAGAAGCCGTGCAATATCAAACCACCATGAAATTTTCCTTTGGTTCCCTTCCCTCTTCTCCCTACAAATTCATTTACTTTATGAACCTATGAAACTATAGTAAGCACAATTTGTCATATTTTTATATTTTATATAGTGGTTTAGTTAGTTATATATACAGGTAAGAAAAAACTTTTTTTTTATATATAGGGCCTATTCAAAGACTTATTCTTATAGGGTATGTGCTTTCTAATTCATTTGCTTTTCTTTTGGTTACTATATGCGTTTTTATTCAATATTAAGGACAATGAAGCCCAATAAGGGAGTGATTAGTAAATAAATAGGAACAAAATTTAAGAAGAAACTTTTTTTTAAACATTGATTGAGAAGAAACCTGTTTTTTAAATACTATTTGAAAAGAAACTTTCCACAAAGGATTTTTTTTCAGATGAGTAGGTCTCATGTTATTTCTTGCTCATTTTGGGTTCCATTTACTTACTAATGCTAATTTGTAGTGCTTTTATGCCTGGAAAATCATTTGACTTTATTTTGGCTTATTTTTGTTTTAATGTAGTTGTTTACTTGTCTTTGAAAAACTTCATTTGTGGAAAATGTTTCTTTTTTAAATTAATTTATGTTCTTTTCTATTGACATGGTCTTTTTCTTTAGCAAAGAAAATAAAATTTTTATTTTTTTTTCTTGTAATAATCCATATTTTTTGCTGACTATTTATATGTTAGACAAAACATTTCTACAATTTCCAAAAATATATGCCCTTTTGAAAATCTGGTCACGTATAATATCCCTTGATTTAGTTTTAAACCTCCTCAAGTTAAAACTTAATAATACTTAATACCCTTAATACCCTTCCATACATAAAACTAAACATAAAACTTAACATAAAACATAACATAAAACTTAATACGCTTCCTAAAATATTGTATCTATGTTATTTTGACAACCTACAACCTATTTTGACATACGCTTTTTCATTCAATTCAATTATAAAAACAGAAGTATTAATTGTAGTTGTCCTGAAAGCTTCAGCTTAATACCCTCAGTCATTCTTGACATATTGCTGAGACGTCTTACCAACAACCAGCATATATATAGTCACTTTTGACTAAGTTTGAAAGCAAAATATACTTTCCATGAAAGTGTCTATTTTCTACCCTATTCCTGCCTATGTGTCTTGACAATCTGGCTGCAATTAAGCTATCTTGATCTAGCTCAATAGAAGCAGCAGTAGTAGCAGTTGAAGTAGCAGTAAAATTGGTAACCCTGGGAGTTTCAGCTTAAAACCTTAAGCTGTTGCTGGGATATTGCTAAGACACCCATTTGATAACCTATATGTAAATAATGTGTTTCGTTTCAGCTCAAATCTGCCTTCATTGATCTCTGAAAGTTTAACTATCGCCTTTACCATTAGTAACAGTAGTAGACACGGTAGCAGAGGTAATAGTGGGAGCAATAGGAGCAGTGATAGCAATAGAAGCATTAGTCATAAGCCACTTTGGTCTGGTTCAACATCCCCTCCAAATGCATTGATAAGTTCAACTTAATAGATGTTTCCTAGATACCACTGAAGCTTCATGTTGATAACCTAGAATGGATATAGGGCATTTTAATTGATATAACAGACTCTTCAAATTGCCTTGAAAGTTTCAACTAATACCCTAAGCCATTCTTGAGATACTGCTGATACAGCCTTTTGACGGCCTGCATATACACAGCATGTTTCAATTTAATTCAACATACCTCTCAACATTTCCTGAAAAATCCTCCTTAATACTCTTAGCCTTAGTTGTAGTAGTAGTATGTATTTATATAATACGTTTTGGCTGGTTCAACATCCCTCTTAACATAAATTGAAAGTTTCTGGGAATATATAAAAAAATACAAAATGATGGAGTCTAATAGAAAAAAAACAAGAAATATGTAAACAAATTTTTCAAACAGTTCGTATTAACGAACTGTAAGTAAGGAGTGACCTGGCTCAATAGTAACCGAAACTCTAAAAAAGAATCAGATCAAAAGAATCAGATTTTAATGCTGATTTCAAATATATAAGTTTCATCAAGTTTAGTCCTACTCATCAAAAGTTACGCGCCTGAGAAAATTTGCCTGATTTTCGAAAAAACGGAGAAACACCCCCTAAAAGTTATAGAACCTCAATGAAAATCAAACCATCAGATTTAGCGTATCAGAGAACCCTACTGTAGAGGTGTCAAGCTCCTATCTGCAAAAATTTGGAATTTTGTATTTTTTGCCAGAAGAAAGACAACGGATGCATGTTTATTTGTTTTTTTTTCCAGGGGTGATAGTCCTAGAATATTGTGATACTCCTAGAAACCAGGGGTGAGGGTCCTTGAATATCGTGAGAGGGCTCATTCGAACGGAAATTAAAAGTTCTAGTGCCCTTTTTAAGAGACCAAAAAATGGAGGGCAACTAGGCCCCCTCCCACTCTCCTTTTTTCCCAAAGTAACCCGATCAAAATTTTGTTCAGCATGGTCGAAAATATAATAACTATTTCTTTTAGGATGACTTAATCCCCCAAAGTCCCTAGGGGAAGGGCTGAAAGTTATGAACTTTACCCAATGTTTACATATAGTATTGGTTATTGGGAAGTATACAGACGTCTTCAGGGGGGATTTTTTCTGGTTGTGGGGATGGGGGGTTATGTGGGAGGATCTTTCCATGGAGGAAGTTTTCATCGGGGAAGGGACATTGCTATGAAGGGGGCGCCGGATTTCCCAGCATTATAAAAAAAATGATCAGAAATTAAATTAAAAAAAAAGTTTTTCAACTGAAAGTAAGGAGCAACATCAAAACTTAAAACGAACAGAAATTATTACGTATATGATTGGGTCCGCCCTCTAGTCAATACCTCGCTCTTTAAGCCAAAGATTGTTTAGTAATTTCACAAGAGCTATTTATTTTAATTAACGGCCTTTGTGATTAAGGGGTATTTTTAAAGAATTGGAACAAAATTCGAACTTTAGCGTAAAGAGCGAGGTATTGACTAGGGGGTGAACCCCCTAATATACGTATTAAAAATATATGAATATAGAAATTCGTTACGTAAGCTAATTCGTAAGTTACGTATATTTATTACTCATCGAAACGTTCGTAAATAAAATTAAACAACTTTTGAGAGAGCCATTTAGCCAAATAAAAGTAAAATGAATATGCAAATTTTGTTTTAATTATTCATGTACGGTGAGCGAAAATAAAGACCTGCATTAATTAAAAAAACGTTCAAAATTAAATAAATAAACGAGTTTTTTTTTAACTGAAAGTAAGGAGGGACATTAAAACTTAAAACGAACAGAAATTATTCTGTATATGAAAGGGACTCTCCCTAACTCAACGCCTCACTCTACGCCAAAGTTTTTATTGTTTAAAAAAAGTTATGAGAAAGAGTCTAACTTTAGCGTAAAGAGCGAGGTGTTTAGAAGGGGAATAATTTCTGTTCGTTTTAAGCTTTAGTGTCGCATCTTACTTTCAGTCAAAAAAACTTTTTTTTTTTTTATTTAATTTACCTCCCGGAAAGTTATGATGTTGGTAGACTCCAGGATGAGAATTTGAGAGAAACTTTCCAGGAACTGTTGAATACTAAACTTGAGAGTTAAAATTTGATAATGTAAAAGATGGTTGGAATAATTTTAGAAAAATAATTTGTGAAGTTGCTGAAGGTGTCTTAGGGAAGAAAGCTAGGACTGCAGCTAAGAATATTAGTGAAAAGGCTTTATGTTTAATAGAAAGGAGAAAGAACTTGTACAAGAATTATCTGAGTGATAGATCATATGAAAACAAAAGGAATGTAAAGAAAGTGAGGAAAGCATTAAAATATGAACTAAAGAGGTGTGAAGTGGAGGCCATGGATAAAATTGCCGAGGATCTGTAAGATGCAGCTTGACGGCATAATAGTAAAATATTGTACTGGCATGTTAACAAATTGAGAGAGAGTAGTCAATTCGGACTTTGCCCAGTTACAGATAGGAATGGGGCCACAATTAGCGATAAGGAAAGAATTAAAGAGAGATGGGCAGAACATTTTGAGAATTTGCTAAACCGAGATTGAGTTGCAGGAAAAGATATAGAAGAAAATGAAAAAGTTTATGATACCTTTGATGTGACGGAAGATTTGTTTTGTGAGGAAGAATTACCGACAGTACTAAAAGGATTAAAAAATAATAAGGCTCCATATGCTGATAGGGTGGTAAATGCGTTTCTTAAATATGGTGGCTCTGAGGTTAGAAATAAGTTACTGAAGATTATGAATATGATTTTTGAAAAAGGAGAAGTACCTAACGATTTTTGGAAAACCTTAATTAAGCCGCTTTTTAAGAAAGGTGATAAAAGTGAGTGTGGTAATTATCGAGGCATTTGTCTGGTCTCTTTAGGTAGAAAATTACTTAGTTATATGATACTTTTTAGACTGAGAGATGCCGTAGACAAAGTTTTAAGAGAAGAACAGTGGGGTTTTAGAAAAGGTAGAGGATGTGTCGACCAAATTTTCACTCTTAGGTTAATAATTGAGAAGTGCCTGAGTTGTCAAATACCTTTGGTCCTCAGTTTTATAGATTATGAGGAAGCGTTCGATTCTGTTGATAGAAGTGCTTTAGTAAAGGTTTTTATCCTTGTATGGTATACCAGACAAATACATCAAAGTGAGTAGTGCTATGTACGAGAATTATACTGCTGCAGTTAAGGTAGGAAATGATGTTAGCAGCTGGTTTTGTATTAAATCAGTAGTTAAGCAGGGTTGTGTTCTATCCCCCTTTATATGGATTATTTTGATGGACTTTGTCTTAAGGAGCACAGGAAAGGCAATGGGAGACCATGGAATCAAATGGGGACAAAAAAGTCTCCTGGACTTAGATTATGCTGATGATTTAAGCATCCTAGATGAAAGTGTGAGCAAAATGAATGAAATTTTAGAGGTTTTGCGAGTTCAGGGTGCTAGAATAGGTTTGAAAAATTAATGTTAAGAAGACGAAGTCACTAAGGCTAGGAATAAGTGAAGATGAAAAGGTGACGTTTGGTCATGAAAATATTGATCAGGTGGGCAGCTTCACTTACCTTGTTAGTATTATTAGTAAAGATGGTGGGAGCAATGAAGATGTTAAAAGTAAAATAGCCAAGGCTCTGGGTATTTTAACAGTTAAAAAAGTTTGGAAGAATAGGAAGATAAGTCTGCAAACCAAGATTAGAACATTAGAAGTTACAGTGATGACAGTGGTCAAACATGGCTCTGGAGCATTGGCGGTCCGAAAAGCCGATCAAGATTTGCTAGATGTATTCCAGAGAAATTGCTTAAGGATTGTTCTGGGTAGCCGGATGACAGACCGTATTTCAAACAATAGGTTGTACGAAAAATGTGGTTCAATACCGCTCTCTAGGGATATAATGAAAGAAAGGTTGAGGTGGCTAGGGCACGTTGTGCGGATGAAGGATGACATATTGCCGAAGATTGTTCTTTCCGGCCAACCGTCTAGGACTAAACGGAAAGCAGGTCGTCCTCGTCTGGGGTGGGAGGACGTCATAAAGAAAGATTTAAAGGAAATGGGAACTTCGTGGGAGGGTGTAAAAAGGGAGGCTTTGAATAGATTGGGATGGAGGAGGAGCGTGCGTAGCTGTGTTGGGCTCAGGCGGCTTGCTGCTGCAGTGAGTTGTTAGTTGTAAAGGCAGCGCAATTGCGCTGCCTAAGTAAATAACAATGTTGGCAAAATGTATTATTTATTTATTTTTTATTTTTTTATTTTTGGGGGGTTTTAGACCAGGGCAGTTCGTATGGAAGGAGTTGTCGTAGAAACTTCAAATAGAGCTTGTTGGATTGGAAATTGAGGGGGCTAGTGCCCTCTTTGATAGTCGAAAGTTATTGGAGGGTGAATCCCCCCCCCACGCCCATCATTTCCCCAAGCACCTCCCATCAACATTTTGATATAGCCTGGCCATTTTGTTTAGCGTAGTTGTAAGGTCTGGAAATGATGTCTGTGAGGATGACAATTCCCCCCTCTCCACAGCCCTCAGGGCAAAGGTTGTAAGTTATGCCCTGGGGGAATATAAGGTTTTTATCGAAAGCGTGGTCGTATAAAGTTTTGAGGGGGTTCATTGTATTGGTAATCTAGGCAGGTACCCGAGGGGAGCTACCCCCCCCCCCACACACACACACACAGACATCATATTTTCCTGAAATGGACCCAATAGAAAATTTGAGACAGTCATTTTATTCAAAATAGTCCAAATATCATGTAACAAGGCTTTTGGGGTCGATACAAGCCACCAGAGCCGGGGGCAAGAGTTGTAAGTTATGCCCCAGGGGTATTTAAGGTTTTTATGGGAGGGATGGTTGTTTAACTTTAGAGGGGATTCATTTGGTTGAAAATTGGAAGTTCTAGTTCCCTTTTAAAAGTCAAAGGAGGGCAACTAAGCCCCCCCCCCCAACAATCTGTCTTTTCACCTTGCGCATCTGATTGAAATTGGGAGATGCCAATTTTTTTTTCAATAGTCCAAAGAAAATATAACAATGCCTCTAAGGTTGACGCAAACCCCCAGCGCCCTGTGCATAGGGTTGTGAGTTATGCCCTGGGTGCACGTAAAGTTTTTTATAGAAAGGGTGGTCGTATATACTTCCGAGGGACTCATTAAATTGGTAATCAGAATATATGGTGCCCTTTTTAACAGTCGAAGTGATCAGAGGATAGCCACTCCCCCCTCCCCACACGTCATGTTTTCCCGAAATGCATCCAAAGGAAATTTTGAGACAGTCATTTTATTCAAAATAGTCCTAAGATCATATAACAAGGCTTTTGGGGCTGATACAAGCCACCAGATCTGGGGAGGGGGCGAGGCTTGTAATTTATGCCCTTGGGGCATTTAAAGTTTTTATGGAAGGGATGGTTGTTTAACTTTAGAGGTTGTTTAACTTTTTTCAACCAAATCTCATTTGGTTGAAAATTGGAAGTTTTAGTTCCCTTTTAAGAGTCAAAAGTGATGGAGGGCAACTAACACCCCCCCCCCCTGACAACCCGTCTTTTCACTATACGCATCTGATTTAAATTGTGAGATGGGGATTTTGTTCAAAATAGTCCAAAGAAAATATAACAATGCCTCTAGGGCTTACACAAACCCCCAGCGCCTTGGGCATAGGGTTGTAAGTTATGCCCTGGGTGCATATAAGGTTTTTATGGAATGGATGGTCGTATAAACGTTAGGTGGAGCCTATTTGATTTGAAATTGGAAGGTATAGTGCCCTTTTAAGAGTCAAAACTGATTTGATAGCAACCACCCCCCCCCCACTCCCATCATCTCTGAAAAAACCTCCAACCAATATATACTTCGGGGGTAGGGGGGGGAGCTCATTTGATTGGTAATATGAAGTTCTACTGCCCTTTTTAAGAGTAAAAGTGATCAGAGTGCTGCCACCCCCCCCCCACGCGTCGTGTTTTCCCGAAATGCATCCAATATAAATGTTGGGACACCCCTTTTATTGAAAATAGTCCAAAGATCATATAACAAGGCTTTTGAGGTTGATATAAACCACCAGAGCCTGGGGGTGAGGAGTGTAAGTTATGCCCCTGAGGTATTTAAGGTTCTTTTGGAAGGGATGGCTGTATGAACTTTAGAGGTGGCTCATTTTGTTGAAATTGGTAGGTCTAGTCTCCTTTTAAGAGTCAAAAGTGATGGAGGTCAACTAGCCCCACCCCCAATTACCCCTCTTTTCACCAAACGCAAATATCAGAATGATGGCTTACATTATTAAGTTAGACCTTTGTAGGGTAAGTTGTGGGGGATGTTGAACTAGCCAGAAGACGCTATTGGTATACTTTAATATTACTTTTTCGGTTACTGTAACTAATGAAACTAAGGGTATTTGGAAATTCAAAGCTCTAGTACCTTTTTTGAGAGTCAAAAGTGATTGGAGGGCAATCATCCCTCCTCCTTAGCTCATAATTTTCCAAACACTTCCAATCAAAATTTTAAGACAGCCATTTTGTTCAGCATAGCTGAACGGTCTTGTAACTATATCTCTAGGGCTATTGCGTAGGTCAACCCCCTACAGCTATGCAATTTGCTCATTGAATTTATAAACTAAATGTTGCTTTAAGATTAAATCAAAACGCACTGTGTGTATGCTGGTTGCAAATAAGACGTCTCACCAACGTCCCCAGAAAGACTGAGGGTATTAAGTTCAAACTTTCGGAGCTACTTTTATTACTACTTCTGCTCTTAAAATTTAACGAAATCAAAAGTATGTACGTGTATCCAAGCTGTCAAAGAGCATAGATAGAGTTTTTTGGGAACGGTATTAAGTTTTATTTATCAGGTCAACTAGAGGAGATATGAAACTACTTAAACACTACCATTTGTGTCAAGATTTCCAAAAGTATGTGTGTTGTTAAAAATTGTTGAAAATGTTTCTCCAGCATACAAATAGCCGACCAAACTATGAATTCTTAAAGAAAAAACTGAAAAGATTTAAACTATTATTTTCTTTTTTTCTCAAAAAGACTGTGTCAATATAAAACGAACAGGAATTAATTAAGACAAAGCTTTCCACAAAAGTTTTTCAAAGAAAAGTAAAGAACTCCTCCATTAAACTAAAAATGAGCAAAAATAGAATCAAATAATCTACCAAGCGTAAAACTACCACAAATCAGCATCAATAAATAAATGAAACCCAAAAGAACAGAAATCACAATAAATAACCAAACCAAACTCAAAACGATCAGAAATTAACATGAGTAGGGCTCAAAACCCCTAAGCCATTCCAAGGCCAGAACATAATTTGCACTTTACTGATTTTTTTTTTAATGTTTTCACTTTTATAACTTTAATAAATCAAATATTATTAAGATTTTAAGGAATAAATATCAGCATATGTATACTAAACTGACAATCCACGCTTATTATTATTTTTTTAGTAAAGTGCAAATTATGTTCTGTTCTTGAGAAGACATTGGGGGTTGTCAGTCCTACTCCTTTTAATTTTTGCTTGTTTCGAGTTTGACTAGGTTATTGCCAAAGCCAACTGTGCTTTCAAAGGAGATAAACCTTCTTAAATCTCTTAGGGTTATATTTTTTTTATTTTGATGAGCTTGATTTTGATGATTTTTCGACTACATTTTTTTTTTTTTTTTTTTTTTTTTTTTTTTTTTTTTTTTTTTTTTTTTTTTTTTTTTTTTTTTATTTGGCACCCGCTACTGCCAAAAATTGCAGACGTTCATTTGGAAGTATTTTCAACAAAAATGGATTTGTGTTGTTTTTTTTTCTAAGCTTATAACATACTTATGGTGAGTAAATTCCTCTCACTTCTCAATGAAACTAAAAAAAACTCAAATCACATCACACAACTCAATCAAATTTGGAAAATCCAATTTTCTGCGGGGGGGTGGGTGGGTTGCGGGATGTATTTTCCGCAAGGGGTATTTTACGCGGGGGGGGGGGGCACACGCCTAGAACTGAAATATCCAATGAACATGCCGTTGGGAATAACATGACTCCACATACCCCATGGGAAAAGGACTGCAAGTTGTCACAAAACGATTAAAATTGCAAAGAAGGAAAACGAGGATAATAACACTACTACTACTACTACCAATAACAAGTCACCGCAGCAGCAAGCCACCTGAGGCACAGCTACGCACGCTACTCCTCCCTCCTAATCTATGAAAGCCTCCCTCTTTTTAACTCTCCCAGGAAGTTCCCATTTCTCTTAAATCTTTCTTTATGACATCCTCCCACACCAACCGCGGACGACCTACTTCCCGTTTAGCCCTAGACGGTTGGCCGAAAAGGACAATCTTTGGCGATCTTATATCCTTCATCCGCAGACCATGCCCTTACCATCCCAACCTTTCTCTCATTATAGCCCTTGAGCTACAAGCCTTCTCCAGGAAATGGGTTAAATTGCATGGTGATGCAGAACACCATCGTGGAAGGATCTTCTATAGGAGGACATATGTGGATGGGCGAGGATAACAGCCAGTAAAAAATCGAAGAAAAGGTAAATACTTCGGTCGAGTCCTCCGCTCGACCTTCTTCTCTGCAGAATAAAATAATAAAAAATCCAGAAAAGAGTCCACGGGACAGTATAAAAAAACAAACACTAAACCTAAAAGGGGACGGTCGAGCAAAGATTTCGACCGGAATATTTACATAGTTTTTTGTTTTGTGATTGCCAGTGTAGTCTCAGAAATTATTTGCTATACTTCCTTAAATTTGCCCATTTTTTACGTATAGTATTTGTTATTGGGAAGTGTACAGGCATTTTTGAGAGTGGGGGGATTATCTGCTTGGGGTGAGTTTCCATGGGGAGAATTTTCCGCGAAGAGGAAAATTTGCGACGGTGAACTTTCGTTAGGAATTCTACACTGCGGAATTGGGCAGGATTCCTATGCGATTTTTTTTTTATTTTTCCTACTTTCCCTTTGCCATCTCAATTTTGCACTTGGAGATGTTACAGGAAAATTGTCCGGGTGGAATTTTGAGCGAGTGTTGAATTTGTCTGTAAGATTTTTCTGCAGGAAAAATTCTCCATGGGGGAATTTTAGCTTAGAGTCTTAGCTTAGAGTTTTTGTTAGAGTTCTAGTTTAGTTTAGTTAAGAGTTTGATGTTTTACCTTAGAGTTTCAGTTAGAGTTCTAGTTTAGTTTTAGTTAAGAGTTTAGAGTTTTTAGCTTAGAGTCTTAGCTTAGAGTTTTTGTTGAAGTTCTAGTTTAGTTTAGTAATAGTTAAGAGTTTAGAGTTTTTAGCTTAGAGTCGTAGCTTAGAGTTTTTGTCGAAGTTCTAGTTTAGTTTAGTAATAGTTAAGAGTTTAGAGTTTTAGCATAGAGTCTTAGCTTAGAGTTTTTGTTAAAGTGGAAGTTTAGTTTAGTAATAGTTAAGAGGTTAGAGTTTTAGCTTAGAGTCTTAGCTTAGAGTTTTTGTTAAAGTTGAAGTTTAGTTTAGTAATAGTTAAGAGTTTAGAGTTTTTTTAGCTTAGAGTCTTAGCTTAGAGTTTTTGTTAGAGTTCTAGTTTAGTTTTAGTTAAGAGTTTAGAGTTTTTAGCTTAGAGTCTTAGCTTAGAGTTTTTGTTAGAGTTCTAGTTTAGTTTTAGTTAAGAGTTTAGAGTTTTTAGCTTAGAGTCTTAGCTTAGAGTTCTAGTTAGAGTTGAAGTTTAGTTTAGTAATAGTTAAGAGTTTAGAGTTTTAGCTTAGAGTCTTAGCTTAGAGTCTTTGTTAAAGTTGAAGTTTAGTTTAGTAATAGTTAAGAGTTTAGAGTTTTAGCTTAGAGTCTTAGCTTAGAGTTTTTGTTAAAGTTGAAGTTTAGTTTAGTAATAGTTAAGAGTTTAGAGTTTTAGCTTAGAGTCTTAGCTTAGAGTTTTAGTTTAGTTTAGTTTTAGTTAAGAGTTTAGAGTTTTTTTTAGCTTAGAGTCTTAGCTTAGAGTTTTTGTTGAAGTTGAAGTTTAGTTTTAGTTAAGAGTTTAGAGTTTTTAGCTTAGATTCTTAGCTTAGAGTTTTAGTTAGAGTTCTAGTTTAGTTTAGTTTTAGTTAAGAGTTTAGAGTTTTACCATAGAGTCTTAGCTTAGAGTTCTAGTTAGAGTTGAAGTTTAGTTTAGTTACAGTTACGAGTCTCGAGTTTTTAGCTTAGAGTCTTAGCTTAGAGTTGTAGTTTTGTTTACTTCTAGTTAAGAGTTTCGAGTTTTAGCTTAGAGTCTTAGCTTATAGTTTGTGTTAGAGTTCTAGTTTAGTTTAGTAATAGTTAAGAGTTTAGAGTTTTAGCTTAGAGTCTTAGCTTAGAGTTTTTGTTAGAGTTCTAGTTTAGTTTAGTTATAGTTAAGAGTTTGGTGTTTTACCTTAGAGACTTAGCTTAGAGTTTTAGTTTAGTTTAGTTTTAGTTAAGAGTTTAGAGTTTTAGCTTAGAGTCCTATCTTAGAGTTTTTATTAGAGTTCTAGTTTAGTTTAGTTTTAGTTAAGAGTTTAGAGTTTTTAGCTTAGAGTCTTAGTTTAGAGTTTTTTGTTGAAGTTCTAGTTTAGTTTAGAGTTTTAGCTTAGACTCAGAGTTTTAATTAGAGTTCTAGTTAAGTTTAGTTTTAGTTAAGAGTTTAGAGTTTTTAGCTTAGATTCTGAGCTTAGAGTTTTAGTTAGAGTTCTAGTTTAGTTTAGTTTTAGTTAAGAGTTTAGAGTTTTACCATAGAGTGTTAGCTTAGAGTTCTAGTTAGAGTTGAAGTTTAGTTTAGTTACAGTTAAGAGTCTCGAGTTTTTAGCTTAGAGTCTTAGCTTAGAGTTGTAGTTTAGTTTACTTCTAGTTAAGAGTTTCGAGTTTTAGCTTAGAGTCTTAGCTTATAGTTTGTGTTAGAGTTCTAGTTTAGTTTAGTAATAGTTAAGAGTTTAGAGTTTTAGCTTAGAGTCTTAGCTTAGAGTTTTTGTTAGAGTTCTAGTTTAGTTTAGTTATAGTTAAGAGTTTGGTGTTTTACCTTAGAGACTTAGCTTAGAGTTTTAGTTTAGTTTAGTTTTAGTTAAGAGTTTAGAGTTTTAGCTTGGAGTCCTATCTTAGAGTTTTTATTAGAGTTCTAGTTTAGTTTAGTTTTAGTTAAGAGTTTAGAGTTTTTAGCTTAGAGTCTTAGTTTAGAGTTTTTTGTTGAAGTTCTAGTTTAGTTTAGAGTTTTAGCTTAGACTTAGAGTTTTAATTAGAGTTCTAGTTTAGTTTAGTTTAGTTAAGAGTTTAGAGTTTTAGCTTAGAGTCTTAGCTTAGAGTTTTTGTTAGAGTTCTAGTTTAGTTTAGTTTTAGTTAAGAGTTTAGAGTTTTAGCTTAGAGTCTTAGCTTATAGTTTGTGTTAGAGTTCTAGTTTAGTTTAGTAATAGTTAAGAGTTTAGAGTTTTAGCTTAGAGTCTTAGCTTAGAGTTTTTGTTAGAGTTCTAGTTTAGTTTAGTTATAGTTAAGAGTTTGGTGTTTTACCTTAGAGACTTAGCTTAGAGTTTTATTTTAGTTTAGTTTTAGTTAAGAGTTTAGAGTTTTAGCTTAGAGTCCTATCTTAGAGTTTTTATTAGAGTTCTAGTTTAGTTTAGTTTTAGTTAAGAGTTTAGAGTTTTTAGCTTAGAGTCTTAGATTAGAGTTTTTTGTTGAAGTTCTAGTTTAGTTTAGAGTTTTAGCTTTTAGAGTTTAGGTAAAACTCTAAACTCTTAACTAAAACTAAACTAAACTAGGACTCTAACTAAAACTCTAAGCTCAGAATCTAAGCTAAAAACTCTAAACTCTTAACTAAAACTAAACTAAACTAGAACTCTAACAAAAACTCTAAGCTAAGACTCTAAGCTAAAAAAAACTCTAAACTCTTAACTAAAACTAAACTAAACTAAAACTCTAAGCTAAGACTTAAGTTAAAGTTTAGTTTAGTTACAGTTAAGAATTTAGATTTTTAGCTTAGAGTCATAGCTTAGAGTTTTACTTAAAGTTATAGTTTGGTTAAGTTTTAGTTAAGAGTTTAGATTTTTAGCTGAGTCTTAGCTTAGAGTTTTTGTTAGAGTTCTAGTTTAGTTTAGTTTTAGTTAAGAGTTTAGAGTTTTACCTTAGAGTCTTAGCTTAGAGTTTTTGTTAGAGTTCTAGTTTAGTTTAATTTTAGTTAAGAATTTGATGTTTTACCTTTGAGTTTCAGTTAGAGTTCTAGTTTAGTTTACTTTTAGTTAAGAGTTTAGTGTTTTACCTTAGAGTCTTAGCTTAGAGTTTTAGTTAGAGTTCTAGTTTAGTTTAGTTTTAGTTAAGAGTTTAGAATTTTAGCTTAGAGTCTTAGCTTAGAGTTTTTGTTAGAGTTCTAGTTTATTTTAGTTTTAGTTAACAGTTTAGAGTTTTTAGCTTAGAGTCTTAGCTTAGAGTTTTTGTTGAAGTTCTAGTTTAGTTTAGTTTTAGTTAATAGTTTAGAGTCTTAGCTTAGAGTTTTTGTTAGAGTTGAAGTTTAGTTTAGTAATAGTTAAGAGTTTAGAGTTTTAGCTTAGAGTCTTAGCTTAGAGTTTTTGTTAGAGTTCTAGTTTAGTTTAGATATAGTTAAGCGTTTGGAGTTTTACCTTCGAGACTTAGCTTAGAGTTTTAGTTTAGTTTAGTTTTAGTTAAGAGTTTAGAGTTTTTTAGCTTAGAGTCTCAGCTTAGAGTTTTTGTTAGAGTTCTAGTTTAGTGTAGTTGAAGTTAAGAGTTTAGTGTTTTTAGCTTAGTCTTTGTCTAGAGTTTTTGTTGAAGTTCTAGTTTAGTTTAGTTTTAGTTTAGAGTTTTAGCTTAGACTTAGAGTTTTAATTAGAGTTGTAGTTTAGTTTAGTTTTAGTTAAGAGTTTAGAGTTTTTTTGCTTAGAGTCTTAGCTTAGTTTTATTTAGAGTTCTAGTTTAGTTTAGTTTTAGTTAAGAGTTTTACCATAGACTCTTAGCTTAGATTTTAGTTAGAGTTAAAGTTTAGTTTAGCTAAAGTTAAGAATTTAGAGTTTTAGCTTAGTGTCATAGCTTAGATTTTTACTTAAAGTTATAGTTTGGTTAAGTTTTAGTTAAGAGTTTCGAGTTGTAGCTGAGTCTTAGCTTAGAGTTTTTGTTGGAGTTCTAGTTTAGTTTAGTTTTAGTTAAGAGTTTAGAGTTTTACCTTAGAGTCTTAGCTTAGAGTTTTTGTTAGAGTTCTAGTTTAGTTTAATTTTAGTTAAGAGTTTGATGTTTTACCTTTGAGTTTCAGTTAGAGTTCTAGTTTAGTTTACTTTTAGTTAAGAGTATGGTGTTTTACCTTAGAGTCTTAGCTTAGAGTTCTAGTCTAGTTTAGTTTTATATAAGAGTTTAGGATTTTAGCTTAGAGTCTTAGCTTAGAGTTTTTGTTAGAGTTCTAGTTTATTTTAGTTTTAGTTAAGAGTTTAGAGTTTTTAGCTTAGAGTCTTAGCTTAGAGTTTTTGTTAGAGTTCTAGTTTATTTTAGTTTTAGTTAATAGTTTAGAGTTTTAGCTTAGAGTCTTAGCTTAGAGTTTTTGTTAGAGTTGAAGTTTAGTTTAGTAATAGTTAAGAGTTTAGAATTTTAGCTTAGAGTCTTAGCTTAGAGTTATAGTTAGAGTTGAAGTTTAGTTTAGTTATAGTTAAGAATTTAGAGTTTTTAGCTTAGAGTCGTAGTTTAGAGTTTTTGTTAGAGTTCTAGTTTAGTTTAGTTAAGAGTTTAGAGTTTTATCATAGAGTCATAGCTTAGAGTTTTTAATGAAGTTGAAGTTTAGTTTAGTCACAGTTAAGAATTTAGAGTTTTTAGCTTAGAGTCTTAGCTTAGAGTTTTACTTAGAGTTCTAGTTTAGTTTAGTTTTAGTTAAGAGTTTAGAGTTTTATCTTAGAGTCTTAGCTTAGAGTTTTTGTTGAATTTGAGTTTAGTTATAGTTAAGGGTTTAGAGTTTTAGCTTGGAGTCTTAGCTTAGAGTTTTAGTTAGAGTTCTAGCTTAGTTTAGTTTTAGTTAAGAGTTTAGAGTTTTACCTTAAAGTCTTAGCTTAGAGTTTTAGTTAGAGTTCTAGTTTAGTTTAGTTTTAGTTAAGAGTTTTAAGTTTTACCTTAAAGTCTTAGATTAGAGTTTTAGTTAGGGTTGAAGTTTCGTTTAGTTTAGTTATAGTTAAGAGTTTATAGTTTTAGCTTAGAGTCGTAGCTTAGAGTTTTAGTTAGAGTTATTGTTTAGTTTAGTTTTAGTTAAGAGTTATAGCTTAGAGGTTTAGCCTAGAATCTTAGCTTAGAGATTTAGTTAGAGTTGAAGTTTAGTCTAAACTAGCATAACCACAAAATTCCACAATATTGTATAGAAATACCAAAACCATAGGTTAGGTTAGGTTAGAGGTTAGGTTTCTCCACGTTAAAGTTAGAGGTTAGGTTTCTCCACGTTTAAGTTAGGTTAGATTAGGTTAGCTTATCATGAGCGCTCATGATAAGCTAACCTAATCTAACTGGTACAAAGTCGACATGGGGGGATAGATAGCTTTTTGCACCGCGGGACCCGGGAAGCGCCGGTGGGCCCGGGAAGCGCCGCAAGATTAGGTTAGGTTAAGTCAGGTTAGGTAAGTTAGGTTAGCTAAGTTAGGTTAGGTTAGGTTAGCTAGTAAACATCTCTCCATGTTTAAGTTAGGTTAGGTTAGGTTAGATTAAGTTATGTTAGGTTAGGTTAAGTTAGGTTAGGTTAGGTTAGCCTACGTACGCGCGCGTACGTAGGCTAACCTAACCTAACTTAACCTAACATAACTTAATCTAGCCTAACCTAAGCTAACATAAACATGGAGAGATGTTTACTAGCTAACCTAACCTAACTTAGCTAACCTAACCTAACTTACCTAACCTGACTTAACCTAATCTCGCGGCGCTTCCCGCGGCGCTTCCCGCGGCGCTTCCCGGTGCTTCCCGGGCCCACCGGCGCTTCCCGGGTCCCGCGGTGCAAAAAGCTATCTATCCCCCCATGTCGACTTTGTACCAGTTAGATTAGGTTAGCTTATCATGAGTGCTCATGATAAGCTAACCTAATCTAACCTATCTTAAACGTGGAGAAACCTAACCTCTAACTTAAACGTGGAGAAACCTAACCTCTAACCTAACCTATGGTTTTGGTATTTCTATGCAATATTGTGGAATTTTGTGGTTATGCTAGTTTAGACTAAACTTCAACTCTAACTAAATCTCTAAGCTAAGATTCTAGGCTAAACCTCTAAGCTATAACTCTTAACTAAAACTAAACTAAACAATAACTCTAACTAAAACTCTAAGCTACGACTCTAAGCTAAAACTATAAACTCTTAACTATAACTAAACTAAACGAAACTTCAACCCTAACTAAAACTCTAATCTAAGACTTTAAGGTAAAACTTAAAACTCTTAACTAAAACTAAACTAAACTAGAACTCTAACTAAAACTCTAAGCTAAGAATTTAAGGTAAAACTCTAAACTCTTAACTAAAACTAAACTAAACTAGAACTCTAACTAAAAGTCTAAGCTAAGACTCCAAGCTAAAACTCTAAACCCTTAACTATAACTAAACTAAACTTCAACTCTAAGTAAAACTCTAAGCTAAGACTCTAAGGTGGAACTCTAAACTCTTAACTAAACTAAACTAGAACTTCAACAAAAACTCTAAGCTAAGACTCTAAGATAAAACTCTAAACTCTTAACTAACACTAAACTAAACTAGAACTCTAAGTAAAACTCTAAGCTAATACTCTAAGCTAAAAACTCTAAATTCTTAACTGTGACTAAACTAAACTTCAACAAAACTCTAAGCTATGACTCTATGATAAAACTCTAAACTCTTAACTAAACTAAACTAGAACTCTAACAAAAACTCTAAACTACGACTCTAAGCTAAAAACTCTAAATTCTTAACTATAACTAAACTAAACTTCAACTCTAACTATAACTCTAAGCTAAGACTCTAAGCTAAAACTTTAAACTCTTAACTATTACTAAACTAAACTTCAACTCTAACAAAAACTCTAAGCTAAGACTCTAAGCTAAAACTGTAAACTATTAACTAAAACTAAACTAAACTAGAACTTCAACAAAAACTCTAAGCTAAGACTCTAAGCTAAAAACTCTAAACTCTTAACTAAAACTAAAATAAACTAGAACTCTAACAAAACTCTAAGCTAAGACTCTAAGCTAAAATCCTAAACTCTTAACTAAAACTAAACTAGACTAGAACTCTAAGCTAAGTCTCTAAGGTAAAACACTAAACTCTTAACTAAAAGTAAACTAAACTAGAACTCTAACTGAAACTCAAAGGTAAAACATCAAACTCTTAACTAAAACTAAACTAAACTAGAACTCTAACAAAAACTCTAAGCTAAGACTGTAAGGTAAAACTCTTAACTCTTAACTAAAACTAAACTAAACTAGAACTCTAACAAAAACTCTAAGCTAAGACTCAGCTAAAACTCGAAACTCTTAACTAAAACTTAACCAAACTATAACTTTAAGTAAAAATCTAAGCTATGACACTAAGCTAAAACTCTAAATTCTTAACTTTAACTAAACTAAACTTTAACTCTAACTAAAACTCTAAGCTAAGACTCTATGGTAAAACTCTAAACTCTTAACTAAAACTAAACTAAACTAGAACTCTAATTAAAACTCTAAGTCTAAGCTAAAACTCTAAACTAAAACTAAACTAAACTAGAACTTCAACAAAAACTCTAAACTAAGACTCTAAGCTAAAAACACTAAACTCTTAACTTTAGCTACACTAAACTAGAACTCTAACAAAAACTCTAAGCTGAGACTCTAAGCTAAAAAACTCTAAACTCTTAACTAAAACTAAACTAAACTAAAACTCTAAGCTAAGTCTCGAAGGTAAAACTCCAAACGCTTAACTATATCTAAACTAAACTAGAACTCTAACAAAAACTCTAAGCTAAGACTCTAAGCTAAAACTCTAAACTCTTAACTATTACTAAACTAAACTTCAACTCTAACAAAAACTCTAAGCTAAGACTCTAAACTATTAACTAAAACTAAACTAAACTAGAACTTCAACAAAAACTCTAAGCTAAGACTCTAAGCTAAAAACTCTTAACTAAAACTAAAATAAACTAGAACTCTAACAAAAACTCTAAGCTAAGACTCTAAGCTAAAATTCTAAACTCTTAACTAAAAGTAAACTAAACTAGAACTCTAACTGAAACTCAAAGGTAAAACATCAAATTCTTAACTAAAATTAAACTAAACTAGAACTCTAACAAAAACTCTAAGCTAAGACTCTAAGGTAAAACTCTAAACTCTTAACTAAAACTAAACTAAACTATAACTTTAAGTAAAACTCTAAGCTATGACTCAGCTAAAAATCTAAACTCTTAACTAAAACTTAACCAAACTATAATTTTAAGTAAAACTCTAAGCTGTGACTCTAAGCTAAAAATATAAATTCTTAACTGTAACTAAACTAAACTTTAACTCTAACTAAAACTCTAAGCTAAGACTATGGTAAAACTCTAAACTCTTAACTAAAACTAAATTAAACTAGAACTCTAAATAAAACTAAGCTAAGACTCTAAGCTAAAAACTCTAAACTCTTAACTAAAACTAAACCAAACTAGAACTCTAATTGAAACTCTAAGTCTAAGCTAAAACTAAACTAAAACTAAACTAAACTAGAACTTCAACAAAAAACTCTAAACTAAGACTCTAAGCTAAAAACACTAAACTCTTAACTAAATTTAAACTAAACTAGAACTCTAACAAAAACTCTAAGCTGAGACTCTAAGCTAAAACTCTAAATTCTTAAGTAAAACTAAACTAAACTAAAACTCTAAGCTAAGTCTCTAAGGTAAAACTCCAAACTCTTAAGTATAACTAAACTAAACTAGAACTCTAAGCTAAGACTCTAAGCTAAAACTCTTAACTAAAACTAAACTAAACTAGAACTTTAATAAAAACTCTAAGCTAAGACTCTAAGCTAAAATTCTAAACTCTTAACTAAAACTAAACTAAACTAGAGCTCTAATTAAAACTCTAAGTTTAAGCTAAAACTCTAAACTAAACTAGAACTTCAACAAAAAACTCTAAACTAAGACTCTAAGCTAAAAACTCTAAACTCTTAACTAAAATTAAACTAAACTAGAACTCTAATAAAAACTCTAAGATAGGACTCTAAGCTAAAACTCTAAACTCTTAACTAAAACTAAACTAAAACTCTAAGCTAAGTCTCTAAGGTAAAACACCAAACTCTTAACTATAACTAAACTAAACTAGAACTCTAACAAAAACTCTAAGCTAAGACTCTAAGCTAAAACTCTAAACTCTTAACTATTACTAAACTAAACTAGAACTCTAACACAAACTATAAGCTAAGACTAAGCTAAAACTCTAAACTCTTAACTAAAATTAAACTAAACTAGAACTCTAACAAAAACTCTAAGCTAAGACTCTAAGCTAAAACTCTAAACTCTTAACTAAAGCTAAACTAAACTAGAACTCTAATTAAAACTCTAAGTCTAAGGTAAAACTCTAAACTAAACTAGAACTTCAACAAAAAACTCTAAACTAAGACTCTAAGCTAAAAACTCTAAACTCTTAACTAAAATTAAACTAAACTAGAACTCTAATAAAAACTCTAAGATAGGACTCTAAGCTAAAACTCTAAACTCTTAACTAAAACTCTAAGCTAAGTCTCTAAGGTAAAACACCAAACTCTTAACTATAACTAAACTAAACTAGAACTCTAACAAAAACTCTAAGCTAAGACTCTAAGCTAAAACTCTAAACTCTTAACTATTACTAAACTAAACTAGAACTCTAACACAAACTATAAGCTAAGACTCTAAGCTAAAACTCGAAACTCTTAACTAGAAGTAAACTAAACTACAACTCTAAGCTAAGACTCTAAGCTAAAAACTCGAGACTCTTAACTGTAACTAAACTAAACTTCAACTCTAACTAGAACTCTAAGCTAAGATTCTATGGTAAAACTCTAAACTCTTAACTAAAACTAAAGTAAACTAGGACTCTAACTAAAACTCTAAGCTAAGAATCTAAGCTAAAAACTCTAAACTCTTAACTAAAACTAAACTAAACTAGAACTCTAACAAAAACTCTAAGCTAAGACTCTAAGCTAAAAAAAAACTCTAAACTCTTAACTAAAACTAAACTAAACTAAAACTCTAAGCTAAGACTCTAAGCTAAAACTCCAAACTCTTAACTATTACTAAACTAAACTTCAACTTTAACAAAAACTCTAAGCTAAAACTCTAAACTCTTAACTATTACTAAACTAAACTTCAACTTTAACAAAAACTCTAAGCTAAGACTCTAAGCTAAAACTCTAAACTCTTAACTATTACTAAACTAAACTTCAACTCTAACTAGAACTCTAAGCTAAGACTCTAAGCTAAAACCTCTAAACTCTTAACTAAAACTAAACTAAACTAGAACTCTAACAAAAACTCTAAGCTAAGACTCTAAGCTAAAAATCTAAACTCTTAACTAAAACTAAACTAAACTAGAACTCTAACAAAAACTCTAAGCTAAGACTCTAAGCTAAAAAAAACTCTAAACTCTTAACTAAAACTAAACTAAACTAAAACTCTAAGCTAAGACTCTAAGCTAAAACTCTAAACTCTTAACTATTACTAAACTAAACTTCAACTTTAACAAAAACTCTAAGCTAAGACTCTAAGCTAAAACTCTAAACTCTTAACTATTACTAAACTAAACTTCAACTTTAACAAAAACTCTAAGCTAAGACTCTCAGCTAAAACTCTAAACTCTTAACTATTACTAAACTAAACTAGAACTTCGACAAAAACTCTAAGCTACGACTCTAAGCTAAAAACTCTAAACTATTAACTAAAACTAAACTAAACTAAAACTTCAACAAAAACTCTAAGCTAAGACTCTAAGCTAAAAACTCTAAACTCTTAACTAAAATAAACTAAACTAGAACTCTAACTGAAACTCTAAGGTAAAAAATCAAACTCTTAACTAAACTAAACTAGAACTCTAACAAAAACTCTAAGCTAAGACTCTAAGCTAAAAACTCTAAACTATTAACTAAAACTAAACTAAACTAAAACTTCAACAAAAACTCTAAGCTAAGACTCTAAGCTAAAAACTCTAAACTCTTAACTAAAATAAACTAAACTAGAACTCTAACTGAAACTCTAAGGTAAAACATCAAACTCTTAACTGAAGTAAACTAGAACTCTAACAAAAACTCTAAGCTATGACTCTAAGCTAAAAATCTAAACTCTTAACTAAAACTTAACCAAACTATAACTTTAAGTAAAACTCTAAGCTATGACTCTAAGCTAAAAATCTAAATTCTTAACTATTACTAAACTAAACTTTAACTCTAACTAAAACTCTAAGCTAAGACTCTAAGCTAAAACTCTAAACTCTTAACTAAAACTAAATTAAACTAGAACTCTAAATAAAACTAAGCTAAGACTCTAAGCTAAAAACTCTAGACTCTTAACTAAAACTAAACCAAACTAGAACTCTAATTGAAACTCTAAGTCTAAGCTAAAACTCTAAACTAAAACTAAACTAAACTAGAACTTCAACAAAAACTCTAAACTAAGACTCTAAGCTAAAAACACTAAACTCTTAACTAAAACTTAACCAAACTACAACTAAACTAGAACTCTAACAAAAACTCTAAGCTAAGACTCTAAGCTAAAACTCTAAACTCTTAATTAAAACTAAACTAAACTAAAACTCTAAGCTAAGTCTCTAAGGTAAAACTCCAAACTCTTAACTATAACTAAACTAAACTAGAACTCTAACAAAAACTCTAAGCTAAGACTCTAAGCTAAAACTCTAAACTCTTAACTAAAACTAAACTAAACTAGAACTCTAACAAAAACTCTAAGCTAAGACTCTAAGCTAAAAACTCTAAACTCTTAACTAAAACTAAACTAAACTAGAACTCTAACTAAAACTCTAAGCTAAGACTCTAAGGTAAAACTTCAAACTCTTACCTATAACTAAGTTGTGGGTGAAAAGGATGGGTACTTAAATTGTAAAATGGGTTTAGGACGGTCACTAAGAAAAGAACTTGTTCCGAAATACCTTTTGAAAAGTATTGCTTGGAGTCCAGTCATGACCTTCTGATAGGGTTCTACCGATTATGTAATCAATTTCTCAGAAATCCATTTGTTCTAGTCGATTACGTCATTCTATATCCATATATGGACCCCCGTCACGACCTCCTGATAGGGTTCTACTGATTATGTAATCAATTTCTCAGAAATCCATTTGTCCTAGTCGATTACGTCATTCTATGTCCATATTATTTGAAAAAAACTACGTTTTCTAAAGAGTTAAAGAGGCTGAGTTACAAGGTCGAACCTTAAAACGTACAGGGATTAGGAGGCACAGTTGGGGGGCTGCCGCCCCCCAAACCCCCCGCTTTCGTAGCCTTTAAATAAAAAAAAGTTTTTTAAACTGAAAGTAAGGAGCGACATTAAATCTTAAAACGAACAGAAATTATTCCGTATATGGAAGAGGCTGTGCCCTCCTCAACGCCTCGCTCTTTACGCTAAAGTTTTTTATTGTTTTAAAAAATAAAGTTGTGAGACAGAGTCAAACTTTAGCGTAAAGAGCAAGGCGTTGAGGAGGGCACAGCCTCTTTCATATACGGAATAATTTCTGTTCGTTTTAAGATTTATTTTATTTAAAGGCTGCGAAAGCGGGGAGTTTGGGGGGCGGCAACCCCCCAACTGTGCCTCCTAATCCCTCTACGTTTTAAGGTTCGACCTTGTAACTCAGCCTCTTTAACTCTTTAGAAAACGTAGTTTTTTTCAAATAATTTATGCACGTTTTTGTACAGTTTATTACTTATTATTGCTTGACTAACTGTTAGCTGATCGTGTCAGGAGTTAAATTTGGGGGGCTGCCGCCCCCCAAACCCCCCGCTCTTGAACATTCTTGTCTTAAGGCTTTTAATTCCTGGATACTCAAATCACGTCGTACAGGGTGCCTCCTAATCCCTGTACGTTTTAAGGTTCGAACTTGTGACTCAGCCTCTTTAACAGCCCCCAACTGTGCCTCCTAATCCCTGTACGTTTTAAGGGTCGACCTTGTAACTCAGCCTCTTTAACTCTTTAGAAAACGTATTTTTTTTTCAAATAATTTAAAAAAGAAACTGAGTTTCTTTTTTAAAGTTTAAATTCAGTATATAAAAAATTTGCTCTGACGGTGAATCGAACCCGGGTTTTCCGCCTGACAGTCTGAAGTATCAACCGCTGGACTAATGAGATACAATTGTAATTGTTTTTTAGTAAATGGAATCTATTTTCGCAAAGCAAATTCCCACAAAACTTGATATTTGGTTTTTGGAAAACAGGGAAGGAGTGATCAGATTGAGCTGAAATTTCGAGGATAAGCTCCCAGGCCCCAGGAAAGCTTATCCTCTAAATTTCAGCCCGATCAGACAACGCTAAGGGGGGTTGTGGTGGGAAAAATTAACATGGGCTATTATAGGAAAACGAGGTTTTTCGTAAATGTAAATTCGGGGGATAATTTTTTCGGTCTGAAAATATCAAAAGGCCCCAACAGGTCGAATTCTGCTTCGAATGAGTCCTCATTCACCCGGATCAGTTGCCAACTGTGGCCTGTAGGCGTGGATAACAAAAAAAAAGAGAAATGAATTTTAAGTGGCTATATTTGGTTTTTTGAAAACAGGGAAGGAGTGATCGGATTGAGCTGAAATTTCGAGGACAAGCTCCCGGGCCCTAGGAAAGCTTAACCTCTAAATTTCAGCCCAATCGGACAACGTCAAAGGGGGGCTGTGGTGGGAAGGTCGAAACTTCCGGCCCAGTTTACCCCATGAAGACAAAGTCGGAGGAGGATCAAATTTTGCACGTTTCTTAGTTTGAGCTTGGGCTACAAAATGCGATCACCGCTGTATCTCTGCGGCCTCTAGGACCTGAAATCGCTTAACGTTATGGTGGGTCGCCTCTTTATAGAGGCACAAGTGTGCCTCCTTGATAAAGTCTGAGGGGGGTGAAATTTTGCAAGTTTCTTAGTTTGAGCTTGGGCTAAAAAATGCGATTACCGCTGTCTCTCTGCGACCGCTAGGACCGGAAATCGCTTGCGGGCTCTTATAGGAAAACGAGCCCGCGTTTTCGCGGGCTAGCCCGCTTATAGCGGGTTCTTATAGGAAAACGAGGTTTTTCGTAAATGTAAATTCGGGGGATAATTTTTTCGGTCTGAAAATATCAAAAGGCCCTAACAGGTTGAATTCTGCTTCGAATGAGTCCTCATTCACCCGGATCAGTTGCCAACTGTGGACTGTAGGCGTGGCTAAGAAAAAAAAGAAATGATGAATTTTAAGTGGCTATATTTGGTTTTTTGAAAACAGGGAAGGAGTGATCGGATTGAGCTGAAATTTCGAGGATAAGCTCCCCGGGCCCTAGGAAAGCTTAACCTCTAAATTTCAGCCCAATCGGACAACGTTAAAGGGGGGCTGTGGTGGGAGGGTCGAAACTTCCGGCCCAGTTTACCCCATGAAGACAAAATCGGAGGAGGATTATTTTTTGCACGTTTCTTAGTTTGAGCCTGGGCTACAAAATGCGATCACCGCCGTCTCTCTGCGGCCTCTAGGACCTGAAATCGCTTAACATTGTGGTGGGTCGCCTCTTTATAGAGGCACAAGTGTGCCTCCTTGATATGGACCCCCGTCACGACCTCCTGGTAGGGTTCTACCGATTATGTAATCAATTTCTCAGAAAATCCATTTGTCCTAGTTGATTACGTCATTCTTATGTCATATGTCATGTGTCATGTGTCATGTCTCATGTCTCATGTCTCCTGTCTCATGTGTCATGTCTCATGTGTCATGTGTTACTCATAACCATCCAAAAAACATCCATCAAAGTGAGAAAAATCATGTTTTACCATTCTCACTGACAAAACCATAAAACATCCATCAAAGTGAGAAAAATCCTGTTTTTCCATTCTTACTGACAAAAACCATAAAACATCCATCAAAGTGAGAAAAATCCTGTTTTTCCATTCTCACTGACAAAAACCATAAAACAGACATAAATTGCTGTTGACATCCGAGAAAAACATCAAATAAATTGACCAACACACATAACCGTCCAAGAAACAACCATAAATGTGAGAAAATTCCTGTTTTTTCAAGTGAGAAAAATTCTGTTTTTTCATTCTCACTGACAAAAACCATAAAACAGACATAAATTGATGTTGACATCCATGAAAAACATCAAATAAATTGACCAAAACACATAACCGTCCAAGAAACATCCATCAAAGTGAGAAAAATAATGTTTTTTTCATTCTCACTGACAAAAACCATAAAACAGACATGAATTGATGTTGACATCCATGAAAAAAATCAAATACATTGACCAACACTCATAACCGTCCAAGAAACATCCATAAAAGTGAGAAAATTTCTGTTTTTTCAAGTGAGAAAAATTCTGTTTTTTTATTCTCAGTGAGAAAACCATCTCCCTAGGGACTCTATGCCCATATATGGACTCCCGCTCGGACTATAAGATAGCTTTCTACTAACGAGTATGTCATTTTTGAACACTATGATGTAAACTAGCTGTAAAATAGGTATGTTCTTGCTCTTGTATTTAGTGCAGCCATCAAGCCTCGTGTTTTTACTTATCGTCGATGTACCGCATTAAGCAAGTAAAAATAAATGGGCGTATTCGTAAATTCATTCTAGTGGGGAGGGGCTAGGGAGCTAAGAAGAAAAAGTTGTCATAGGGGGAGTTCTCTTGCTTTTTCTTCAACTGTGCTGAGATTAACAGTGCTCCTATAAAGGTTGATAATTTCTTATACCGCAGTGCCTTCCGCAGTGCCTTCCTTTTAATATATGAATTAAATAAAAAAAAAATGATTTTTTTTAACCGAAAGTAAGGAACGACGTTAAAACTTAAAACGAACAGAAATTATTCCGTATATGAAAAGGGCTGTCCCCTCCTCAACGCCTCGCTCTTTACGCTAAAGTTTTTATTGTTTTAAAAAAAATAGAGTTGTGAGAAAGTCAAACTTTAGCGTAAAGAGCAAGGGGTTGAGGAGGGGACAGCCCGTTTCATAAACGGAATAATTTCTGTTCGTTTTCAGTTTTAACATCGTTCCTTACTTTCAGTTAAAAAAAACTTGTTTTTTTTAATTAATTTTTGAACGTTTTTGAATTAACGCAGGTTTTGATTTTGGCTCACCGTACATGAATAATCAAAACTAAATTTGCATATTAATTTACTTTTATTTGGTTAAATGGCTTTCTTGAAACTTGTTTAATTTTATTTACGAACGCTTTTATTAGTAATAAATATACGTAACTTACGAATTAACTTACGTAACGAACTTCTATATTCATAGATTTTTAATATGTATATTAGGGGGTTCGCCCCCTAGTGAATACTTTGCTCTTTACGCAAAAGTTCGAAGTTTGTTCCAACTCTTTAAAAATGACCCCTTAATCACAAAGGGTTTTAAGTTTTGATGTTGCTCCTTACTTTCAGTTGAAAACCTTGTTTTTATTTATTTAATTTCTGATCTTTTTTTAAAATAATTCTGGGAAATCCGGCGCCCCCTTCATAGCAATGTCTCTTCCCCATGAAGACTTCCCTCATGGAAAGATCCTCCCACATAACCCCCGACCCCTCCACCTACCAGAAAAAATCCCCCCTGAAAACGTCTGTATACTTCCCAATAACCAATACTATATGTTTACATTGGGTAAAGTTTATAACTTTCAGCCCTCCACCCGGGCACTTCGGGGGATTAAGTCATCCTAAAAGACATAGTTATCATATTTTCGACCATGCTGAACAAAATGGCTATCTCAAAATTTTGATCGGGTGACTTTGGGAAAAAATGAGCGTGGGAGGGGGCCTAGTTGCCCTCCATTTTTTGGTCACTTAAGAAGGGCACTAGAACTTTTAATTTCTTTCCAATGAGCCCTCTTACGATATTCTAGGACCACTGGGTCGATACGATCACCCCTGGGAAAAAAAACAACAACAAATAAACACACATTCGTGATCTCTCTTCTGGCAAAAAATGCAAAATTTCACATTTTTGTAGATAGGTGCTTGAAACCTATACAGTAGGGTTCTCTGACGCGCTGAATATGGTGGTGTGATTTTCATTAAGGTTCTATTACTTTTAGGGGGTCTTTCCCCCTTTTTTCGAAAATCAGCCAAATTTTCTGAGGCGCGTAACTTTTGATGGGTAGGACTAAACTTGATGAAACTTATATATTTGAAATCAGAATTAAAATCTGATTCTTCTGATGTATCTATTGGTATCAAAATCCCGTTTTCTAGAGTTTGGTTACCATTGAGCCGGGTCGCTCCTTACTTACAGTTCGTTACCACGAACTGTTTGATAACATACATAGATATATAAATAAAGGGTTAACCTGTTAATTAAGACAGTGAAAAATAAACTTAAAAAATCCCTGAATATTTCGGTTTCACGTCTTAATGCCTTCATTAAAAAGTAAAAAAAAGAATAAAACTTACCCGCTAAAACATAAATAATAACAAAAAAGGGGAAAAACGCTATATATTAAGAAAAAACAAAAAAAACGAAGAACTGGAAAACTACGTGGTCTTTGTTTGGTAAAAGCTTTAAATAATTCCAACTTCGGGTCCTAAGCAACTCTTATGCAGTCAGATGGGGTGGGGGGGGGTTCTCACTTCTATGATGGTGCAAAACAATCCTTGTTCCAGGAAAAATTTCAGAATAATTACTTAGAAATGCACTATTTATCCATTTTCGACCATCTCCCTTAGCTCTGACTCGTGATGAAACGAATTGTGGAAACGTCATGAGCTATGGGAGAGTTTATTAATGCTTATAATCCAATTGTGAAATTTAATTCTGATTCATACCTGAATCAGAATTAGAGTGGGAATAGAGTTGACCGCAAGGTCCCCAGTCTTGCGGGTAGACCGACAGGGTTGAGGCAGCCCTTTGCAGAGGTCACTGTCCATAGATCTCGATCTTACGCACTGCCGCATTTGTCCTATAGAAGATCCTCCCACGATGACGTTCCGCGTCACCATGCAATTTAACCCATGACCGGGAGAGGGTCTTAAAACGCGGGACGTGTGCACACACCGGTGGCCCCTGCTGAGTGTACATGTGAGTATAGATTACAATTTGGTTATATCTTTATATATTTAACTTTATTAACTTATATATTTAGCTTTATTAACTCATATATTTGACTTTATTTTTAACTTTAACTTTATTTCAAATAATTTTATTTGATTTATTATTACTTTAATTGTACCCCTTCATTTTGATCAGGACAATTTATTTTATTAACATTATAGTTTCAGAGACAATTATTTATTTAATAAGAAGTCACTAAATCCAAACGCATATACGTTTTTGTCACTTTAAAATGTAGAAATTCTAGCAATTTCTTCGTAAGAGTGGTCGATACGTGGATGAGGATGATTTCATTCTACACTCCCTCTTTACGCTAAAGTTTGACTTTTTGTCCCAATTCTGTAAGAACGACTACTGAAACGCAACGCTGCTGAATTATGAATGAGAGGTATTTTAAATAACTTTAATGTGCATAGCGTTGGATGAGGAAAGGGCAGCCCCTCTCATATTTGGAATAATTTCTGTTCATTGTTTTAAGTTCTAATGTTGCTCCTTACTTTGAGTTGAAGTTTTTTTTAATTTAATTCTTAGACAAAGTGGTGGTAACCTCGAAACCATTGCACACACACACTTATGCTTCATAATACGTATAATTATTCAGACTTCACAATATGCATAATAAGATGTGCAGGCAAAACAAAGGGATGCTGAATTAGCTTTTATAAGTAATCAAAGAGACAGCGCTAGTTTAAATTTTAGCATATATCACACTACTAATACCCCACTCACCATGAGATTTCACTAATCGCCTACTGATGTATAGCTAGCGCTATTTTAGGCCAATCAGAATTTTTCATGGAATTTTCCAGCGAATAAGAAAGTTATATGAAAAATTTGATTGGCTCAAGTGCTAGCTAAACCTTGGTATTAGTAAAGTCTCATTGTGACTGGGACTTAATCAAATCATTTCAGGGTGGAGAAATATCGTCCTAGTCGCTTGGAAGATCTAATATCTCATGAGGATATTGTCAAAACGAGTAAGATTTATTTTATTGTTATTTTCATTTATTTTTAGTACTGTCTAAAGGAAGGAAAAAGTTTGGGTAAAATATATTTTCTGATGCAAATATAACCTCTTGTGTATCTTTGATTTATTTGAATGCATATGATTTTTTCAACACAGAGAATCAAGAATGTTTATCTAAGAACAAGAAAAGAAAATCCAAGAAATTTACATCAAATTTTTAAATATTTTACCGAGTGGTTTGATCTTAAACCACTTTATTAAACCAATTATCGAAATTTCTAATTTCTATGCATTTTCTGGGAAAATCATTTTTTTCAAGCACAAGTTAACATATTTTCAATAGAGTAACGCAATAAACCTAGACTAAGTAGCTATGTTATATTTTTCAAACGTATATGGAAGCTGTTGGTTTTTTTTTTTTTTTTTTTTTTTTTTTTTTTTTTTTTTTTTTTTAGGGTACAACTTTTTCGTTTTCAACCATAAGTGTCTATTTAGAAAATAAGGTTTTAAGCATATGCAACTGAATAGGCGGTCCTAGATAAGAGCTTCTTTAACATTTTAAATCATTTAGAGTGTTTCTAGCTTCAAGACTGTTTGACTATTAAATTCACTATGTTTTATTACATGATCAGTAAAAATAGTGGCCCAATTTTTATAATAGTGGCCCAATTTTTATAATAGTGGCCCAATTTAGGAAAAATTTTCAGGAAATTAGCTGGACCTATCCTCACCCGGAATTCGAATATTTTTGCGATTTACCTTTCATTGCTTGCATTTTTCACACAAGAAGTGAAAAGAGCCATCAATGACCTCTGTAAACCTTCTGCTTTAATAAAATTGTGATCTAAAAATAACATGACTTTAAAATGAAATAATAAAACTTAACAAAAAACATAACTTTCTGTATTTTTTCTACAATTAGCCATGTCTTGATGCCTACTGCAAAATACTCGATTTTCAATTCAAAATCAGCGGAACGGAATTGAAAATCAAGTATTTTGCCGGTTAGGTTAGGTAAGGTTGAATTGAAAATCAAGTATTTTGCAGTAGGCATCAAGACATGGCTAAATGTAGAAAGAAAAAGCCAAGACAGATAGTCCTAGTAATTGAGAGGCAAATGTTTAAATGGCTGCACGGGTAAATGGCGGGAGTAAGTATGACTCTCTTATTGGACACATACTTGTTTGTTAGTTTTTGGAAAGGCACGCCAGCCTGCTAGAGCCCGCCTGCGTAGAGAAAAACAATAACTTTTTAGTTTCAAAAGTTTTGAAAGGCAATCAGTAAACAAAACATATGTAATCACCAACTTGAAATATTTGTTGCTTTCTAAAATACTTCGAGGATTTTACTTTTAAAGGCTAAGCATAAAGAGTGGGGCTGTGGGGCATTTTATATAGCCCTTGTATGTAGGCCTATGCAATAATTTTTACTCGTTATAATTTTCAGTGTCGCTTCTCTATTTCCCTTTAAAAAATAACCATTAATTATTATATTAACCTGTTTTGGGCCTCCCCCTGTACCCTGCTGCTACTGACTAGATACGGCACTAACAGTTTCTTTTGGGCATTTTTATTTATAGTGTCATGGCACTACAATAGTTTACCCATTAGTTTTTAGTTCTGTAACAAATAGTTCAGTGTTTAACAGAGCATACATGAGGTTGGTTCAGGTTTGATATCTGGGAGGGAAGGGAGGAGGTAACCCTTACAATATCTTTTCATTTACATTTTCTTTATTAAAAAAAAATGTTGTATAATAATTTATGGTGAGAAAATGGAGTTTTACCAATAAAGAAAATAATTTGGCTCCAATTATTATTGAATTTAACAGAAAAGTGAGGTAACTGACAGTTTTAGACTGTTCCCATGGACTGTAAACTGATTTTTAGTTTAAAAATACGTTTTGGCAATGTGCCAACTTGCAAACTGCTTGAATCATAAAAGATAAAACCAGTCTGCGGCTTGAAAAGGAATAGTGTTCCATCTTAATATGAGTGCTACTTCTGTTATGATAGGAAATACCGGTGAGAGGCTGCAACCTCTTTTCTTCTAAAATTTTGATGAAAATCCACATAATTCCTAAGCGGGCTCATATTTAACAAAATATATAATCACAAATTGCTGCATTGACCTTAAGATATGTGTTCCCGCTATATATTCATGATTTTGCGATAAGCCTGTACCTTTAATTTGCACCAAAATGACAAAATACTTGTATTCCTGAATTCATTATTCTTAGATCTATCCATTTTATAAGCTGTAATTGTGGTATTGTTTAAAAATTTCATATTTTTTATTACTTAAAGAAACATAATTCTAATGTGTAAAGTCCTGTTCACACAATTTCAAAAATTTTGTTCGGTAGATAGATATAACGGATAAACCGTCAGCTGTGGAGCGATAGCAAAATTTTTATCATAGGTTGATATATTAAAACCGTAGGAGGGCAGAAAAATAATAAATCAGGACGTGCACAGGGAACATAAAACTTAATATATGACAATTGCTTCATAATAATATTGCTGGAATTTACTTGTAGATAATTATTAGAATATCGAGCTCCTACATAGATTTAAAGTTGAAAGCGGCTCCATGTCTTGTATTTACACAGAAAAGTTAGAAACAAGTCCCCTTGTTTAACTCAGGTGTAAAAAATGTTACCCCGGTTTTGCTTTCATGTCTTAATATTGTCATGGCAAAAATGTATTGAATGTCAATTTCTTTATTCTTTTCGACGCATTTTAGAAGCTTTATCTACGGATGGTCATAAGGGAAGTTTTTATAGCATCCTACAAAAATAAAACTGCTTAGTTGTCACCTCCAATATTTTTCACAAACCTGCCATATTTCAAAACATGAAAATTGTTATGGGAGAGAAATACTACAATTTGCCGAAATAAGTTATAGAAAAATTTAAAATTATTGTGGAGTTATTAGATTCCTACTTGAATTTGAAGATTTAATATTTGAATGACGGTGATTGAATATTTAAACTGAAGACCCATGCCGAGACAACGAATAGTTATGCCATCTTTGATTATAAGCCATTGTACATATATTTCCATGAATCAGAACGAAGGTTTTAGGTTTGGTAAATAGTGCCTTCTGTGCAGTTTTTTTCACAGTGCTTTGTATAGAAGGGTTTGGATGTAGAAACTTAGAAGTGGGCTCATCCGCTTAGAAATTAAAAGGTTTTTGCCCTTTGAGGGTCAAAAGCGATTACAGGATAAACAACCCCCTCCCCGGCCTTTTTACTTTGAAAGTGATTGAACATATTAAGTAAATTAAATCAGAATGTACTTTAAAACCTAATAAAAAACTTAGAAGCAAAGTACCATCTTGGAATATACTAAAAAAAAAGAAACTTCTTACAACCAGAAAAACTTAAATTTCTTGTTACAAGGAAAGAATTTTTAAAGACTAAAAATCAAAGCTGTGAAGATTTTATCTTAAAATGTACTACAACTGAAAAATTATCCCTGCTAATTGGAAAAATTGAAGTTTTCCGCTGCCAGATAAATTGATTTTTTTTAGACTAAAAATGAGAGTGTGGGACAGCCATTAGAATTGGCACTGGCAATTTTTATGTTACGGCAATTTGTGTTGTCTTAAGTGGTGTTCAGGTGCATATCTGATTGCAAGAGCGGATCCAGGATTTTTGTTCGGGGGGGGTTTTACTGATTTTCGACTCGGTTTTCGACTAATTTTTTCTAATTTTTACTAATTTTCGACTCGGTCAAAAATTTCGGGGGGGGGGGGGGGGTTCAAACCGGGTAACCCCCCCCCCTGGATACGGCCTTGTCTGATTGTACTAGCATGTCTAGACAATTGGCTAATCACTCGCCAGTGTCCTGATCACATGTAAAATTCAGTGCTAGTGCTTAGCTGCAACAAAATGCTGCTAAGCAGTACACTTCTTGAGTATAGAACTGTGGGTTCACGGTTTCAAATTCTGCCAATCAGGGAGCCTCTTTTGCACTGTATTTATTTCCTGCTCTTAAGGGTGGTGTTCACGTTTATGTCTGGAAAAACGTTCATGCTTTAGCAACTGCATGGCCAGAAGTGTGTGTCTAAGCATAGAAATCTTGCTGGACTTGTATGTAAATGCTGCTTTAGGAAAAATTGAAAATAAAAATGAAAATTGAAAAATTGAAAAATCGTCACTACAGAAACGTTGTCTTAGGATAGTCATTGGGGCTTTCATGACGAATCGTCATGAAAGCCCCAAGCTTGCGTTTTTAGCTTTAAAAAGTCTTAATTTTGCCTGGTAGTAAGAGATGAAAAATTTTCCATCAGAAGATATTATTTTTTAGTTTCTAGTACATTTGAAGGAAAAAATACATCGGCTTTGCAAATTGTTTGTATTGAAACACTAATGGTTTTTTCTCGCATAAACTATGATAAAGAAATTTCAGTGTAACCGAACTTATTAAGTCATAATAAGTTGTATTTTACAAATATCAAGAAGAATTTCAAAACCAACACACTTGCCAATTTAAATACCTAGGGGAAGAGAACAGAATGATCCCTTCCTAGAAAATTGGGGCCTAATATTGCGTTTTTGTGTCTCTCCTAAAAAAAACTTTTATCTCCTCTTAAGTGTCAAACCATAGTCTATCTAACAAAATCAATAAATATGAAAGGACTTTTTTAGTAATTTCTTAAAAATACATATTCTCAATTTAGGTAGCATACTTTGTCTTTTCTACCCTTTCACCTTTACATGGAAAGGGTGGTCAAATTTTAGTTGTTTTTTGTTTTAAGGTTTGATTTTTTTATAGTACCCTTGGATTTTTATTAGTAACTTTTATTTTATTATCGTGCACTGAGGACGGTCAAGCGAAGTCTTGACCGAAATATTTGCATTTTAGTATACACTTTTCACTGGCTTGTATAATCCTCGTTTTTCTCTTCTTTATTATTTTTTCGCTTTGTCATGATTAGCAAGTGTGGTCTCAGGAATTAATTGGAGAGTATGGTATATCCTACTTTACTTCACTGGTTTTTATGTGTGTTGAGTTGCTGACTTACGATGTTGAAATTGTTACAAATTGGTTATAGTATAGAATTAGCATGGAATCACCATTTGTCTCTCCTGGACTGTATTTTTGTCTCTATAAAATTGTCAAAGAGTTATTGTAAATAGATATATTATGGGTTAGAATTATCATTTGTACAGCCTGGGATATTATTGTATTTCTAATCTCTCTTGTTGTCCATCAAGTACAAAATAGCGCCAAAGAATTAAATCTTCCTAATCTAATATCAATATTATCTATTTTTCTTGGGAGGAAACCTTCGGACAACTCTAGGGAGGGGGGCTCTTATACTACGTTAATGTTCTGTAGATTTACAAGTACTGTGAAAGTTATTTGGTACTTTTCTAACTCTCTTAGGGGCTTTCCTTGTTTTGAAGAATTTAGGAAACACGTAATTTGATATTTTTGCCTTGGCATCGTTAGCAATATAATGTAAAACCAGCTTTACAGACAGATAAACAAGGAAGACTTTATCCCTAGCTTTTGTTTGTAAATACAACATATCCAACTACTTTCGAGTTCACTTCATCTGTACATTTATACATAGTTAAAGGGATGTATACGTAAACTCACAAGGATTGGTTTCAGTCATGCTATTACCGTAATATTTGGGTAGTTCTCTCTTATCAAGACCGACGCAGCCATCTGTACCGGCAGCAATTTTTACTATGAGCCGATATATGGATTCTTAGGATTCCATTCATATTTTTTGGGAGAGCGGTTTTTGAGATCTCGATTTGAAATTTCTTATTCGAAACCTGCACAAATTGGGATGCCATCTTTTTCCATTGAAACTAAACTATTGATCGATCTTATAGCACTAAAGGAATGTATAATCTGGCTCATGGGCGATATACATATTTGAGTTATAAATGTTTTACAGTCTATGGGGAGTTTAGGCTATTTAGCTAAGTAGGTTGTCCCGTCTTCTACTGGTTTCGAATACTGCGAATTAGTACTAGGAGCCTGTCATTGCAGCACTAAGCCACCTGAGATCACCTGAGATCCTCCCTCAGCGCAATCTGTTAAAAGCTGCATCGTAAAAGGAAAAAAAAATACAGGCAGAAAAATTGCTGCAACTCAAAAGCGTTTCGTTTTTATTCGAACGAAAAAACTCTCGTTTTATTGGCTTAATATTTTTCTCTGGTCTTAAAAGGCAGAGCTATTTGTCTCTCCAGAAATAGCACTTATTTCTCGCTCTAAATTTGTTACTCAGCATTACGCCGGTTTTAAAAATGCAGGGATATTACTTTCTGATAAGGAATCGTGTTATTGGCGTGAGATACGTCACAAAAATTCATCAATAAATTTAAAGCACACTTTTAATACGAAAGTAATCTCTCGTTTTCTCTTTGGTTAGTTCATATATAAACAAAATGATATATACTAAAGTGATCTCACTTTTTCTCTTTGATTAAGTTAAAAAAATATAAACTTCTTGGACTAAATATTTAGACTAAAGTAATCTTTTTTTTTTCTCTTTGGCTAAGTTGTGTATGGATTTACAGATAGCTACGTATAGCGACACAAGTAATATAGACTAAAGTAATCTCTTTTTACTCTTTGGCTAAGTTATTTGTAAACTTATATATAACTATACATATAGACTGAATATATAGACTTAAGTCATCTCTCTGTCTCTTCGATTTCACTCTTTACTCCCCCCCATGGAATGAACCCACCATGTCATGTCTCCTATTTTTCTGAGTAAACCGTTGCTCTGTTATTATTTTATTTCCATCAATTACTTTTATTATATTTACTGTGATTTTTTTTTGTTCAGTCAGGAAGTTTATTGCTGAAGGAAGGCTTCCTCATTTGCTATTATATGGACCACCGGGCACTGGAAAAACAAGTACAATACTAGCATGTGCTAAAGAGCTATACTCACCTTCAGAAATGCAGTCAATGGTAAGGCTTCACTACTATAAAGTAATTCTACTTATTAGCATCCTTTATATATAAATATCAGTTCGGTGCATATTTTATTTATATACATTAAGATATTTATATAATATAAGATATTTATATACAATAATTTCTATGGTCGTTCTACTGTATACTGACAGATTTGCAATTCAATAGAGATAATTAATGGTAATGGTCCATATGAGGCTTAAGTGCAATAGGTTTATGAGAGTTGTATGTAAAAATATCTATATAGATAAATAGTTCTTTAAAAATTCTGTTCCATGTTAATTGTATATAAAATAATTTTGAAGCATATTTTACCATCGATCAAATAAGCCCAGGCCCTTCACCTCGTTATCTGGGTATTACTTGTGGTTCAGACTTGAGAAGCACGCGTCTACGCACCTGTAATCAGATCGTGAGTAATATCCGTGCAGGATCGAGTAGGCCCTAAACTTATTTTTTTGAAGTATATTTTAACAGGCATGTAGTAAAATAAATCCATAATTCACTAGAATTTGATACAATTCCGTATAAATTCTTGTCTAGAACAATTCTTTGTATAATAATTGCACAAAAATTTCCTACAGATAAATCGGCAATCCTAATAACCAATACAATACATCAAAATATGCCACACTTTTCAGATTCACCAACACAAGGTAATGGTGCTGCCCTCGGTAAAATTCTCTTTAAAATTGTAAAAAAAAAATCAAGGGAAATCGTAAAAATAAGACAAAATAAGATAAGAACAGTATCCAAATTAGGAATCCATAAATTTGGGAAATCGCTAAAAACTAGAAGTGTTTTATATTTGTCGCTTTTCTAAGCCGCTCACGCTTCGGACACTTAAGAGGGGGATGGAATTTTCTGTAAGGACGGGGGAGGGGGTGAAAATTGGAAAAGGCCATTCTTAGCCGCTATACTTCAGGGTTAGGGGATCTAAACCAATTTCAAAATCCTCCCCTTCCTAGCATGTTCATTTTGTGTGTTTATTTTTTAATTCACCTTTTGATTTGGAGACGAAATTCATAATAAAATGCTATAGGTTCTAATTTAATTTTCTTTTTTCCGTTGGTCTGGGGCATTTCACAGGCATTAAGAAGCAATCTGTTTCTAAAGTATCATCACTCTCCAACCCCCCTATCTATCCATCTCTTGTGCTCTTTCTCTCTCTTTGGCTATCTCTTTGTTTTCCTATATTCCTATCGTGCTCTCCGTATAGAATGAAGAAGTGCTGAAGTGAATAGGCAATAATCGGTTGAGTATAATTTAAACACTTATGAATCCTACTAGCTTGTCAAATAGTTAATTTTAGTTTAAGAGCTACATTTGTATTGCTTGGTAGCAAAGTAATATTTTTCCACCCCTTATATATCACTGTGTTTTATCTTATGTTTAATGTTTAAATGATGATAAACAAATTTCCACTTCTCATTAAAATTGCAGAAAGGGCCGGAAATTGCCGAATTGAAATTGTTGCATTTAAACGCAAGAAGTGTCGCATCAAAATGCAACAACACTGCTCTGAAAGGTATTGACTGTAATTGACATAAATCTATAAGAACTGTTAAAAGTCTCGTTTTTGGTTTCTTCTTCTTTTAAAGTCTCGTTAAAAGAAGAAGAAACCAAAATGTCTGTTAAAAGCCTCGTTTTTGGTTTCTTCTTCTTTTAAAGTCTCGTTAAAAGAAGAAGAACCCAAAATGTCTGTTAAAAGTCTCGTTTTTGGTTTCTTCTTCTTTTAAAGTCTCGTTAAAAGAAGAAGAACCCAAAATGTCTGTTAAAAGTCTCGTTTTTGGTTTCTTCTTCTTTTAAAGGCCATAAATCCAGTTATTGGAAAAATTACTTCCGTAAATGAGTTTTTATTTATATTCGTCATAACTGTGCCCACCTCCCTTCTGGTTGGGTTGTGTGGACCTAAGATAGCTATTTGTAATTCTGATGTGAAAGTAGCTTTTTTCTCTTCTTATTCTTATACTCAGTTATATATATATTTGAATGTTTAAGGTGGGACTCAGTACAGCACAGTAAATTTTGTAAGAAATAATATAGATACGCAACTAAATAAGTGTATATCCGGACAAAATTCAGCTCTTATCAAAGACTAGCAAAAATAGTTAAGCTTTGAAAGGAACTGAACAAAGATAGAAACAAATTAAGAAAATAATTAATTAAAAAAAAATAAAAATTATAATAATAAAAGCTAATCAATAATCATTGTAAAGATAATGGTAAAATCTCTTTAAGTTAGATTTGAAAACTTTAAAAATGAGCTTTTATTAAAACTATTTGGCAAATCGTTCCTGACCGTTGGGTTCATATTCTTTAAATCACCGTATTAGTGTGTCACCGTGTGTAAATATTATGTATCACCGTATTAATAAGTATTGTAAGTATATAAGTATTATAAATCACCGTATTATGTAAGTATGAAGTCTGTATATACATTAATACAGTGCAATCATTCCCTATCTCAACCATTATACAAACCCGGACCGAGGTGCGAGTGCTCCGGAGAACGTAAAAACATAAGCGACATTAGATCTTTTGACGGGTAGACAAGTCAGATTTCTCTTGAACGCGAAACTTGGCTTCACCTTTGTAGCACTAAATTTTAAAGAATCTAATTTTAAAATAATTTATTCCAATAAATACATAAAAATCGGTAATTAGTCATGTAATGTTATTATTAGATGTTTTTAGAAATTACAAGTAGGTTTCAAAGTCTCGAGTTGGTTTCAAAGGCATTTTGAGGAAGTTTCTGCCAAAATACGTGTTTCAGGGTAATAGACACTGATTTGTTGATGGACGATGCTATGGGCGGAGCTTTTATACGTGCCAAAACTGTAGTAGCCAAATATTACTGAGTCTTGATTATACTGTATATAATTTATATATAGTGGTATGAAGTTCAACCTTTTTGTTAATTGCATCATAAATGTACCGCAATATACCAATTCTAGGTATTAGAATTGAATGCTTCTGATGACAGGGGCATTAATACTGTACGTGGACCTATTATGAGCTTTGCATCAACTCGAACTATCTTCTCAAAAGGGTTTAAGCTGATTATCCTCGATGAAGCGGATGCCATGACAAATGACGCTCAGAACGCGCTGAGACGAAGTAAGTGCATTTATTCCATTCTCACTGCTAAAATTTACTGATGTCTATTACGTGATTTTCAACGGCGTTGAAGCTACAAGCTACAGGCTACCTGTAGCTACAAGCTACAGGCTTGTAGCTATAAGCTACAGGCTACGAGCTTGTAGCGACAAGCTACAGGAGGCTAGTATTTTTAATCTGCTTATAATTTTGATTGGTTGAAATCCTGACATAGCTATAGATCTTAAAGTTTTGTTGGTAGCTAAGCATGTGTTAGAATGTTAATAAGTTGTGGTTTCAGGGGAGACAGAGAGGGCACTTGCCCCAGACGCAGAAATCTTGGGGGTGCAAAATTTCAATAAATAATCTAACGGTTATAACTTTTTTTTTCTTATTTTTGAAATTTTATTTTCATTGAAATAAAGTAGAGAGCGCAGTTAATAAATGATAATAATAAATAAATTATTAATTAACTAATATAATACATTAAGAAATAATTATATAAAAGTAATTAAATAATTTAAATAATACATAAAAAAACATAAAAAACAAATTATTAATTAATTAATAGATTGAAAATGATTTCATTAATAAAAAGGAATTTCTTTTAAATTTTTCCTGAAAATTTTTTAGGAGACAGGGGGGGGGAAGATAACCAAGATTTTGCTTCCGGCAAAAGAGAGGCTAGAACCTCCCCTGACTTTAATTTACTTTTTTTTACCTAGGACCATTCTAGAGTCATCGGACCATTCTAGTCATCGGAATGGTCATAGGACCATTCTAGACCATTCTAGAGTCATAGGACCATTCTAGGACCATTCATTAACTCATTTAGTTATTAGTGTTAAACAATTAAATCATAAATTTCACAAGTGAAGATTGATAGAAGCAAGTATTGAAACTTAGCACTTTAATAAAGGAGAAGAAAGGAAGGACACACCAAGAATGTTTAAAAGAAAGAACACTTAACATGCTCTAAGGAGGAAGAAAACAGTAAATATTTGGTTTCTGATGAAACTATGGGTATTGACAACGAAAAAGGGAAAAGTATTCGAAAGAAATAACTGAATTAGATAGAAGATTCCAAACGGAAATACTTCAATAGATGGGACGAAGCCGGGGTAAGACTGGGCAAGACTGGGCTATTTTTTAGCAACTGAGAATTCAGGTCTGCGGAACAGAGGTGACGCGACGGGGAGAACATCGAATGAAGTTATGAGATAGGGATTTTGGGATGGAGTTTGTGGGGGCTGAATGTGCTAGCCAAAGATTGCATAGTTCAAGTATTTATGAGAGAATGTTCTAAGTACAGATTGATACGTCAGCTAGCGGATATAGCAAGGGCAGGCTGGAAGCAGCTGTTATGGCTCCATTCTGAGTGGTCTTCGGTGGCTCCAGACGAGATGAACTAGTATGTGACTTGTCTCTCGTCCCTTGCAAATTTTGTTCTTCTATGAGGTATTTTGAGCGTTAAGAAGCTAACTAGATAGTTTTAAACTATCTAGTTATATCACTTTAAAGAACGCTTTTTTTGTTTCGTCACTTTGTCATTACAACATTTATATTTTGAATTAACTTCCCAAACCAAAATACGTCCTAAAATACTGCCAGAGTGGGACTTGAACTTTTTATACTTTTACCAACGCAGTCTTCATAAGAGAATATGAGAACTTCAAGCCTGGTTTGGGGAAGGGACCTGTTAGGCAACGGACCAGGCTGGGATAAATGACTTTTAGGGTCTTATTAAATACTTCTTATTAGAGATTTAGAAAATCTCTCTAATCTCTTTGTCTCTCTATTCGTAAAACTATATTACTAGACACCTCTCTAAAATCCGTTCATAGAAAAAGGTACCCCTGATTTGTATTTTACTTCACCAGCAATTAAATCTTTCTGAAAAATTTAATAATATTGCTAGAACCAATCATACTACCCCTTATTGTTTGGTAGCTATTGTAGTTTGTATTTAACTATGGCAGTTAGGAAGAAGTGTAAAAGGTGACAGATTTTTTTTCCTAATTCGTTTTTTCAACTTAGGAATGACTGTAGTAACTGAATAGTAGCTGAATATAGTAACTGAATGTGGGCTATTAAAATGCTTTGCTAGTTGTTGGTGGTTTAAACTTGATCGTTTTTTAGTTTCCCAAGTTTTTCTCTAAACATCAGATAGGTGTCAGCTATAGATAACGATTCAAACGGACTTTTGGTAACTTGGATTGCTTTGTTCTGTGTTATTGTTTGGTAACTGTGTTATTGCTTTGTTCTTGTTTGTTTTGATTTTCCTTTGATTTCACCTTCTGTTCTTCTTTTCATTTGCTTATGTATCCTTTTTATTTATTTTGTTTATGAATAACCACTTTTTCTTCTGAAATTGTTTACCACACACCTATAAACCTATCGCATAGAGTTGCAATCCTGTGGTTTTAATTCCTGGTTAATTGTCTTGAGTTTGCGAGTTTTAATTTTTCAACGTAGGAGAAATATTTTCTTATTCGTTTGATAAATTTTCAGTATTTTGAAGTTTCCTTTGCATTCTTCTTAGATTGAAAACATGTCAAAAATCAGCTAAAAATCATTGAATTGAGGAAAATATTTTATTTTTAAACAAGTCTAAGTTCTATCGTAATTCTGGCTCAGTAAAGGGCTAGATGAGAAAACAAGAAATCCAGTTATATTGTCTTGTCCTTTGGTCACGGTTCATGGCTGTACGCTTGTCACAAATTGCGTGTTTCGGAGGGAACATAAACCTTAAGTTTTTTTCTTGTTTTTACTTCGATGAGGTGTCAGCCATAGTTAAAGGATTAGAAAGAATATGGTTGCAACTCAGATTAGAGGACCTCTAGTACACTATTAATGTTACTTTTTCTATTTGTGCACTTTCTTTTCTTCCTTTTTTCTCTGTGTTTTTCTTTGTATTTTGTTTATGGATTATTCTGAAAAGTAATAATCTGCGAAAAAAATATTACTGCACCGTATTTGTGACAGCTATATCTCGTGCTGTTGTGCTACCCGTGCTACTACCCGTGCAGTGCTTGTTTAATTCGGTAGATGTCAGTCTAGTTAAAGAGAAAAGAAATAAGACAGTAATCTGTTGTTCGTTGTCTTTTTTTCTTTTAATTTAACCCTTTTCTTCTTCTTTTTACTTAATCAGGTACTCTTTGCGTTTTTTTTGTTAATGGATAAGTAAATCTTCTTTAAAAAAAAATTACCACCTCGTATTCTGTTACATTTTGGAGGCTATTGTAAATTATTCTTTAGGGAAATTCCCGTATCACCGTTGTGTTCACGAATTTTTATAGCCAGCAATATTTAACAATAGTTTTTGAAAACCCTTTGATTTCCCCCACCGTTTCCTGGATTTTGAAAATTGCCCTTTCTTGGTATTTTTAATTAAAAGAATCTTAAGAAAGAAAAGTGCCCCAACCGGAATTTGGAAAAATACTTTTCTTGTGGCTTATGTGTGTCGTTTTTGACGTCATATAAGAAGACTAACCTTGTTTCTTTTGTATAGTCATTGAGAAGTACACCGAAAATGTTCGTTTCTGCTTGATTTGTAATTATATGAGTAAGATAATTCCAGCGCTCCAGTCAAGATGTACAAGATTTCGATTCGGTCCTCTAAAGCCAGATCAAATCCTTCCTCGATTGAATCATGTTATCGATGCTGAAAGGTGAGACAATATACTTGTAGCGCCAGGGAAAACAAGGGAAATTTGATTTCCGATTCAAGGACAGTTGACGCTTTCCCCCTTCAAACCGGAACAAGGAACCCTTTTTAAAACTTCTACTATTGATCAAGTCTGTTCACTGCTTCTATTCTATTTTAGATTTTTTACACTATAAAAATAAAACACTGAAGTAGACATAGGTTAACTGTGTTTTTCCAGATCCTTGCTCTACCTATCTATGTTATAATTTTCTTTTTCTGTTTTTTCTTCTTCTCACTGCTGGTCATTTCTTACACTTCTGGAAAGATTTCATCTGTTTTCATTTTTATTATCAATGTTACCTCATCAGTTTGTTGAAGGTATCAAAGTAAAATCCTTTTAAGTAAAACCCTAAAAGACCTCAAAATTTTCCAGTAGAAATCAGCTCTATGCTTGACTAAAGTACTGCTTTATTATAATATGGATCAAGACTTTTGGGTCTAAAACTTGCTTAAGGCTGAAGGGCCAACAGTTGAGAGTTTTCATTGCATGCAACAGGCGGTCTCCTTCTTCAAGCGTTCTACTTTAAAAATTTTCTGTTTTCTGTCTATAAAATTTTGTTTTCTAAGTTTCTTGTGTTTTCAAACTAAATATCCAGATAACTAAGAAGCAGATTTACTGTTGGCTGCTGGTTAGCCCCAAGTTGGCTGCTTGTTAGCCCTTTACTGTTGGCTGCTGGTACCATGCAAGTGATTGGGAATTTATTTCAAGGGAGGTCAATCTTGGACGAGATAGAATTCAATTTCCAAAAGTATTTCAAATTTCTTGATTTAGCTAGATAATGTTTAATGGAACCTAATGTTATACCCCCATATAGCGTTACATGATAACGTTATTTGAACCAGCTTTTATATGGTATCATCTTAAATATGTTTTAAGCAAACTTCAAGGGACGCTGACATTTTCTAGCTGAAGAGAGTTTTATGCTTGATGAAAGTACTACTTGATTGTGATATGGTTAAAGGAGTCATGGCCTAAACCGGCTCGAGGCTTAAGGGTTAACAGTTGATTTTGTTCCGCGTGCGATTGTTCTGCCCTCTTCTATGGAAAATTATAATTTCCAACGACTTTTCATATACTTTTTTTTTAAATAAATATAATTTAGGTTTTAATACGGAAAACTATCAGAGATGAAATAGTAGCCTATTGAATGAACAAAAAATTTTACGTCAAGAAAGGAAGTGTTAATGAGCTGATCGAATGTCATTCCAAACCTTTTCAAATGATTATTTGATTGAGCAACAGTATATAATTGAGCAACAATTAGGAATTTTTTTTTTTGTACACAATGAAAGTAAGGAAGAACATAGAGACTTTGACAGTAAAAAACCAGAATGAATCTTAATCTTAATAATTGTTGTGACTATCATGGAAGAGTGTAATCTCAATCAAAAACTAGTATCTCAAGTAAGCAAAAATATTTAAAAATCAACAACAATGCACTGCAGAAATCTTTAAAGTACCAAGGACACCAAAATGAAAACACATTTAGCCCTCTTAATCTATTTTAGGTCTATTCATACCTGAAAATCCGGGTTTCCTACGAGTTTTTGTTTAGCTGCTATTAGCATTTTTAGTTTGAATAAATTCGCAAAACAGTGTTGTCAATAATAAAACAACGATAAACTTCGGAGCTGAATAATATTAGCGAAAACTATTTCCTACGAATCCGACACTGTTTTTCATTTGTGAAAATTCAAATTTACAAAATCTGTTGATTGTTATATATATATTAGTGAAAATACATTTTGTGAAAAAATATGACCTCAAGTTCAGAAAGTGACTATTCTGATGTGTCAGAAAATATAAGCGCTAGATGGTATGCAAGATACCATTTCAGGATACTTGTTCCAGCTAGACCCCGACGCCGTGCCGGCGGATCGACCAAACGCCGCCGACGAGAGGCTTGGCGCCACCGAAGTGTCGTAATGCCAACGGCGCGCTGCAGGCACGCCGCCGCCGACAGAGGCGGCGGCGTTCGGTCGATTTCAAATTAATTTTGCGGCAATTCTTTATTGCGTCAACCGCAAATTCGGAGCTTTTCCTTCTTGTGTGGTTTAGTATTTCGATTTTCCTGATTAGAAATCAAGCAGGGCTTGTACTATCTCCGAATTTTCGGGTATTTCCCCGAAAATCTATGCGTCACCCCGAAAAAAAATTTGGTTCCCCGAATCCCCGAAAACCACGCAATCACGGTGCCACCCCTAGCAATTTATCACCAGTGACTTTCCCTGCCAAATATTACTTGGCATACCATAATTCTTCACTACTCTCTTGTTCATTAATTTTCGTCTCTTTTGTTACTTTGCATAAAAAGAGACAGATGCAATTGCCAATATTGCAATATACACAGTTCTTCATATGTTGACAAAAAACAGGATCGTCTTTATGAAATGAGTTCAAATCATTTCGAATGCAGTTTCCCAATCGCTATTTCTTACATCGTTTGTAGTCAAGAATTTTATTTTCAAGTTGAATCCCAAAAAAAACCTTCTATTGTGACAAATTTAGCTATAGACTAAGCTATGTACAAGGTTTGGGAATTAAAGATTGAACTGGAAGTTACCTAAAACATATGATTCAAAAATAAATTGTAAATTATTGAATATAGGAGGGGGGATAGGGGGCTATCATTTTTAAATGATAATGCCTCATTTTTTTATTGAAAGCGGGGATGCCAAAAGGTTAATTATTTTTTTCATTTGAAATGGAGACAGAAGAAAATGATATCAAATTCCCTAGGAAACCATTGAAGTATTTTGATAGACCCAAGGCCCACCATTAGGACTTGTTCATTGTCTTGGGTATTTTGCGACTTCTCATAGGCTACTGGCCTAATTTGGCTTTTGTGTGTGCTCCCTTTTAATTGTATTCTTTGGATCTTATTGAATGCCACGGCAAAACTATGACTCAGTTTTCCAATAATTTGAGGTATATCTGAGTAATTTTGACATTTTTGTTGTTGTCTTTGTACCCCCTTACTCATACCCTCAATTTTTTTCAAGGAACACAAAGCTTTTTAACGTTATTTTGCATGTTTGTTTGAACCATATAGTGACCTAGTTAATTATTAAGTAACTTATTTTTCTAATGAAAGCTGAGACAGAATCCTATGAATGTGGTATCCAGAGGGGGGGGGGAGGGAAGTATTACATTTAAATGATAATATCTCGAAATTTTTTTTATTGAAAGCAGGGATCCCCAATTTTTTTTTCTAATTTAAAGCAGAGACGGTATTTTATCAAGGTGGTATCCAGAGAGGGGGGGAGTAGTGGGCTATAATATTTAAATCATAATACCTCGATTTTTTTAAAGAAGGGGTGCCAATAAGTTAAATATTTTTGTTATTTAAAGCACAGACAGTATCCTATCAAGATAGTATAGAAGAGGGGGGGGGGGCATAGGGAGCTATTATATTTAAGTGATAGTACCTTGATAGTACCTGTTTTTAATACAAGATATCTTTTTAAGAATCCAAAAGAGCACAAAAAAAAAAACAATCAATATCAAAGTCAGCCATTTCAACTGTTTTAAATGTGATAGGCAAAGGGCATTATAAAAAAAAATTAAGCTTCTAAGTTCAAAGCTATATTCAAAGTTTTCTGATTAGCATAATTTAATATTAAGATGGTCTGGCCTAAAAAATAAGACACACGTATAGTCAGAACTCCATTGCAAATCCATATATAGCTAAATTTATAAAGACTCCCCCCCCCTCCCTCCCTCCATAATGGTGAAAAATATACCCTGAATTATAAATCAACACCATATTTTTGGTATATAGCCTAGACTGCAGTTTTCAACAAAATTTAGCGTTTCAGCACAATTCAAAATAATGAGTATTTTTCATGCTCTTTTATAATTAAATAATCACTTTACAGGGACAATTAGTTTTGAGCTATGAAGGGGCTAGAAGACTCAGAACAGCCCATAGAAACCTAGTAACCCTATGCTCAAAAATTTGCTTCTTTAAATAACTGGCTAAGGAGAAAAATAGGCCATATGTAGCTGACTGATGATTGAAGCTGACTTAGGCTATATATTTCCATATTAGGGGGGGGGGGAGTAAAGCATAGGCTCGTGGTATCAACTTCAAAGTCTAATAACCATAATAATTTATTTATTATGAAGTAACTAAGCAAGAGTCTTTTATTCAGGCTCATCACTAAACAAAATATAACCCAGTTGTGCTGATGATCTGTATCTGGTAATTATGTCAGTGATTCCAATCCTCAAAATGTAAATGGGGCAAAAATAACCAGTTAGCCATGATAAAATAAAAAGTAGCAAAATAGAAATAAGAAGGTATTTTCAAAGTCTAACTGAGGCAACTGCTCCCCCCTCACATAATTGGCACCCCAAAATTATGTGGCCTAATGCTGAATTAGAATAAACAGTGTACAATGGCAAGTACAAACAATACAATAATATATTGTATATGATTCATACTACAATAATATATATTACATAATAACAATGACAGATAATGATCTAATAGTATTGATTTATTTAATCAACATTTGTCATTCAGAGAAGCCATGACTCTCTAATTTTGTTCTTAATATAATTCCTGTTTTGTTCCACTAAATTTTTTTTGGTACTGTTCTAATATATGGGCAACATGCAAGAATGCAACTTGAGAAAAGCCAAGAACAGATAACATTACCCAGTAATTTCCTATCTTATGCTCTATAAACAAGGGGTTTCTCACTCCAGGAACTATATTCAAGCTTTAGTTTTTTGGGGTTTAGGAGGAAAAAAGGTACCTAGGTTAGTTTAAGTTATGTATTTATTATATGCTATGCTTTACCCCCACCCTCCTAATGTGCAAATATACAGCCAAAATTTGTTTCTAAACTATTATATTTTTATCCTATTTTGTTTTATTTCACTAGCATTAACCAAACTTCACTTCTCTCATGTTCCCCAGATATTAGAACAGTACCTTTTTTTCCTGCATTGCTTTAGTATAACAGTGTGACATCCTTTTCACTAATAAATACCCATAATTTTTTGAACGCCTATAGGATATATGTTCTGAAAATTCAATCGATTATTATTATTGTTGCTGGTCTGCCTGTGAGTATTTGATGTTCATATGTTAGTCCTAAAACTCAGCTGGCCTTGCCTGAGACTATAGGCAGGCAGACCTTATGTCACTTATACACCTGCAAATCCAGGCAACTTGTTGGGTCAACTAATTTTGAATGAATTTTGTGTTAGTGTAACTGTCTGAGCTTATAAACTGGGTTGCCTGTCTAAGACTTTAGGCAGGTAGACCCTATGCCACTTGTTTGCACACAAGGCCAGTCAACTTTTCAGTCAACCAATTTTCAATTAATTCTGTTTTAGTGTAACTGTCTTGGCTTATAGATTGGGTTTTCTGACTGAGGACTGCAAGTCCAGGTGACTTAGTGGTCATGTTAATCCTAAAACTTGGTCAAAATGCCTTAGACTCTAGGCGGACAGGCCTACTTGGAAAGTCTACTTGAATTACAATAGAGATGACTAAGATTTTTGGGCTGACTCACAACAGACAATGTCTATGGAACTTGCTGATGAAGAAGCATCCTAAGCCTAATTTTCCTGGCCACATAAATTCTCAAGGTTGACTAAGTTTTAGGATTGATATGTGACCACCAAGTTGCCTGAACTGCAATTGGAACTATGAAAAGCCATCTGTATGACTTTGTTGTTTTCTCTATGTATCAGTGGGGTAATGTAATTTCTTTTGTATGACATTTTAGTGGATCATATATTAAATAAGAAAACCAAAAAGCATTCTGTATAACTTTATTCATGTTTCTCTATAATAATTTGATGTTTAAAAAGTCATAGAGAAGACTTTATATCATTCTCCATGTTTAAAGGAAACACAATAGGCTATTGCCTATTGTTTTGATTTTATAGTGCTTTGTATATAAGAGTAAATGACAATATTTGTTGCTTAGAGTATAAAGAACCAATGACTTTAATAGGTCTAGTCAAACAGTGCTCACCCAAGTAGGCTAATTTGTATTTCTAATATAAAAAAAGAATAAAAGGTATATGCTACTATTATATAGTAAATATGAGGTAGATTTATATCAAAATATTCAAGCAAATCACACAGCCTACTAGGTGTCTTACCTTAGCCTACATAAGGTAGGCTATCAGTGGAAGTCATTAGGTCTGCAAAACTACCAATAGGGTAGCCTATATATTGATACTTTCTTTTAGAATCATTAATGTTTACCTTTACACTGCTTCATGGTTAAAAGATCCTGGAATGCCAAAAATCCTAGTAACATCAAGACTAGGCCTAGTCTAGCCAAGCTCTTTTCAAGAAGCATTCCTTAAAAGTATTTTTCAAAGAAAAGAGCTTTGCTGAACTAGGTTCCGATTTCTGTTTTACCAGAACATACAAGAAAACAACACTTTCTAAGGCTATATGCTGATTTATTTTTTTTTGGTCATTTTCTGCTGTTTAACAGCACACGTTCTTTATTTTTGAAATTGGCCACGAACTTGCGTATTGGAATACATTATGTGAACAGGCGATCTTTCTCCTTAAAAAATGAATTATCGGTTTTTCACACTAATTTAAGACGTATATGGCTGTGTAAGTTTGCAATTGACCAATTTAATGAATTAGTTTTCATTTTAGGTGTCCTTGGTACTTTAAGGAGAATTTAAAATAAAGTGGTGTTCAACAAAATTTTGAAAATTTTTGTCTTAATAAATAAACATTTTTAATACAATTTTTTGGTACTTGTGTTTTTACCCCCCCCCCCCTTTCTTCTACTTTCGAGCACTTTGATATGGGTCACGTTTCAGGAGTTATTTACATTCCACAGTACAGGGCCGCCTGTGTATTATACTATTATATAATTGTAAGTGTGTTTTTTCTTCTTTATATACATATATATATATATATATATATATATTATATATATATATATATATATATATATATATATATATATATATATATATATATATATATATATATATATATATATATATATATATATATATATATATATATATATATATATATATATATATATATATATATATATATATAATATATATATATATATATATATATATATATATATATATATATATATATATATATATATATTATATATATATATATATATATATATATATATATATATATATATATATATATATATATATATATATATATATATATATATATATATATATATATATATATATTGCTAGATGTCTAAAACGAAGAATTTGACATTAAAATGTGGAATTTTCTAAAACTTTTTCTGTAGGTTTGGGTTATGGTTTGCTTTACTATTGGGTAAAAACAACTCAAAAATTTCATTCATCTCTTTTGTGTTACTTAATAAATTAAAAAAAAATTCTTTGTAATTTTACATACAGATAAAGTTAGATAACTTTAAATAAGCTCTAATGAATATCTTAATAGAAGTGTGTTTTATCTATTTATTTTTGAATATAAAAACAAATTCCAGAGACCCAAAAATGTCTCTGTTTACTTTCATAAAAAAAAAAAATAAGATAAACATTATAAAGCTTTTTTATTTTCTGTTCGTAAAACTAAAGCTTAAAAGCACTCAACTTAAGTTAATCTCAATTATTTGTTTTCTTAAAAATCTGTTGGTTTCAAAAAATCATTGTTTGTTTTCTTAATGGGCCGCTAATGTGGCTCCCAATGTGGCTCATCAATGGGCTGTATGCTTTTTATAGCAGGGCCGTCATCAGTAGTTTTACTACTGATGACGGTCACTGCATATGTGACCGAAATAACTAGTATTTTTGTGAAATTTATCACTGTTTGTGAAAGTTATCACTGTCTTAAAAGGACTTTATCCCTATTTGAACTTGTATTTATCGTCATTGAAAGGCAGTGTAATCTCCTAAGAAATATTAAAATTAAGAAATAAAAATTAAAGAAATCGTTAATGAAAGAAAAGCGCTAATTCTTCCCCTTTTCTATTAAATTGATGTGATCTAAATTCTTTCTCTTTTTCAACACTAAGGGCGCCTTGTTGGTCACAGGCGAGCTATCCGTTTGACTATAAAAAAAAGGGGGATTTGAATAGCTTAACGTTTTTGCAGGATTCTGACTATAATATTATTATCATTTTAACAAAATAAAAAAATTAGCCTACCACCTTTTTGCGTGTAAGTTTATTACTGCATTTATTTAAGTTTATGTAAGTTTATATCTGCTGGGACCAACCAATCATTTTTTTTGCCTATTTGGCATAATCATCGCTATAGTTGCTGAAACTTGTTGAACACGACTTTAATTGGACCTGTGTGACTCAAGAAAAGGAACAGTATTAATCTTATCTGTACCTCATCATTACTTTTTGACTGTTCTTCTTCTGTTTTATCCTACTGGCCTTTGACCTGTCGTTTCCAAAATTTACTTCTTTGGTTGGTCATAGGGTCAGTTGGCTCAATATTTTACGAATGGTAGGAATAGCTATACCAAGGATTTTAGCTCAGTTAAAAAAATTTATGCTTATCAAACAGATCGTGGTAACGAACTGTAAGTTAGGAGCGACGCGGCTCAATAATAACCGAAATTCTAAAAAACGGAATTTTGACAGCAATAAATATATATGTTTCATTAACTTTTGTGTTACCCATCAAAGGCTACGAGCCTGGTAAAATTTGCCTGAGTTTTGAAAAAAAAGGGAAACACCGTCCAAAAGTCGAATAATCCTAATGGAGATCAGACCATCAGATGTAGAGGTTTCAACTCCAATCTGTAAAAATATGGAATTTGTATTTTTTGCGAGAAGAAAGATCACGGATGCGTGTTTATTTGTTTATTTTATATTTTGTTTTTCCCAGGGGTGATTGTTTCTATCCAATGGTCCTAGAATATCGGGAGAGAGTTCATTCGAACAGATATTTAAAGTTCTAATGCCCTTTTTAAGTGACCCTAAAGACTGGAGGGCAACTAGGCTTCCTCTCACGCCCTTTTTTCCCAAAATCGTCCAATCAAAATTTGGAGATAGCGATTTTGTTCAGCACAGTTGAAAGGTCCAATTACTGCGCCTTTGGAGATAACATGACCCCCCACATCTTCTGGGGAAAGGTATTTAAGTTATAAAATTTGCCCATTGTTTATGTATAGTAATTTGTTATTTGGAAGTATGCTGTTTTTTGGTTGCTGGGGACAAATTTTCTGTTGGGGGATTTTCCACGGTGAGAATTTTCCAGTAGGTGAACATCTCAGGGTAAATTTTACACTGGGGGAGTTTGCCAGAATTTCTATGTTAAATTCTATTTAAACGTCTTGCTTTCTCTTCGTCGACTCGATTTTACGCGTGGAGATGTTAAGGGTAATTATCTGGGGTAAATTTTTCACTGGGATTGAATTGTCTTGAAGACATTTCCCTGGGGAGGGTGCATTTTTCCGTGGAGGTGGATGTAGCCAGATTTTCTGGCATTATTTAAAAATCGATAAGAAATTAAATAAAAAAAAAGTTTTTTCAATTGAAAGCAAGGAGCAACATTAAAACTTAAAACGAACGGAAGTTTTTACGTATATGAGGGGGGGGGTCCTCCTCAACACCTCTCTCTTTACGCTAAAGTTTGAATTTTGTTCCTATTCTTTAAGAACGACTCCTAAAACGAAAGGGTCGTTTAATCAAAACAATAAGAAGCGTTTTTAAAAGTGCTGATAAATTTTAGCGCGAAAAGCAAGGTATGGAGGAAAAGGTAACCCTCCTCATATACATAATCATTTCTGTTTGTTTTAAGTTTTAATGTTGCTTCTTATTTTCAGGTGAAAAAACTGCTTTTATTTATTTGATTTAATAGCTGAATCGTATTCAACAGTATAGAAATCCCTTGCTAGTATCACAAACCGCCAACTAAAAAATAAATCGATCCTATCTCACAGTTTCATAATTCATCATAACTCCTTACTTGACAGGAAGGTGAAAGTATGGCTTTCAAGCTTTTTATGGGAACAGATTTTAATCTGTTAATTAAATAATTTTAGTCACAAAGGCATTTACAAAAATTGTAGCTTTTTATATCAATAATTTTTTTTAATGACACCTGTAGTCTTGTACAATTTATATATGTTTGAATCTGTAATAGAAATTTAAATAAACTGTGATAAATTAGTTTGCTGTGTATAGGTTTATAATAATATCCTCATTATATGCAACGTTTGATATTATAGATTTTATGAAATAAAGATATTTATCTGGTTAAGGGGTTTAGATTAATATCCAACACGAAGGGTTTTTTTTTAGAACAGCATTGTAATGCTTTATAATGTTTATTGTTTAGTTGTTTTTATACACATGAATTATTATTTAGTAGTTTACAAAAATAACGGTTTCTAATCAATTAAATTGTACCTAGAAGATATATTCTTCCTAGAAGATTACCTATTTAGCCTCAGGGGCGGATCCATGGATGGGACAGAGGCACGTGTCCTTCCCAGAAGGCCAGAAGGGATGGAATAATTACACTAATTATTATATATAATATAATATACTATAATTATATACTATATACTAATGTTATAATTATATACTAATAAACTAATAATTATAATATACACTAATTACACTAATTGGGCTAATTAAAGGGATGGAAGGGTGAAAAATACCAATTGGGGTTCCTAAGTTTTTTTGGTGCCAACACCCTCTCCCGTGAACATGAATCCTGTATCCACCCCAGGTTAGCAACACTAATAAGGAGGGTAGATGTAGTGAAAATATATTGAGTAGAACAGCTGACAACTTTGAATAGCTAAAATATATTTTTAAACAGGGTAAATGTTACCGAGAGTGGAAGAAAAGCATTATTAGCATTGAGTGGAGGTGATATGCGGCGAGTACTGAATATTCTCCAAGCCACTTCAATGGCATTTCCTGAAGCCACTGAAGAAACTGTGTATACCTGTGTTGGGCATCCATTACCTTCGGATATGGCTGCTGTGGCTAATTGGCTCTTGAATGATGATTTTGCTTCATCAATGAAGAGTAAGTATCCAAAGGACTTGCTGTTAATGTTATCTAAATATGTTCTTAATTAAATTATAAATTTAGGCTTTAAATTTCTAAGGACATGAAAATTAAATCAGATTGTTTGGATTTGCAAAGTAGAAACTTTTATAACCATATATATGTAATAAGTGAAGAAAAATTGGAAATTCAGTTTTTTATTTATTAAATATTTTATAATTAGTAAATATTTATTTATTTATTATTTAATTAATAATAATTTATTTTTATTTTTTACTATGGACAAAGACTCTATATACAATTATGCAGATTTTTCTGTTAGCTATTACCTCCAAATAATAATTTTAATACAGAAAAAAATGTGTGTGGAAAATCATAGGCACCGCAATAGCACTGCCTGAGTTAAGAGCGATGTGAGCACAATGTATTTTTTTTTTGGGGGGGGGGGGGGTCTTTAGACTAGGACACTTCTTATAGAAGGATAGTTGTAGAGACTTCGAAAAGGACTGGTTCGATTGAAAATTGAGAGGACTAGTGTCTTTTTAATAGTCGAATGTGATTGGAGGGCAAACAGCCTCCCCCATGCCCATCACTTCCCCAAACACATCCAATCAAAATTTTGAGATAGTCATTTCGTTCAGCGTAGTTGAAAAGTCCGGAGATAATGTATTAGAGGCTGACAACCTCCCCCCCCCCACAGCCCTTACGGCAAGGGTTGTAAGTTATACCCCGGGGGGGGCATATAAGGTTTTTATAGAAAGGATGGTCATATATTCTTTGAAGGGGGGTTATTTAATTGGTATTCAGAACTTCTAGGGTGAAAAATCAGAAACAAAAGCTGAAAATATGTTTCATCAAACAGCTTAAGAATGTGTAACTCTACTTTGAAGGTGTAGTTTGTTTCGGAATCAGCAGATTGTTAATATTTGAATTTTAACAGACGGAAAGTGGTATCAAATTTAACTAATTAGCTTAGTTCATTTGTTTTCACGGTTCAAAACGGGAACTGTGACTAAAATGAGGTACTGCACTAAAAACTTCATAACTTTGAAACAACCAAAAGTAAAATCTTAAAAAATTGTCATTTTCATAAGTAGCAGAGGGGTGAGAGTCGTAGGCAGAGGGATAGTAGCTACAACTTGAGATAGATCGAAAGGAATTTCCGTTGTTCTTTTTTTCTCTCTAGAGCCACTTCATATGGAAGGGGCGGTCGTAGAAACTTCAAAGGGGGCTCAATCGATTGAAAATTGAAAGTTCTAGTGCCCTTTATAAAATTTAACAGAGATTAGAGGGCAACAAGACCTCTCTCATTTCTTTTTTAGCTTTCTTTCCCTCGAAGACATCTGGTCAAAATTGACCTTAGACGGGCTCAGAGGGCAAAAAAAAAATTGATATTTTTGGTATTTTAAAGCTAATAAATATCAAATTCAGTTGAATTCATGAATCAATAATGGTTTTCAGCTTGATGGGCTGCATTCCTGTCAAACTGATAATCACGGATTATAACCTTTTGAAATGTATATGTGCCACTTTAGTTGCTTGCACCCTAGAAATTAAATTTAACGCTCCATTATTCAAAATTTTCCATATGTTCCAATTTACTCGAGATTCTTTTTCCATGAATTTTTGCAATAAACTTCCACTATTAATGTTCATTTAAGTGAACTCCTTCTACACGTTGATTGTAAACTCGCGAATGATTTAATTCATTCTATCATTTGGCAATGATCAAAAAGAGCAAAAGTTCTCGATATTCGAAAAAAAGATTTTTTTTTCTGAAAAAATTCAAACTTTTGCCCTTTCTCCCCAAAAATGCTCGCAGATTGAAACCAATATCTCCTACGCAATCTTAATTTATAGGTATCTTTATCACACAAAATTCTCCACCATGTAATTGCACAAAAATACACCTTGCAATTTTATTGAATATCAAACTAACTAGCAATTACCTTGTTTACCGACATTTGAAACAACCTCAAAATCAAAATATGGCCTACTGCCTACCGAATAATTTCTTCCTACAGCCAAATGTTTTTGAATGACTTTTTCCGAATGATGGTGGAAACAACTAACTTTTTTCTTTTTACTTTTTTTTAATATTCAAGTTGTCTTCACGCTAACCCAAGTTCCAACTCTCAGAATATTTATATAAAAAGCTGGTCACGATTTGATTCTGCAATAATATATTGGTAAAGGACCTGTGGGGCCTGGGGGCCCACTGAAGCTGATTTGTGGGACAACTGTGTAGTTCAACTTGTTTGTCATAAATGGCCATTTTGCAGACTTATTATGAAGTAACAGGCTGTACCTAAGAAGCAAGTGTTTTTATTTTGAAGGAAATAATGGTAGGGAAAAATTTTATTGCTGCAAGAAGAAATTGAAATTAGTTTTGTCCCATTATTTGGTTCAGAAAATTTGATGACTTTTTTAAATAGCCCAAACTTAAAAATTCGGTTGGATTTCTGGATCTGTTTAAGTTTTGGTGCACTATTACTGCCAATTTTTTCTCATCATAAATAAAATTCTGGTTTATGTTGTGGCACCTTTTATTTTTACTTCTTTTTTGTCTTTCTTTTGCACACTTGGCCCCGGATGAATTCCTTTAAATATTCGAATATTTTATGTTTTAGGGTTGCTTTAACCTGTTGCCTGACTGTCTATATTTGCCTGACTGTTTAAATTAAGAATAGACAATGTGATCTTAGAAGTTAATTGTTTCTAATAAATAGCTAAGGTTTGTATTTTCCATCACAAGTGGCATTTACCTTGGGTATTTTGCCTGCTTGTCAAGCATATGTCTTTTTAGGACCTGGAATTAAAAGTTATATTTGTAAGCTATTCGGCAATTTTCACCCCAAAAATTGTACTTGAAAAAAAAGTTGATTGGAAAATCAAAAACGTTTTTTAGAACCACATTTTTTCTAAATATATATAGTTGAAATCATCAAATCTGCTCAGTTGAAACATTTCCAAAATAGTGAATTTGACTTAGCAAAGATGGTGTAACACTAAAAAGGACTTGAAGTGGCACCTTGGGGCACATACCGCACTGAGGCTCTACTGGCAAGTTTGATAACCCCTGTGGAAGTTCCTGGAGCCAAACACAACAGTACTCTGATCTTAATCCTGAGCAATGATTTTACCTTGTTATTTCCGAGTTGACTTTTTCTTCGGAAAAGCAGTTTTTTACTTTCAAAGTAAAAACCTGCAGTATTTCAAATTATTAAATTGAAATACCTCATGTTCCACGTAGATTACAACATGTTCCCCTAAAATTTACTGAAAAAAGCTCAAGAGTTGACCCGGGACCGAATAGCTGAACCTGTGGTTGAATTCAGGTCTTAGCTTGTTTGTTTGCGTCTTCTGAAACTATGCTTGGAGTCATGAGTTCCGAGTTGCAAAGCTGTGTTTCTGATCAGTCAAGGTTGTATTGACTTGTATAGGCTGCAAGTGTTTCCGAAACCCTAATAGGAGATTCTTTATTGAAGATATTGTGGTTAGAAAAAGGTGAATTCCCAAATTAAAAATACATTAATTTAAGAATATACTATTTACATGTAAAAATCTAACCTTGTTATAGTATTTTATGTCTGCTTTCAAGACTGCATTTGTTGATCACCATGTTCAGCCTTCTTCGATTTACTTTACTAGTTAACTAGTAAGTAGATTTTGCTTTTTTTTATAATTCTTAATTAATTTTGTACCTGTATGTGATAATTACCTGTATGTGATAATCTCATGTCTGTAAACAGGTATGTGTGTTACTTAAGATTTTATGTTTGATCCTCTTAACAGACAAGGTTAAATAGAATTGTTTTGAATGAAGGTTTTTGGCAACATGTTCTTAAAATGTACATTTTTTCTGAAATATTTTGCACATGCTTCTTTTCTTTTCGTATTCAATTTTTTTTTTTCAGAAGTTCGAGACCTACAGATATTGAAAGGCCTGGCTTTAGCTGATATTCTGTCAGAATTACATGCGTTTATGCACAAAGGTAATAGTGTTCTTCACTTTTATTTGCTTTTTACTATTCGACTGTTTAAACTATTGAATTGTTCTATAGTGTCGTTTTTTTCTTTTTTCCTTTTTTTTTATTTTATCTTTCTACGTTGTTTGTTTCTGTAACTACTTTATCAAATGTAGTTTTTCGAAAGTAGATGTCAGCAGCTCTAAAGCAGATTTTATATATGAACTTTTTAAGAAGTTATATATTAACTAGGTTTTATTGATAGACGCAAGGTCGTATTCAGGGAGGGAGGTAGGGGGCCTGACCCCCCCCCCCTGCCCTTGAAATTTTCGTCCGGCATGTAAAATCATAACAAAAATGAATATAAACAAATTTTTGATGCGTTGTTTGAAGTTTTTTTTGTAACCCTTCCCTCGAAAACAAATCCAAGATACGGTCCTGCATATACGCATTAGTCTATAATAGGCTAGAGACAGAATATGTTTTGGCAAGCCTCTTGTGATTCTTCTTCCATGTCACCAGCAAAGAGCGTCTATGGTATTTGAAGCAGACCAAACCGGTTATTTATATCTGTTTCTCTATTACAACAACGATAAACGATTTTATTATTAAACGCCTTACACGGTCGTGCCAATTAGCGGCAGTTCTTTTCATTATAAAATACAGGGCACTGAAGATATACAAATTACAGTATTAGCCATCGTCATACAAATTTATACGTTGATTCGAAACATCACAGAGTCAAACTAAAACCTAAGACATTGAAATATCCAACTATCTGTAAAAAAAAAAAAAACAAAAAAAATACTCAAAGTTCAAATTAAAGAAAGAACTTTAAAAAAACGAATAAAAATAATAATGAACTAAAGCAAATAAATACGTACAATTATTGACGAGTGAGTGCAGTATTAAGAATCTTGACGAACGAAGGAGCAAAACTACTTGCGTAACGCATATGCTGTACTGGTACAGGTTGAGCTACTTGTCGCGGGAGGCGTTGGCGCGAAGGGAAATGCTCAGGGGGGGGGGAGGATTTTACGAAGCCGTGGATTTGCCAAAATACTGACACCAAATTTAAAACACAATTCATTACGGCGTGTCGAAAGAGTTGTAAGGGCAGATTGTTTTAAAATTGTTGCAATCCTTGTAAAACAAGGACTGCCACCACTCTTGTTAGATAGCTGCTTGCTCGCTTTCGTATTGTAATTTATTTCTACATTATCCAGTATCTACTTGGGTAATAAACCTATGGTTCGTACTAACAACTAAGTTAGTTGCAAAAGTTAGCGCTTAAAAAAGAATAAGATTTGTGTCCAACCCAAATTGAGGTTTGTAAATAAAACTCGCTTCTTAAACCGGCTCCGTCCGATTCACAAACGTTTTAGTTGATAATATACTAGAGACAGCATGTATTTTGGCAAGCTATTTGTCCCTTTTTTCTGTCACACCACCAGCAAAGGTCTCATAAAGTTTTCGAAGCTGACAAAAACGGTTATTTTTGTCTTCTTCTCTATTGCCGCAGGGATTGCCACCACTCTTGTTAGATGCCTCCTCTTGGGTGGCTCTTTTCTTTTTTTCTTATTGCAACGTCTTTTTACATTATCCGCTACCTACTTGGGTAATAAATCTATTGTTCCCACTAACAACTAAGTTAGTGCTTTAAAAAAGGATAAGAATAACGTCCAGGAGGTTTTTGATTTAAAATGGTCTTTTACACTACAAGGGAGTTAAACAGATTACATATTTCAAGCTTTGTCTGGCGCACACATGTTCTAATGTATCACATAAATGCTGATGAAGACCACCCTGCCTTTCCGTCATACAAAACAAGAGGAGATAATAAGGTAATTTGAGTGAAGACAGTGAATAAAAATTCACTGTTTATAATTCACTAAATTCACTAAGCGGATATATCAGCATATATATAACAGCTGTCATCAGAGAAATACAATATATATCAAACAAAAAAACTAACAAATTTACTCAAAAGACCTGATCGATAATATCAATTTTCAAACTAAAGTCATAAATTTTAATTTTGGTGGAAGAGACTAAGT